>MEHQ01002443.1:392349-452512 GCA_008828725.1 Saccharina japonica
GTGGTGGCAGGCATGGTAGACGGGGGTTATGTGATGTGGCTCGGACTTGCAGTGTCCTATTGCCCGTTATGCAGAGCGTCAGAGTTGTGCAGACGGTCACATCCACCCCGAATTCTGCCTGACGAGAAATTGCCCCACTTTCTTGCACGAAGGAATACAGGTCCCACTCGAGAACAGGTCGGCTGCCTCAGCAGTGCAGGTACATTTTTTGGCGTCCAAAAGTGACCGAAAGAGAGCAGGGTGCACCATTACTCGTACTCGGCTTGAAAACGCGGGGAAGACGGAGGGCGAGGCAATGGGAGCCTTCGAGGCCCTGGTGGAACTGCTCAACGTGCACCCCCAGCTGCCGGGGGGGGCGCCGCTGACGACCAGGGGCACGGCGTCGGGATGGAAAGTGTTTACTAGAACTGAAGCGGTAGCGGCGTTGCGGTTGATGGTAGGAAGCAGCGGTAGAGACCCCACGCAGTTAGCAATGCACTCGGGAAGAATCGGGGGGGGGCACCCAGTTGGCCGCGCAGGGCCTTTCGGAGTTGCAAGTCGAACGTGCAGGAAGATGGAAGTCTCGGGTTTTCATGACATATGGGAGGGAGGCAGAGGAGGGAGCGGAAGTGGTCTCCACTGCCCTCGAAAAAACGTGTAGAATAACGAGGGTTGTATCAGGCTGGCCCTATGGTGGGAGTGTAAGATAGCCCCGCTGAAAAAATGGAGCGGGCCCAATCAGGGTTGCGGGTTAGCCTGATAAGAAAAATATGTGTGGGGGGTTTCATAAAGAAGTAGCAGGGGGGACAAGAACGGTGTAGCCTAGGAGGTGACCGTTCGTATCATATTGGGTTTCATTTTGCATTTTATACGAATTGGTGGCAGTCCACCCAGGGGTCTAAATGTGAAAAACTAATCCAGAATTCTTGAGCCATAACAAACTCGGAGCATCTGTGCAAGCTTTAAGCTTTACATATAGCAGGCGAGCAGCAGCAGCAGTAGAAAAGCGGAGGCCGTCTTAAATCGTCAATAGGTCAGCAAAGCAGGCCCTCACAAATACGGTGAGGGGCTACATCTGAGTGGAGCGTGGATGCAGCTACATGTCGCTTGTCTCGATGGCTTGCAGCTACTGTAGCTCTGGTCGTCACAGCTCGTAGTGGTCGCATGTACAGCAGTACGTGCGAATTGCACGACTTGAGACAATAAGCGAACAGGGCGCGACTTCCACCAGAAGCGCTAGCGGATCAAGAGTAAACAGCAGTGTAGTATCGGCCAATCAACCACGAGACCCTGAGCGAAGGCACCACCCAACTCTCTTCTTTTGGAAACAGTGCTGTATGTTGGCAGCATTGCTTGGATAAATAGGATACTCGTAGGAAGGATGATAGCTCAACGTGGTGGCAGTACGAGTACAGCAGCAGTACTCGTAGATAAAACCTGTACACTTGCACCTTGCAAAAAATCTCGAAAGAAAGGAGGAAGGAGGAAGGAGGAAGGCCACAACTTGCCTCCAAGCGCTACGAGTGCACATACACCACCCATGAGCGTACCTGGTCCACGAGTTGAGACGGGTCGCTGTTAGCAAGTGTCTCACACGGGGGTCTAAGCTTCGTTGGTAGGCTGTCCGTAGTGTTCTTGATCTCGTGGGCTACCGATGTGTTTTTGCGGGGGCCGCTATGGGAGTTCCACATTGCATAAAGAGGCCCACAATACCACGGGGATGCGTCTTGATCATCCCCGGAGTTGCATTATTTGGCGCAACCACCCCAAGCGGTTATTACCGGTACCCATGATCTGCAACCTACAACCTAAAACCGACGAGTACTACCGTGGTTAAGGGGATACAACAGTAGACCATGGTATCACGCTACGGTGTCATAGGAAAGCCACTAACAATAATTCGACGTGAGGCTTGCGTGAGGTGTCGAAAAATAATGTTTCGACCACCCTCGCCACGGCAAACAAATATTTGGAGTTTTTTTGTGTGCCTGAAGGTAAACTCCCATTCTCGTCGGAAAGGCAATTCAAATCGGTCGTTAGTTCTTGTGGGACAGAGTCCATGTAGGCGTGTTTAGCATCTCGTAATATAACTTAAACAAAGTGGAACTTTTCTCCGACGATTCTGCCTTACAGCGCGAAGCAGGGCGGCGGCACGAGAAATTTGGCGCCCCAACACGAAGCGAGGGGGGGGGGGAAGGAGAGGGCGAGGAGGACGGAGTGAGGGAGAGATGCGGATTACTGCCTCGCAACGTAGAATGTCTGTGTCCTGGTTTTTGGACCACCCAACTGGTATCTCTCTAGGATGAAGAATCGGCTCGGACACTGGGTGTGCCGGATGTGGACGGGTTTAATGTGAAGAAAAAGAGGAATGATGGTATACAAGGGACCTCCTATCTCAAACGCACTACATACAGCAGTAGGCTCCCGCAATAGGGGCTTACTAAACTGTGCCTGGTATATACCAGGTATCATATATATATACGATTAATACTAACCTACGAGTATTCATATACAGCAGTCCCAGGAAATTGCGGAAGGGGGTGGAGTGTTTTTCCTCATCGCGGGGTCCGTTTGACAGGGCCTATATATAATTCAAAAGTTCGACCCATTGGTCACTTTCCGAGAGGAATCAACAGATAGTAGTGGTATTGGCCGATCTACAGGCTCCAATTTCCAAAGGATGGCCAACTCAGGCCAACTGGCCCTATTTCGATTTTTTTGTATGGAAACCGGGTGAAAAATCGAAACATGGATGGCCAGGATGGCCAGTTGGCCATCCGTACGAATTTCGAGCCTGCAAAATCGGTCAATACCACTAGAAGATTCCTCTCGAAAATCGACCAATGGCTCGTTGAAATATTAACAGTAGGGGGTTTTAAAGCGTCTCCAGGAAAAAAGCCCTCGAGTATGTTGAAAAATCCTGTTCTGGATTCCGATCCCATAGTAGTCGGCCTGACTGCTATTAATAGGAAGCAAAAATGCAGGGGTTTCATAATAGATTTTGACGGTTTTTGTTGATACGGGATTGGGGAGGTCCCGTAATTTCGCCGGCCAATTCCTATTACTTACCGCAAAAACGGCTCGCCGTAAGGACGTAATTCGGTAATCCGACATCCTTGTATTATACCAGGTATGTACGTGTATTATGTTCATCACCTTACGGGCGCCCTGGTTGTTTTTTTTTCCGGTGTATTTTTTCATCATAAACATAAATCAAGCGGAATTCGCCTTACATTGTAGTAATCTTTGTGTCGTAGTCTTGTGACCACATAACTTGTTGCATCTCTCTAGGATTGAAGAATCGGCACGGACACTGGTTGTGCTGGGTGGCGACGGGTGGAAAAAACGGTTTAATGTGGAGAACACATACACTACGTACTACTACTATACTATATATTTGAAATAAATAGGCTATCAGATACGGGCGACCATTCCGTAATAAGAAGGAGCAGCACAGCAGTAGTTAGGATGGGTATGAACGATTGACTATTAACATACAGTATCATCAAAGCTCTTCCTCGGAAGAGGTGATGGGATGCTGCGGAGAGAAGAGGCGCTGGGAGAGGACAACTGGGAGAGGAAAGGGAAGACGGAGAGAGCGGGGCAGGGATAGCCCGTCACTCCAAAGGAGCGGTTGGATAACGAGGACGCGACACGAGTGCGCCGCAAGCCGGTCTTCGAGATGAAAATCGGCGCGTGTCCTTTACGTTAGACGCTTTTCTGCGTGGGAGACATCCATCACGGTGCCAGCCCGGCCATGAATATAAGAGACAATCCGATAGTCACAAAATGTACAAATGCACTTCATAATCGTAGAATACTGGCGGTCGAGCGAAGACCCGAGAGTAGCCCGGCGAGGCTGGAGAGAATCAGCACAACATCACCCAGGTCGCGCCAAACGAGCTGAAATATTGAGGGCGCCCGTAATGTGATGAATGAAGAGGGTCTGCGCAGTCGGGGGGGGGGAGGGGTAGACAAGGGATTTCGATAATCAATTTTTTGAGGGGGTGAGCCTCTTGTGGGGAGAAAAGCAAGTAAGACAGACAGACAGACAGACCGACATTAATTTAATTCCCTAAATAGAGACTCAGTTTTGACAAACTGATAACTACTCTTGGTAGTTTCGAGTGTGATATATAGTTGTTGTTTAGAGTAGTCGCAGTACGTCCAACTGTAGAACACTACTACTGCAGTTTATACCTGGTGCACACGGACAGTACAGCAGCCAAATACGTTCGTACAGGCGTAGTGCGGACTTATAATATACTGGTACCAGGTAAATGGGTTCGCAGGGAAAATACGAATGAAATTGACATGGTGGTTGCGTTTTTGCAGTACGTACTGCACAAAGTCAAATCGTAGACCCATGGCCACAACGCAGATACAGTCCGACACAGAAATAATACCTGGTACACAGATTACATGAACGCGACACCCAAACAGCCACACGTAGAGCACGTACAACATATAACCACAGCACAGCCTCCACTGGTATATATCGTACCGTAGCACCTCTGAGACCTTAACCAATTATGATCCAGTCAACATTGCTCTGATGGTGTCTTAACTGCTTTGTTGATTTAGCGTCGTACGCTACAAGGGACAACGTCCTGGTCTGTGGGAGATAACACTCTGCCTCGCTAATGCCACACTACCCTGCGTATGGTTCTAGTTGTCCAAGATGACGTTGTTGTCCTTCCTCGTGCACACGACGAGGGGTCTATCATTTTGAACGGCTGTTATCCCTCCAGAAGGCCTGTCAGCGGCTATCCCGGCCGCGATAACCGCTATTGTTGGAAATGTACGATAAAGCGGGGCGGTCTCGCTACATCAGGTCAGAGTTGTGACAAGCGATTTTGGAACCCCCCTATATGGAGTTTCGCTATTCCCGCAACCCCTGTAAAAAGAATTTCGCTATTCGTGAAACCGTTATATCGGGACCACGAGTTTTACCTGGGTTACCCACAGCTTAAGTAAACCCTACCAAACAAACCCTTGGATGGTTCATCCTATACAACAGCGAATGCATCTCTGTTCACCCCAAGAATCGAAGGCGGTGCGCCCCGATTCCCTCTAAGAAAACGCCTGTTGTCACCGCCAGCCAGCCGTGGCTTAAGGGAGATGGGAACACCGCAATCAGCGAAAGCATCCACGCCAGCAAAGGACCGCGGTAGTGTAAACTTTCACCCTCGTCCAGAATAAACGAGAAGAAAATAATCGACCAAGCGACGACCAGGAGCCGACTACACACGTAGATTCCGTTGTAGTCGACATCAGGCCTGGCGGGCACCGTAAGCCCGCCGGAGATAAGAACCGTGCCAGGCAAGGTTGTCCAGGAACGGTGGAAGTGCCAACAGACGACGAAGATAGTCGCGATGAGGCCGAAGATGAAGAGCACCGATCGAAGTTCGGAGAACTCAAAATATTCCCTTGAATGGCTGGTGTCGCACGCCTCGGGGCTCTTGATCAGCCCAAGCGAAGATACGAGAATTTGCGTGGATAACGTGACCACGAAGACCCACCGTGCCCGTAGCAATTCCTCGTAGCGATTCTCTTCCAAAATCTCGCACCACCACGCCTGGGCAAGCGCGAACCCGAAGAGCACCACCAAGTCCGTCAACACCTCCAACGGTTTCATCGCCAAGTCACAGTTCTCGGGTAAGCCAAGGTGGCACCAAAGTCTCTGCAAAACCCACCCAGTGAAGCAAACACCCGCCCATATCGTCGCACGTTGGTTTTGACCGTCATAAATCCCACCATTGGCCCTTGGCATAGTAAGTGGCTGCCAAGCACGGTTCGTGGAGGGTGGTGGTAGCTCCGAACCTGCTTGCCTGTCCTGTGTGAGAGGAGTGGGCGGCTCGGTGGTTCCACTGCTCGATATGTGATGGCCAACAGAATACAGACCACACGATCCGTCGACCTCCTCTACCCTACCGGCGTCCTTCACTCTCGCAAGTGCAAGCGGAAGCGCTTCGCTCCCCTTCTTGCGCCATTCCTCCGCCTCCGTGACATGTCCTAGCCGATCCGCGCAATCGGCCAAATGTGTCAAAGTGTTCAAAACGAGCGAGTCATCACGGCCTAACTCCTTATTTTCAACCTCGAGCAATCGGCGCCACGTGTTGCTCGCGGCCTCCCAATCTTCCTGCGCTTGTTGGAACTCTCCCATGGAAACGATGGATTGACGGAGTAATGGGTCAGATTCTCCCATCATATCCACGGCAGCCGCGTACGGGCGGGACTGCTTCCAACCATCCCCACCTACGCGCGTCACAGCCAGCCAAAGTTCCTTCAGGACGAACGCGTTGATTGATAGCAGGGCATCCAAAGAAGATATAAACCCGACCCACCTAGCCAGAGCAGACCGGCGAACGTCCCCACGCTCCAGGAGAGTTTTCCTCGCGAAGCTCGAGTGGGCATCGTGCATATGATAGGTACCTTCTGTTAAACGGACGACGGTCCAGCGTTCTAGCATTCCCAATACACTGCCCGCAGATAACACATCATCATCGCTGGGCGTCCCTTTGCTGAGTAAGACAGCGGCGTCCTTCGCGGTGAAAGCATGGCCATCCGGCATCACGGCAAGCGATAGGTACAGCCACGGCAAGCGCATGTCATCCGACCAAACGGCGAGATCCTCGAATCCGGCGCGGAGAATGGCGTGTCGCCGTCTAGCGTGGTTGTCCTCCATGGCATTGCGTTCAGACTCAGTCTGTACCTTGGCCATCTCTGTGGGAAAAAAACTGGCCGCATCCGACCAAGAGTCCCGTTGGAGTCCTTTGCGAACGGTGCCCCATCGACCCACGAACGCCAGGTCGAACACCATACGGCCACACAGGTTGATGATATCAACAGCATTGTCGGGTAAATCCACATCAGAGGGTATCTCAGCCGCACTCCTCAGCACCGACCTAGCATCAGTCATCGACAGCTCGTGAACTCTCACAGCGTCGCCCTGTGCACTCGGTACGAGTTCTTCATCGCGGGTCGACAGGAGAACCCACATGCCAGTCTTCACCAGCTCCAAGACAACCTCCTTCTCCCACACATTGTCAGCCACCACGAGGCACTTCAGTCCTTTCCCGACGTGACCCTCCTCCATTCTCTGCTTGATGTAGACCGCAGGATCATCCGATGCCGCTGGAGCCCTACCGACGCTGTCGCCGATATCATCATACACCTTACGGGCCAGCTGCATCATCAAGGAGGGAAGGCGCTGGTTTGCACCCTTGTTAATCGACATCCACACAATGCCGTCGTGGAAAGCCTCCCGCACGTCGGGGCTCCTGACGATGTCAGATGCGGCCGTGGTTTTGCCGGATCCGCTATCGCCGACAAGTCCCACCAAACTAGGCCCTCTACCTTTGTTGAGCTCTTTAAGCGCATCGTCCATCACCAGGCGGCGTTCAACGTGCCATTTCTTGCTTGCCGGCGTACCGTTAGGAACCTTGGCAAGCCTCCCTGGCAGATTCGGCAGTCTCTCTCCAAATTCCGCTTGGCGCCGTTTGAAGCTATCTTGGTTCGCTAGCATTTGCTCTTGTGTTGCGGCGTGTCTCTTGTCCATAGCTTCCTGGAAAATGTGCGCGTTTGAGATGTTAGGTCAGAAAAGCATCAAAAGGTGGACGCATCGGAAGTGGTCGGCATTGATTGATTCCACGAGAAAGCCCCTAAATGTACATGCCAAGTATATCGTAACACGAGGGGTCATACGCTCCGGTAGGCGGGTGTGTAATCGTAGTACAAAACAGATGTGACCTACTGTAGTTGCTCGAACGAAAGGAAAAATACCATCGGCGCAGCGTCAAGCAACGGCGGCGGCATCTACTTTGTATGGCACAACTGATCCAGCGAAAAGATGTCCTCGCTGCCAACGTATCAGACCGGCTTATGTACACCGGAACGTGCACCATGAGTTGCCTACATACCACATGTGAGTGGATCGAGGAGAAACTTGACGTTGACACATCTTCGACAAAGATAATAGTCGAGGTCGAATCTCTGCGATCAATAAAAATAGTAGACCACGCGCAAAACCAGCCATCTGACCGTTTAACGCCGCGGAGGATCGTACCCACTCCCCATCCCCGGGTTTAGAGTAGTTCCAATGTCTATCGCTTCTCGGAATCACAAATCATGCCGGTATTTGGACACGCTGAATTTGTAGCTTCGGCTCGTTAGAGCATTAGTAGATGTAGCAGCGTGTTGCTTTACCCGAAATCGATGGCTTCGGGTGCGTCAGACAGCAATCGTAGGCAGCCAGAAGCTAACTCGCGAGGTGTTTTAGTGAAACCAAAGATGGGAGCCAGCTGCACAAAAAACTCGCAAACAATCTAGCTATGTCATTCCACGCGCGGGAGCCTCGTACCATGGCTACCGTCCATGGAAGATTATAATTCGGCTTTCACCGAACGTTTGCTGGTCTCCTGCCGGATACATTAAGCTACAATAGTAAGCTGCCGTACCCCAAAATCCCGTGACAACAAAATTATGTCCCCGTGAGATGATTTAATGGGCCTCAAAAAGGGTACGAAGGTCTACCTTCTTGGTTGTTTTGAGTTTTGTTTCGGAAATCAGGAAAAAGGGGTGTTGCTTGCAAATCCCTTCCTCTATTTTCAGGTCGTTTGCAGACGATAGCGTCACATCTACGCGCAACTATTCGGCAACAGGTTCCTAAGAGATCCTCCATGGCCCTAACGGCACGTAGAAGAACGCCCCCGATGTTTCCAAGCGTACAGTACAGTATCGGCAACACCTTAGGTTCTATTTGTTTTATCGGATGCCGCCACAACCCATGAGCGCGTCATATCCTTGGAACCAGTACCTGGTATGCGAGTCACATATACGAGCTATTCCGACACTTGACGAACAAAACTTCGGCCACAGGACTTTGAATCTGGAGGGGGAAAGGGTCAAGTCGGGGTTTAGTGGTGAAATTGTCCGCAGGCACAGTATGTGCACATCGATACTCGTGCGAGTCAATCACGCAAAAACAGATACCTGGTACAGTTTTTTGTTCCTCGAAGCCGCCATCGCTAATATTTTGGCGTTCAGAAAACAAAGCACTTTCGGAAAGTCGAGGTTTCAACGTCTTCGCAGGCGCGTGTGACCCTTGAAACGAAACAATCGGGTTCCTCTTATCGAACCATAATTACCTGTTTTCGCGAGAGAAACTCAGCTCTAGTTAACGTTCTTTGGGGCTTCACTTTGGACGCATAACTACATACGAATGGTGATTTCCCTCTCATTCAATTTCGCAAGTGGCGCATGCTACGATGGAGGTGCACAATGTTTTTTCTGAGCTCCTCACTTAAGGAGCGTCATACCTCACCGAAAAAATGTTTTTGGAGGAAAAGAAAAGTGCTGCCGGATGCGAAATCTCATGACCGAAGTATACTCTGAAACATTATTCGTCACAAAAATAAAAGTCCGACGAATTTGGGTTAAGGAGCCCGATCGTCCAGACAACGATGCAGCCAAAAAGTGCTACCTCTACCGTAGCACGCGTCAAGTGATATATCCAAACCAATGAAACGATGGCTGGTTTTTCATTTGTTCGGGTGCAAACCGCTCGATTTCAAATCTAGAAATATCTTCCAGGCATTTTGTCCGAACTTGACAACGTCGCCAAAACTTTGAACTACGCCTTGGGATGAGAGGAGAACAGGTACGCTGTAGAAAATGCGCGTCAAAGGGTCGCACATGTTCTGGGCAGCGTGAGCCCGATTTGGTCGCTCTCTGGGTGCCTCTTTAGACCAATGGATTGTTGAATCCGGGCAAAATGCCTGAGCTCTGATTAGTGCAAGGGTTCATGGGGTTTGGCCCAGGACAGGTACGAATGACTACAGAGTAGTTACTCTGTTAGTCTACTATGCGTGGATGGTATGATTGGAATAAGCGCTGCACATTGTCAGATGGTCAATGGAATAATCCTATAATAATATGATATACGACTGGACTATTTTCATTAGAGCACTGTGCACCAACAGCTCTATGATAGAATCGGCCGACAACGAACAGTAATTAACGTTCATACATTAGGTATATGAAGGGAAACCAGTGAGTGGTCCTTCGCTCTGCTCTACTGGCTTGTGCGGGCCCTCGACTAATCCTACGTCGGCTTGTTTCCATTCTGGCTACAGCTGCTTACGTGCTATGCACATTCAGTGAATCAAATCTGCAGGTTTTCGCTGCATGAGACGCGCCCGACAAGCGGCTGGAGACTGCTCATCGCGTCATTCAAACATTCCAACACTTTGCGTAATGGGGTGATGGCCCATGAGAGCACTATTGTCTGCCCCTGCATAGTTAGGATATCTATTTCTATGCCTTGAAACCAATCTCGCCTGAGGTTTACAAACACTCTAGAGTATTGGTCCATAGCTTCATGGGGGATGTCGTTAGAGACCTTCGAGTTTAAGTATTGGAACAGCGCCTTTCTTTTGCGAGCTGAGAAGAGGAAGATTAGCGCGGAGGAATCCCTTAGGGAGATTATCATTGGGATAAGGCCCACGCTTTTGAGACAACCGAGAGTGCATGGCCCAGGAAGAGTCCAATGGAAAGCATCAGCTAATCATCGCTGGTAGAGCAAGGAGGGAAGCTATACCACCATCGTTGGAACTCTCCGATGGTGGCTGCGAGAGCCGAAAGGGGGGTCTCATAGATTGGGGGTCTTTCGACACGCGCGGTGCTTTGAGTTGTTGGCATTGTTTGCGACAGAAAAAAATGATACGTTCCGAGTTTCCTCTGTTGCTTTTACAGTCACGGGTTCGGTCACGAGCTGGTGCTGCAGACTTCATGTCTTGACATTTTCGACCTTGTATGCTGGAGACAATATCAATAGCCATGATAGTGTACTCCTAGATAATATACGTAGCATTGAGAAGGCCCCGACGGTGGGCATAGAGGCCGTGCCATGATGGTGGAGGATTCCGCAGACGACGTCGTGGAGACGGCGTTGTTTTTAGGGAGCAGATACTGCTGTACAGTAGTTCGAGTAGTAGCTAAACGTCCCCCGGTGGTAGCATACCCGAGGGCAGCAACAGGTGATGTCCTACGTACGGTGGGAAACTTACCATAAGCACCCTTGCCGTTTGTAGCGGATAGGGGGATGGCTAATCGCAGCAGCGAAACGTCCCGAGGACGAAATGTATCCTCGGGCATCCCCGCCGTGTGGTCAGTGGGGGGAAGCCGTGCGGTGTAGCCTCATGCACTCCGCGATGGGAAGGCTAGTGGTGGATATGAACGGTGCCGAAGAGACGAAGTCGTCCTAAGGGAGGAGCTACTGCTTTACCGCAGTTGGAGCAGTATTTCTGAGCCCTACGGTGGACGTACAGCTGTAGGCACCCCAGCCGTGTCTCGCGACAGGAGGACGGAGAGGGCGGTTGGGGGTGAACGGGTGAAGCAAATTTGGGGGTACGTAGTGTACCCAAAACGAGAGCGCGACGTGTCTGCACATTTCGCGAGATGCCGCATGGCTGCTGCCAGGCCAAGTGCACCCGGGCGTCTATGTGGAACGGTTGGGGAATGACGCCCTGGGTATAACTGCGTGCACTGTACTGCTGGGGGGTAGACGGTGGACGAGGCGGGCGTGGAGGTACCGTGAGCTGTCTGCAGCACTTTCAAATGCGAGGGTAGACACGCCTGCAAGGAAGTTAAGTCGCACGGCTTCGTCTAGCGCAATCCACACCAGCAACAGCAGCAGCGGGAGAAAATTGAGCGAGCAGATGTAAGCATCGTCGGCTGGACCTTGGATCCCGATAACATCAAAGGCGAGGAGGGCGTATGGCTCTATCTACTGTAGTGAGTATTCGTTTTTTAAATGCTTTCTAGCAATCGTTACACCTGCTCGATTCAAAATATATAGTTTTTGATCGTATACAATAGTATGAAAAGTGTCGTTTGCAACTGGGGTTGGATTTGTGAAGGGTACGAAAGATTCCATTCCTTCTAGGTGGGTCGTTAGTATGTTATAGAAGATTTACTGTTTGCGACGGAGGTGATATGAATGGTGTGCAGCTGTGCCATGATGTTCATTCCGGATATAGAGTCGTTAAAGGTAGGACATATTGTTCGGGTTAATCATGGGTGCTCGCCCCCTTTCCCATTGGTGTAGACAATTTGTGTTGTCATCAGTCCAGCGCGCTCCGGTGGTGTTCCCCTGTAGGAGATGATGGTTGGTATAGATGAGGCCATGCACGGGATCCTCAACCTCCAACTTTCAAGGGAAGCCGACTACATCGAGCACATGTGAACGTCCAGACAAGAAGTGGAGGAGCTTATTGGCAGATTTGAGTTGTCACAGCAATGTGCAGAGCAAGGGGGGAACAAGATAGGTCGAGATTGTTCGCAGAAGAGTCAAAAGTGGTCCATTTATGAACCTCAGAAAAAAATGCATCAGAAACGGCCTTACTTTCGTAGTCGAAATCAGACATCTGGGAAACTGAGGGGAAATAATCGGGTAAATCCCCTGAAGAATTGAACATTCGGTCGGTGTCTGTGGGATCTACGTGCTTTCATTCTCACAATACAGGCCCCGTTTCGATACTAGCAATGCAAGCCGATAAACTGGCTGTCGCATGGGAGAATACAGAGAAAGCGCTAGGCTGCATGAGGCATAGAATAAGGTGGTTCCGACGAAGAATATTCGAGATATGATACGGTACACAGGCTGCAAACTAAAGCAAAACGAATGAGCTGGGCCCAAGAGATAACGCAGAGTGCAGTTGCATCCATCGACGGTGCTCTCGATGTTTGGAGGCAACACTTAGAGTCAGCCCCTTTCCCTTATTCCTGATGTGCAGTGCTTGTACCTGCTCAGGGCCTTAGGCGTGGATGAAGCCAGGTGGGTATTGGCCCTGTCGTCAAGCGGTGGGAACTTTTTTTCAAGCAGACTGCAGCCGGAGAGAGAAACGTGGCCTCCATCAGCGTAAACACGAATACGCGTACCGCTGTATATACATATTGTAGCAACTCACCAAGGTTGTCTTCAAGGTGTCAACCTTGTTCTCCGTGATCACAATGCCCGCTAGCCCCAAATCTCCAGTAAGCCGGTCGACGCGGGCGTTCAGTCCAGCAATATCATCCTTGTCGTCGGAGGCCTTCACAAAACGTCTAAACCGGCCTTGCCGATTGCCCCTCCCACACTCATCAACGTATGATTTTACCGCTTCGACGCAGGTCTTCAGGGGAGTCACATCCACCTCCAAGGTGGGGTGCATGCTGTGCTTCTCAATAACGCAAGCCGCAATATACGTGCACCGTTGTTCCAACGCTGCCAACTCCTGCCTGTTCCTGTTTACAGTCACCAACTTCTCGCGAATGGCCTTAATCGTCCCCAATACAGGTTCCAAGACCGGCAGGTTCTCCCCCAGTTCCGCCATGAAGACGATTGCATCCGCCGCAGTCGAGCCCATCTTCAGGGCAGTATTCGTAGCCGCCGCCGCGGCATCGCCGAGCTCCGCAGCCATGTGGGTGTATCTCCGTGACATGTTTCCCGTTCGTTCGAAACACAATGTCCGCTGTTTAGCGATGATACTTGCTGGCTTGTTGGCGCGTGGCAAACCTGTTTTGGGGAGTCCGAGAACGAAGCCGTAACTCAGCTAATATTAGGATCAAAAGGCAACAAACAGGTGGACCACCTTTGACGACTCGTAGCACTGCTGCTGTACAAAAACCATACTGTAACTGTCGTTGTAACTACAATGTTTACGCCAAACAGCCGGTCGCCCCGACGGTCTATAATAGTGGTCAGTCTCGAATAATATACTAAGGTTGAGGTCCGGGGTTCGAGCCTCCGTATGAAGTTTTTTATTCTTAATTTACACCAACTCTCGAGAGCAGTTGGTCTCGCCGTTTGCTCGAATCCCTGCGCGTAAAGTAAATCCGTTTTTCTCGCATAGGAAGACTGCTGTTTCGATTTTCGAACAAGGTCGCTGAAAAATCGATCGGACCATAATCTGAAGCACAAAAATCGAACCGCATACATAGGAAACGGCCTTGTTGTACTTTAGTGTTGGTAAGTAACTTAAAAAAAGCAAGTTACTTGTTTTTAAAGCATGCTTTTTTGTGAGCATATTCAAAGCAACTAAGGCCGTGCTTATTTGTTTCGTTCAAAATATGCGTGCCTTAAAAAGCGACTTTATTTCGGTGCTTTTTTCGTGCTTATTTGCTTTTTTGGTACTATTTTAACTTATACCTGGTACGTATTTACATCACTGCTGTACGTACCTTCGTCATACTTCGTCAGCATGGTAGGAACAGCGGAGGCTGCCCTGCTCGTCGGTTTTCAGGTGGCGAGAATGGCCAGAAAGGTGGTTTACTTCGAGGTGTATATATTGTTTTTGTGTGGTTTAGATTGTATTTTGTTAACGCACTATGTCGTTGTATTTCTGGAGTCGTCATCGGTTGAACATCTGGAGTCTGGAGTCATGCAGTACTGTCCCTCTCATGATAAAGAACCCCTCAAAGTACGTGCCTGGTGTGTAATTTTCCAGGATAAAAAATCGGGAGCGGGGTTACAGTATACTGAAGTTAGTGTGGAACACACTCATTTTCGAATAATATTAACAGTATTGGTATTATAGGAAAGCGGGAGAGAGTAAATCACACACATCAGTACGGGTATGCCTATACCAGCTAGGAGACGAGTGTGGAGGGGAGACGGGGTGTGACGGTGGCATGTGAACGCGCAGAAGCAGCAAGAAAACGGGGTGTGGCGGATGATATTTTTGCGCAAAGATAGGAAAAAGACGCTGTGCGGCTGATGACACCAAATTAATGGAAGAGAGCAAGTATACCTTCTCGCTCGCAAGCCAAGATGTCAGGAGACACGACTTTTTCCAGACAGCGTCTGGCAAAAACGCCCAAGACAGACAGCCCACACAAAAAAAAAAACGGGCACACAAACAGAAAATCTCCAGTTCTCGAAAAACGCCTGACTCCCTATATACAAAAATAAAAATAAGTGACAGGTGTGAGATGTATATTGAAAGATGCATGTTTTATATACTGTGAATTTGCACCATTTTTAGCAATAAAAAGTGTGTTCATATATCAGCATAATATATGCATGTTATGTGTATCTGCAGCATTCGATACCTGGTATCTATCTTAAATGCGCGACGTACAGCTGCCGCAAACGGTAGTACGTTATGTATCATCAGCGTACGCATTTATACGATCGGAAAGTAATTCACGTAACCGAGTAAACCAGCAACCAGCACACCACAAACAAACAAACACATGATAAATAAACAATCGTGGTTTTCACGCATACATTAGGCTTTTTTCAACCAGGGGGTAGGGGACAAAAGACGTCTACGTACACAGGGGTTTTTCACACAGACAGACAGCCAAGGCATAGATAGGTCTCCCGGCATATTTTCTCGCAAGTTCAATTCATATTAGGGAAGTAACCCCCTGTAACGAACTCCGGACTCGGGTGTGGGATGCTCGCACCACTGCATTATACCACCCCCGTCACCATCCACAACGGAGAAACCCGAAAACGCCGGAGGTACTATACTGCAGTGTGGTCGCTGCTACGTGGTATGTGTGCTGTGTGCTGCGTACTAGGCTACTGATTGAGGCTTGGTGGGTAGCTAATCGGAGGCTCTAGACCACTTCCGGCATGAAAACTCTTTCTATTTCTTTACAAAAAGCAAAAATAAGCAACAAAGAAGCAACTTTATGAGAAAGTTGCTTTTTAATCACGAACTTGCCTAAAAAGCAAATAAGCATGCTTAACCAAGCAGCCAAAATCCCCAATAAGCAACAATCAAAGCAACCCCTTTTTTCAGTTGCTTACCAACACTAATTGTACTGCTGTAGGATGCAGTCGAGTCTTCCACATTGTAGGAGGGGGACGTTCTGGGACTATTCCCCATAAAAAAAGGCGTCGAAAAAAAACAGGCGGGAAAACAAAAAAGGCCTTCGTTTACTCTCCTGATCCCACCCATACCTGATCCCACCCGGATATAATCACATCTGGCACCCTTTTGGTCATGGTTTTGTTTGGTTGTTTGATTGTTGATTTGCTTTATTATGTGTATTTTTTATTCTTTTTTTTTTCCTTTTCGTTTTTTTCGTTTTTCTCTTTTTTTCTTTTTTGTCTTTCATGCACCTGGATTGCTAGCAGGGTAGGTCTTTCCTGTCGTATATGGCCCCTCGCTGCCTCGGCAAGGTTTTTGCTTTGGCATGGCCCATAGCGAGGGGGGGGGTCTTTCTAGCGAGCAAGGCTAGACTCACCCTCAAGCGGACCGATACCTTCTTGCTGCTGCGCACCCGCCGCGAAGCGTGTGCAGCGGTAGAGTTGGATCGGCACTGGTGCGTCAGGCGCAAAAGTCCAGATGCACGGGCCGTTTTGGCCGTCGGTGTAGACAGCAATGTCCATCTCACTTTTGTGCGCGGAGGCAGACGCCATCAGAAAGGTGGACGGACACTACGTACACGGCCCTAGGTATGTTTGCTAGAGGGAGCTGTACGGTCTCAGTAACCTGGCTTCGCCATCAAAGGAGGAGGGAGCGTGTGGCGACGAGCTGTTGTTGGACTGGTCAATCCCTTCAGCGCGAGAATTTTTATTTTTCAGACCAAGCACCCTGAGTGCAACGAGAGAGAAAGCGAGGAGCCGACTGGGAAGGACAGCAACGAGAGCGTGTACGGACGGAGCGGGTCGAGTGTGGTCGTGCTAGGACTGGCCGAGCGGCACCGGAGCGGCGCACCTGAGCAGCAGCACAGCAGCGCGCCGGCGCAGCAGCACAGCAGCGCACAGGAGAAGCGATCCGGAGCACGGACGACATCGACCCGTGACGGACGAACATTATTGTTTTTCTGTTTTCTGTTGACAAATTCTTCGCTTTTTCCCCCGAATGTTGTTGTTGGGTCGGTGTGGATGACGTCACTGGTTTTGTAGAGAGACGCGGCAGAGATGGCGCGGACACCCCGGGTGCCTTCATTGTGTGCCTGATCGTGGAAGACCCCTTCAATGTGGAACGATTCCTAATCAGTGTCGATGTTTAGAATGCTGTGCCTAACACAGACCGTTCAGGATAGATTCGGGTAATTGTCAATGGACATGATGGCTTTGGTTGGCTGTTCTTTTTCACTTTGTGCCCGCGGACTGTCATTCTGGCAGCACTTCAGACAGCAGCTGCGTGCTCCATCTTGTTCCCACGCCTACCGTGTGTTTTTGTACAGACAGCACTTCAGACAGTAGTTACGCTGTAGTCGGCAAATTCATTGGTAAAGAGTGGGAGGGGGGGGGGGGGGGGCGATGCTGCTGTAGTCGAATGGAGATTGCGGGCGTGTAGTTCAGTTTTGGACACGCATAACATGCTGTAGGGATTTTAGGTGTACCTCTTCGGACTTGTGTATCCTTTCCCTGCTAAGTGTACGGACGTGTTCTTTAGGATTCTCTGATGGCTCTAGCACTTTTGTGACCACGGGCCGTGATCTTGCTAGATCAGACTATAGGGATTAGCAACTGAAACGAGTTTAATGTGAAGAAGACAGACAGACATTGTCTGCTCTGCTTACTGCACTGAGCGTAGTATCTCTGTGTCGTAGGTTTGTGACCACAGCACTGGTACCTTTTTGGATGAAGAATCGGCACGGACACTGGGTGTGCCGGATGTCGACGGGTAGAAAGGAAGCCTTAATGTGAAGAACACACACACACCCTGCTACCACCCACAAGGTGGATAGATATAATCAACCCTCCGCAGAAGCCGCCGGAGGTCGTGAGCACGAAGCGCGAACCGTAAACGGTCAAAATTAGTCGAACGGTCAAAACTCGCCGTTTGAAAAAACAAATGTCGTTGCAGCTACGTATACTACCCTGGAATCGAACCGAGCACCATATTACGGAGGTGGGCACCATACCCCGCCATATATTGTTTTAGCTATTTGTAGTGGCGGTACGTGTATACATGGAGCCAAGGAATATTCCTAGGAAAATCTTCCTCTACAATGTGGAGTACCCAGGTCGTAGGCTGGGTAAGCGCATTTCGACGCGAGGCGGCGAGAGAAGTCAGTGCCGAACTCTTGTCAGTGCGATCTATTGGGTCTATAGGATTACTTGAATCCTTGAAATCTAGATGGTCGCATTTGAATTTGATTTGAATACTACTACTGTGCGTTGGAACAGGTGCTGCCTTCTATTGTAAATAAAATGAGATGTAACATATCGGGGTTATTCTCGATTTTGGTGCTGAGATTATAGGAGAAGTTGTCAAACGACCAGTACCACTAATAAGCAGCGAGTTTCCAATAATACGAGGATGAAAGAGGTCGTGTGTGGAACTGCTCTGCAGGGCATTCTACTAATGGTAATATATGGCTGGGGAACTACAGTAACTGGTAGCCATTCATTGGAATGTGGAACTATCAATAGGATTCGTCTCTAGGCGCGTAGGAGGCTTAGTGCTTTGTGGCTCCATAGCCATATCTGATATAGGGCATGGATGTAAATGTATGTCATATGCACACCTAAGCACTCTGTAGTCTATAGTATATTTTGCTCTCGTCTTCTCTGCGTATTCTCCGTTCTCCTGAGCTCGATACATGATACCGGTCTGATGCTAAAGATAGGCTCGTTTTGGCGTAGGAAAACATTTTAAAGGAAAGACTGAATCTGACGGCCGCAGTTCGATCCCCGGCATCGTCTCGATCTCCCTTTTTTTGGCACATTGTTTTTTTCATTTTTTTCATTTTTTCTTTTTTATGTCGACCCAACAAAGTACCTCTCGGACTTGAGTATTTGTTTCTGCCGATTGAGAGCAATGGTGTATGATAATTCTTGAAACGAGCAGTTCTTCACATGACTGAAAGCACCAAAATACGATATTAAAAACCAATGAAAAAAACTCGATTTTTCGGCTTGGTAGAGCTCAGTAATTCTCAGCAAAATCCTTACTGGACAAATTGCACGAAATCCCACGTATGGGGGGGGGGGGTGCTATCTAACCATCTCCGGGTCAACTTGATACGAATGTTAAAGATTCTGAGGTTCACCGTTACAGTACATCATGGCCTCTTTTTAGGAACGAGCTTATATTTAGTTTTTTCCCAAACGAGCCTATATTTAGCATCAGACTGGTACTTGAGTTTATTTGTATACGTATATACACCCTCATATTTCTATATTCTGCGTACAAGCCCGAGCGGTTACGACACTCTCCGCGAGGCGAGCCGAGCCTCGTGCACGTCGTTGCTTCTAACGCTAGCGTCTGGACACATTAAAATGTAGCTCGTGCCGAGGTTCCGGAGGCAAAATGGACCTCGTGTGATGTATGGGGAGTACGTGCGCGGGAGACCGGTGAAGCCAGCTCGTGTTGGGTTCGAATTTAGTTGCGAAATATGGTGGGGTCAATACTCCAATTCCCGTTTGCGAAACAGATGGTATACAGCAGTACAGGACAAAATAAGAAACAGGCTAATGTGAAAGCCAGGCTGACATTTAGAGGAAAATATGAAATTATGGAGTCGTTATATTGAAACTACAGTAGTGTGGAAAGCAAGCTCTCTTAAATAAGAAATCCAGCCTGGACCAGATTTCCTGCTTCTTATTACTGCTGTAGGTGTCCTGTACGAGTACTGTATGTCGAAAATGTCAGGAACCTAGCCGCCGCTAATGTAACGACGATGAAGGCCCGACAAGAAGCCGAGCGCGCCCTGGAACAAGCGCGGAAACATAGCGCAGTTGATGAGAGAGCGGACGTCCGAGTGAGCGACGACATTCCGACGCCTAGTCACCGACTTGGGTGGGTGCTGGTTGAGATCGCGAGATAACTGGCAATTCAGAAACAACAAGGCATCAAGGCACAGCACCACCAGGGAGCTTGTAGATGGTCTGATGGAAATCGGGCACTAGCTGGCGGAGCAACAGAGGGAACATGATGAGCTGGTGGTACTGCTGTAGAGGCTGAGCAGAAAAAGGTGGCGGCGAAGACGTCAGCACCGCTGTAGAATGTACAAGTTGTCGTACACGCGCTTCTGTGGCTTGATCTTTGAGATGCTGTCATCAGGTGCCCCTCTTTGTGTGTGTTCTTCACATTATTTAGCAGCTATTTCTACCCGTCGATATCCAATAACCCAGGGTCCGTGCTGACTATCCATCCTACGAGTAGAGATATTCAAGTTACTGCTGTATGTGGTAACAAAACCACGAGACAGAGATACTACGTTGTAACTCAGTAAGTAGAGCAGACAACGCAGTGCTACGATAGGTACGAACTATCCATGCTAGCAATACAGATGCGTCGAAAGAAGGAAACAAAAAGAATCCGGAAGCCGGGCAATCTCTATAAACTACTTCAAAGTATAATACGAACCTACTATACCTCTGGTATATTTGAAAACGCGGAGAATTCCCGACAACCATTGAAGCGAAGTTGCTTGTGGTTGTTCGAAATGCGCTCCATACTCTGATACAGCAGTTATATGTCATTTGATCCTCGTATTTGCGGAATATAGTATATATAGGGGATTTATGTTATTGGTATAATATGTAACACGTAATATGGAAAGATAATGGCTCTCGACGATTATTTGTTTTGCTTGTCATCGTACTGGGACCACGATTGTTTCCGAATTTCACCCAACAATGCAATTATTGCTGTGCTTCCTCGGTGGAAATACAATTCAAACATTACACTCAACGCTCGATTCGGCACGCCAAAATCCGGGGGTTCGAGCGTTCGAGCCCCCCCGTTCGAGCCTTCTTATTGTTGCGTTATGTACATATTTGCATGGGTTGTAGTCTGACTTGGTGGGCAGGTAGGTGAGTTAGTGGGTATGTGGATGGGGGCGAGGGGTCTGGGTTGGCGGTTGTGTGTGTTGATCATGTGTGGCTGGGTGTGGGTGTGTGGGTGGGTGGGTGGGTGGGTGGGTGGGTGGATGGGTGGGAAGAATACCGGACCCGCTGACGAAACACCGGTAGTACCATAATTATCAATAAATATACTCAAGGTTAGATCCGGCTCACGAGCGTTCATATTTCTATAATACAGCAGCTTCGTGCCGTTCAAACTTTTCGGTCAGGTTTTTTCACAGGAACTTGGCGATCTATGAACAACGAACAAAACTGCCGCCGGTGTCGCGGCCCTTTCGCCCTCCTCGATGCGCTGCAGCAGCGTGAAGTTGCTGTTTTTGGTCCGAGCACACCAGGTCAAACCAGAACTCCAAACAAATGAAGGGAATGAAACACCAGAGCGGGACCTTTTTTTTCGGGTTCAGATGACATCACAACAAACGAAAAAGTTGGAGATTGAGCTAAACGGCAAAAGTGAGAGATAGCTTAATATAATGTTTGTGGAGGGACGGAAGAACTACTCGTACTGTTGAGAAGAGAGTTGTGGTTCCAGTTTTCTGGTTAAGTAACAATCAGTGACGCTCCGCAAGCAGTGCTTTCAGGGTCGAGCAACGAAACAGAAAGGGCTGCTTGGCAGGGCAAGAGTATCAACATCACCGTAGATATAAGTGGCGCTAGATTGACATACAGCCAGAACACGGGCAAGCGCTTATCCTGGAGTTCTATATTGCCACATGAATAATCTTATTGAATGTTCGTGCCAGTCTGTCGGCACGTCGTCGTCACACACACGTACCAATATGTCCCAAATTATAAGCACCATTTAAAAAAATAATATGTAATGTCATTTGTTTATTATATTTCGGGACAAAAGTGGAAAATAACATGTAACATATATCGTAGCATCTCAGTAAGCTAGGGCTGTGAGTTGGCTGACTAATAGATTCCAGCTAGTTATTAGCTGGCTAGTTTTTTTAAGTTAGTTGCGGCGGTGCCAACTATCCAACTATTTTTGTTTTTTGGGTTTCCTTGCTTGTAGGAAGGCTTGTTTGGTACGGGGTGCGCATTTCTCGGCGTCCCCAAGCAGTGCCACCACGCACAGAGAGAGGTCTTCCACAACTCATGGCGCATCAACCCATCGCCATCGACGGTGCCGGTGCCGATGGCAGGGCCGAGGGTGCCGGCACCGCTGAGCCTGGCCTGTCGACGGACCATGGCGGTGATGGAGCGTCCGACGAAAAAGTGACTGTACCGAGCGCTCCTCCGAAACGAGTGCACGCGACAAGGTAGCGGTTCGCTACCGCGTACAGAAGGAGCACCGGTTTTCCAAGCGCCCCAAACGGGGACAGGGATTCATACTTTTGATGCGAGATGATTCACGGGGTTCTGCATTTTTGTAGTCCATCTGGGACAATATTTTAATATTTCCAATACATTCCCCGCACCAAGGTACATTTCTCAGGATGTGTTGAGCTGTTCGGAAATCTGGAGGCACCGTCAGAAAGCTCAACACTGCGCGCAGCTTCTCACGATTTTTTTTTTTATTATATTAATTCGCCTCGTTTACGCCAAAACGTATAAACAAGCCCCTTGTTTCCCTGGGTGTAATACTTTTCAAACCCAAATTCTGAGCACTGATTTGGGGAGCTATGACCATAGGCCGCTGGCCATTTTTTTCATAATAAAAAAACAGCTTTAGAGGGAGATATGAGGGAAACAATGTATATCGAAGGTCATTTTCCCCTGGTTACTACTGTTTGACAAATCGTGCGATATACTATTAATAATAGAATACGGCAAACGATTGCTCTCGTCCACGCCTCCAGGCCGTTTTTTTTTCGTTTGCAGCAATACCGAATTGTGTGAGATATTCATAATTTTGCCCAAAATGACTGATTTTGGTCGATTTTGGCCAGTCTTGGAGAAATATTTTTTGATGTATTGTTGCGTAACTACTTGAATTTAGTGTGGAAACTTTTTTTTTTCTCGTTCTCAGCATCGATTCCTCTTGTCTTCGCGGTCACGAATATATGGTTCTCATTAAAAAAAAGTATGTTTTCATGAGTTATGACTACTTCGTAAACGTCATTGGAAAAAAATTGTGCCGGACGGACCATACGAGTATACAGTAAAAAGTAGAACTCTGGTCTTATGGTTAATGCGGTCAACTGCGATGGCGGGACTTTGTCCCAACGTGCTATTACTACTGTAATAATACAAGTATGTCCCTGTCATGAGTGTGTCAACTGGGTGATGAGCACCTCTGGCTCGGGTGTTTGAGCGATGCTCGTCTTGAGCTGTGTGTCGATCCCAGTCAATTTTTATCGATCCCAGTCTATTTTAGTCGACCCCCGTCTAGTTTGGCCGATCCCAGTCTATTTTGTGTCCTATTTCTAGTTTGTACTGGTGATGTGCTACTGCCTGCCGCACGAGTAGGTGTGTGTGTGTGCTGTTTTCACATTAAACCCGCTCTTTCTACTCAACCACATCAGCACACCCAGTGCCTGTCCTGATTCCCAATCCTAGAGAGATACAAAATATGTGGTCACAGACAGTGAAACAGAGAAAAACCAAAACAAAATAAACGCAAATTATGGGTAAAGCAAGTGACATGCTTAACGTACCGGGTACGAGAACGTACCATATATTTCTGGTGCATCTCTTTAATATCCGACAAACCTAGACGAAGTTTGGAAATATACCTGTTTCGTGATCAAAACCAGAGATAAACTTAGCCCATTTATCATGCTTTTTGGGTGTAAAATGAAGCCAAATAGCGTATTCTTTGCCTCCGGCGGCGCCTTCAGCGGGATCCTCCGGAAGCGCCTCCGGCGGGCCCTCCGGGGGCGCCTCCAGCGGGGCCCCCTCGGCCGGGGGGGGCTTTTGCTAGCGCCAGCCAACTAGTCAACTAAAGTCAGTTAGTTGGCTGGCTTCGCCAGCCAACTAATAACTAGGCAGGAACTCCAGCCAACTCACAGTCCTACAGTAAGCTGTATACAACCTGTCTTGTGTACATTCCTAGTCTACTCGCCAATATTTGTTTGGGCCTCTTTTTTGTGATATTTTATCTACTTTCTAAAATGTCATGCTGAGCTTCCTCCTGGCTTTCTTTTTGAGAGAACTACAGTAAGTTCAAACTTGTGACGGTTTTCTCTGTCCGAGGATGAAACAAGGCTTCGAAGGCTCGCAAGTACATCAGAGGAAGAAATAGGTGGATTCAATGATTCGAATGGTAAACTATAAATCTATCTACGATCTAATGAGAAAACAGACGCTTGAATAAGTAACCCCATGATAATAATGTCTCTGCTGCGGTCACGGAAAGCCTTAGTCCCCGTGATAATAATGACTGCAATGCCTATTATATGTTTTTTGCAAGACGAGCGACTGAGACGCACATATCATTACCAAAAGTCACCTTTCTTGCATTACCCAAGTATCAAAAAAACTTTCGTGACACCACGGACGGGCTACGTATCCGTAAAAATGCATCTCGAGAACGACCGACAATAGCATCAGTGTTTGCATGCAGTGTCATTATTCCGGCGCTCCATCCTATTTTATTACGAGTACTCACATGCAATCCCCTCATAGCCACATTGTTAATACAATTCCCTACGCACTACGCATACATCCAAACCCTTCCACCATACGTACGAAGTACGACCGACATTCTCTACCCCACCATAATCTGTGAAAATCAGCTATTAATACCAACTCCACTTTGAAACCATCTTTCCTTCGTGTTCAGATCCTCCATACTAAATAATCTTCATAGAAACTTATCCATTCAGGAGCCTACACGGAGCGCGGTCCTCGGAGACCGGGCGAAGAAGCCCTACGTAGTCGTATTAGCATTTCGTCCGGCAGGATATTTCTGGGAATTTTCCAAGTCACTAATAGTGCGGTCGGGTTTGGGGTTAGGGTTAGGGTTTTAGGGGTTGTACGCCCGTACATTCATCCAACATGTTCCCCGACGATTTGTTCGTAGTCCTTGCGAAGCCCCGTTGTATTAATAATGTGAATATTATTTAATAGTATAATTGCAATTCCCTTTTTCATTTTTTCTTTGTTTTTGTTTCCACTGCTGTGGATAGAATCGGTGCGGTGGTGAGTGCAGGGGTGTACTGTTTTTTTGTTGTTTGTGCTGGCAGAGTAGCTGCAGATGCCATACTGGTGTGTGGTAACAGGGGTTCTTGACAGCCGCTCAAGAAAACGAAATGTTGGCATTGAACGCCTTTTCGTAAAGTAAGAATTTTGCGTTTTGCACCTTTTTGCACGACAGTAAGAAAGTTTGTTTCAACTAAGGTTTTCTGCTGATGATATCGGCGAGAAAATGCCACGCGAGTCTTGGCCACAATAATAGGAGATTCCTAACTGCGCCGCGAACCGTATACCTGGTATAGACACCACTTATTGCTGTACTATTAATAGGTACAAGCTTAATCAACATTGTGATCAATACCTGGTAGTATATAGCATTGAAAAAATCATATTAATAGCACTATACAATACACAGGAGCAGTACGCGACATGTCTTATTTTTGGGCAGACTGGAATTCTTATGTAAGATTGGGTGTGTTCCACACTATTTGCAGTACAAAGAGGTCGCATTCATATGTGTCCCCCAAAATCCCAGTCTGAAATTCTTAATTATCAGATTATTAACATATGTCGCGTACACTATACATGTACATACACAGCAGTATACAAGCACGGCGTAAGGTATTCGGACTCACTCTTGGTTGGGACCTTCGGACTGATTATGCTCGAGACCCTGTGGCCACCCTCGGATTCAGAAGAAGCCCCCTTGCTGATTTTTTGTTACGTTGATGGACAGACTGCGTTCCGCGACGTGGCCTCTATGTTGCAATGGAGAAAACGTCCGCCCGAATGACTCCCGGGGGAAGAGAGCCTCCTCCTGCTCCTCCTCCTCTTCCTCCTCCTCCTCCTCCTCCTCCTGCTTCACGGCTGGCGGCGGGGTGCGTGATTTTTCCTAAGCCCGAAGTGCTGATTCCTAGATAAATGTCTATCGACGAGTGTGCACACTTGCCAGGAGGTTCACCTAAGCCCGGGAGCTTGTTGCCTCGGGCAGGAATGGACACACGGATGAGCAGTACGTAGTAGTACCGCTGTAAGTGGTAGTGGGACGCACGAACAACCACACTTCGTCGGTTTCGATGGCAAAAACCCGGGGGGCGTACTGCTGTGATTGGTGCTTTGTGGTTTCCGCAAAATATTCAGTATATATACGATAAATAATAACATATACCTACGTAGGGTGGTGAATATCTGGTACCAGGTGTAACTTGTGACGTGGTGCATAATATGTACGTACCTGGTATATACATAACACAGCAAGCAGGACAGTAGTATATATATCAGGTAACAAAAGTCTAGTATATACTATTGCGGGTACCCGTTTCTTCAAGCACACGTTCCCGGGTAGTGCGGGTACCCGAGTACCCGAACAACATACATACAGAGCCGTTTACGGGCATGAAAGCGGAAAAGCGGACGTGCACACAGAAAAGACCCGATAACAAATATGATGAAATAAACTGTATGGATCTTGTGGCCATGATGAGACGTTTTCATGTGTTTGTTTTCGCTCTCTCCTCTCCTCCCGGAGCCCTAACATGACCCGGGTATCCGTTGATGTACGTGTACCCGATGCGATATCTCTCACAATACCTCTTAGAAACCCAGCCTGAGAGACCCTACGAAAGATCCGAGACAAAAAGCGTGTTGGGGACCCTGGAAGGTTTTTCTGAGGTCTACAATGAAGGATATCGCACCGGGGACACGTAAATCACCGGTCACCCGGATCGAAATACAGGTCCGGGTATTCCCCATCAAACACCCGGGTAATAGACAAACGGGGTACCATTCTACCACTGACACCTCTACATCGGATGACCCATGGTATAGCTCGTGGATAAACCCATGGGGCACGCTTAACTATACGGTGTGCGTCATGGTTAACCCCACGGACTGACCCTTGGTCGATGTCATGGCTGTACTATGGTGCCCCATGGTTGGGGTTATAGGGCTAGTAGGGTAGGGCCTTCGCTTTCTCCATGGAACACACCATGGGTCGTACCATATATTTAACTATCCGTGGGTTGCGCCATGGTATACACTGTATGGAGTACACCAGCAGCTTTCCATGCCGTCGGCTACTCTCGGCCAATGAGAGGCCGCGACGCGCGCGGCGGGAGTTGCCCCCCGGTGGAACCCCCTAGTCCTTCCGCAAGCGGCGATGAGTGGGCCCCATCCCCGGTTCGTAAGTCCCTCCGTACCTCTACAACTCCAACCACCCAGGGACGAAACCTATTTTCCCCCCGCTCAAAACCGCTTCGCATGGTGTGGAAACCCCAGCTCCACCGGCCGATCGCTGATTGGCTGGGGTTCCAATTAAATCCAGCGCAACCTGGGGACGATAGGTCCCCATCCCCGGTTCGTGAATCCCTCTATATATCTACAGCTCCAACAACCCGGGGCAATTTTTTAATAGCGGCGCCTTTCGTAAAAATAATTAAAAAAAGGAAAAAAACTCGATTTATTTTCCCGGCGTTTTTGACGCGGGTGGCTGTAGTTTTAAAGATTTTCGCGTTTTTTCCCCCTTGAGGTGCCCTCAGCAACGCCGCCACCACGAGCGCTATAGTCGGATGCCCAGCGAGTTAGTAACCGCAGTCAAAAGAAAACATGGAGAGCTATCCATAATATAGTTCAACTCCGCTCAACTCATCGGGGCTAATGAGATATCAAGCAAAGGGCGCAAGGACTCTTCTCCGTCGCTGCTCAAAGCAACACAATACGTGCATCGTACAAAAACTATATTAATTTATCGATCTGGCAGTGTCCGCAGTGTCCCCGATGCCGAGCTATGAAGTCATAGAGCAAGTGTATATATTCCCCTTGATTCCCAGGTGCCTATTTTCTTCGTGTCATTCGACGCTCGTTCGGTCGCGGGGAGAGCGTTCTCACGACCGCAGCAGCAGCAACAGCAACAGCAGCAAGCAGCACTAGCAGCCTCAAGCTCGTTAGGTTGAAGGATGTTGTCGTCGTCGTGTGTGTTGGCCTAGTCTGTTTTGCTTGTACTTGTGCTCATTTTTACGTACGAGTAGTCGTATGATACCTCGAGTACTTGCCACACACCGCTCACGGGGGCACGCTTTTTAACTCTGGTGGTGTAATTGGCAAGCTCTTGTCATACTCGTCAGAGGCTGGCCCCATTTGGAGCTGCTTCGTGCACACTGCTCGGGCTGCGGGCGGGGCGGCCTCGAGCAAAAAACGACAAGGACCGACGAACCTCTCATGATACCCCCTGTTCCCTTTTGGTTGGGTATCCAGTCGTATGAAAACCTACTTTAATCAAATGAAACCACTGCGACACGAAATCGACGGCGAGTAAAAAATGCGACACATTTCCGACGGGCGGGCGCCGACAATAAAAAACTCCTCTCCCGGCATTTTTTAATAGCGGCGCTTAATAAAAAAATAATAAAAAAAGAAAAATCTCGATTTTTTCCCCGGCTTTTGACGCGGGTGGCTGTAGCTTTAAAGATTTTCGCGTTTTGTACTTTGCTTTCGAATTGTGTCAATTAATGATTTGCCACCCCTCGCTCGAAGAGGGGGGGCCAGGGAAAACCCCGGGGCTGACCTCCAAACAGCCCCGTTCCAGCATCCGTACACACGCAAGTCAGCTACCACTCCACCCGGCGTAAAACTCCATATTCGCCGGCCTCCCATCCGGCGATATAGTCTTCAATACCATCGCCGGCTTCAATCTCCCGGAAGTTCATTCCACTTGCCACACTCACTCAAGGGGATAATATACGTCACACACCGCACCCGTCATGCCTCGTCTCAACCTCCTGCATTCCATTCGCAGGCACGCTCCCCAACCAACCACATTTACCCGTAAATATTCATACCAGCATGACACTCGCCAACTGACGTAACCGTACCCCTTCCATTATAGGATGCTCCCTGATCCTACTAGTTTTTGAACTGTGCCCGTTCGAGCCCGTGTTACCCTTCTGTTCGATGTCCGCGCACGATCCTCGGCATCACACTCGGCCTTCAATCGTACTAATCGAAACCTGGATGTCCGCGCACGACCCCTGGCACCACGCTCGGCCTTCAGTCGTACTAATCGAAACCACGATGTCCGCGCACGACTCCCGGCACCACACTCGGCCTTCAGTCGTACTAATCGCAACCTCGATGTCCGCGTACGACCCCCGGCACCACACTCGGCCTTTCGTCGTACTCATCGCAGCCTGTAACACCCCCTTCGACCACGCCCATGCGACATCATGCACCGGCCGACCTACTCTTAGCACAGTCCGCGATCCCACGTCTGCTCCATACTGCAGATCCCGTGGCACGCCCACAGCAAAACACTTCGCCCCGAATCAAAGTTACGAATTGCTGCTAGTATCCCTTCCCCCTCCCACTGACTCCCTCAAAAGCACGGGCGGGTGGGTGGGAAAAAGAACACTCTCCTGAACACCTCCCCACACTGTTGGCTTGACGGCTTGGAAGCCCTTTGCTTGATGTCTGCACGTCAGCGCAACCCCCGACTATCTCAGGGAGGTGTTCCCTTTGATACTGCTACTGCTGTATACGTGGTCATTTTGCCCAATGCGCGTATGGACCACTACAGGACCTACATTCAACATATTATTGGCCAATTCTTCCGTACGTACAAAACTCATATTCCCCGACTCGCTGTGCTCCCTTTAGAAATATTATGATTTTTACTTTGCTTTCGAATTGTGTCAATTAATGATTTGCCACCCCTCGCTCGAAGAGGGGGGGGCAGGGAAAACCCCGGGGCTGACCTCCAAACAGCCCCGTCCCAGCATCCGTACACACGCAAGTCAGCTACCACTCCACCCGGCGTAAAACTCCATATTCGCCGGCCTCCCACTCACTACGGTAGTTGACTTGGTGTACGTATGCTCTTATTTCCTCTCTGACCCCCCCTCAACCTTCGGTAACGTTCATACTTCACCCCATTTGGTCCCTTGCCCCGGCTGCTTCTGGCAACCTTCACTTATATCTGCCATCACGCCGGACACCCACTGCGCATCTCTCCCCTGATTTCGTACGTACCCCTCCTACGCCCCCGACGCCCATCGGCCCTCGCGCTTCAACACCTCGGGATCAGCGCCCCCGGCCGACAGGTGCGTGGCACCCCCAATCCTCAGGGAGTGTAACGCATACTCCTCTGCCTTCACTCCCGCCACTGACACCACCTGTCGCAGAGCCTTCGTGGCCTGCGCCTGCGTCCATATCGACCACCTGCCATTGCCACAACCAAACGCCACTAACGGTGCCGACGGGGGAAGGAAAAGGTAACACGACAATAACTCAACCAATAAATCAACGGTGCCCCCCTCAGCGCCTACTGATCGTGGCGGACCTTTTCTGCTCGAGTTAGTATTGCGCCCTTGCGCAACTGGTCGCCTTTGGACCCTCGAAACGGCACTTCAACTCGATCCGCCGTCGACCACTGCCCCCCTTCCAACTGTCTTTCTCCCCGGAAAAAAAAGGACACGTCCCCCCGCCTTAAATAATAAATCTCGTGTATACGTGTACGCGGTTCAGCCAGCATCTCTGCCGCCCGCGTAATGAAAGAAAAATGACGCACCCAGTACAAGTCCCAAAAACGCCTCGAACAATAAATCTCGTGTATGCTTGGTAACACGGGAACACTTACTGCCCGACAATCCAGTCGACACAAACTGCACGCCATCGAGCAGCTCTGACCATGAAATACATACTTTCCATGCCTGTCATATTGGAAACCAAAACTGCGGCCGGATTCACGGTTGACCCAACGCCCGTACAAGAGAGCACCAAAACATACATACACGCTTGGGATGTCCCTCCCTTTGAAAGGCCATCGGTAATCGAAGTCACTCACATCCAATTCAATAGTAAAATACGAGACCCTACGTCTCCCATGTGTTCTTGCGCGTCCTCCCTTATATCCTAAGTACAAAATGACGCTGGCACCTTGAGTCGTGCCTCTAGCGAAAAATTACCTCACTCAACTGCATTGTACGCGTCCTAAATGATCGGTTCGGCACGCGACAACGTGGACACCGTGGCCCCTGCTTCTGCCGAAGATACGAACCCACCGGACGGAGCACCCGTCTTCAAACATCGCATTGATACAGAAACTACGCGGGTGCCCTTGCCTCTGTCCACGATACACCACTCTTGACAAAACCACCTTGATTCGGTATACGAGTTCAGTAAAACGGCATACGCTTCTTGACCATTTGGCACAAAACGAAAGTGTTATCTTAACTTGCACATCTGCCGAAACCACTGCTAACCGTTCACGCGACGGACATACACTTCTGCTGTTTATAATACATTAACACTCTTAACGAACATTCCTTGTATCGTCGGCCAAATATGCCGGCTCAGAAAACTGATCCGAGCGGAAACACCGTCTCACTCTTCGGAGCATCAGGTTCAATCACTGATTCGATACGGCCGCTATGCAGGAACGTCGCCCTCGTCTCTACCGATAATACCACTCTTGACTAAACATACGAGAGTCATGACTCTGCCGAAGATACCAGTCACGGAACGTGCGCTCGCTTCCTGGCCCATACGTTCGCCACAAACAACCCAGTAACCTAGGCCCGCGTTTTCCCCACGAAACACGCCCCTCCACCCATATTTCGACACAGAACGACGCCGTTACCTGAGACTGTGCCTCCTGCCGACACTAGATTCACACATCGAATGTACGCATCATTACAATCGATTTCCGAACGGAACTACGCGGGACCTTGGCCCGTGCACTCGTTAAAATATACTAGCTCACCGAAGCGCACACGTCCTCAATCACCGATTTGTTACAGAAACTACGCGGGCCTCTTGGTCCTTGCCTCTGTCGAGCACACGCCACTCTTGAAAAGCAGGATGATTCGTGCCTCTGCCAACCACGCTTCTTAAACAGCGCATGCCCCCTCTTGTTTATATTTCCAGCGGAACAACGCAGACACCTTGGTCTGTGCTTCTGCCGGGTACATGAGTTCATACTACGGTGTACACGCCCTTAATGGTTGATTCGATTCAGTGTGCGGACACCTTGGTCCGTACCTCTGCCGAATATACTAGCTCGCCAATCCGAGCACACGTCGCCAATCACCGCTTCGGCCCAGAAACTACGCGGGCACCCTGGCCCTTGCTTCTGCCGAAGGCGTATCACTCGTTTAAAACACTCTTGACACAATCTGCATATAATCGCACCACTCGATACCTAAGACCTCTGGTGTCCGTATTCCAACTCCACCGTGAATGGCCACCTTGCGCAACGTCCACCGGTACAGCCGTGCCACGCCCACACAAGGTTTTGATTTGAGACACTCTACTGCGCCAACTATCGCGTCACGTGTATCACTCGAACCTGATGCGCAAACATTTGGGGCCCACGACACATACTGCCCCAATATCGCGTCAGGTGTATAACTCGAACCTGATGCGTCACTTTGGGGCCCACGATCATTCCGTCGATTGTTCCACCCTGTCACAATCCGCATTTCGCGCAACAGCTTCGGCCTGACTACCCACTGCCTTCCTTCGAACATCTATATATACACATAGTGCGCCCACCTTGCGCAACGTCCACCGGTACAGCCGGTGCCATCGCCCACAACAAGGATTTTATGATTTGAGGAAACATTCTTACTGCCCCAAACTATCGCGTCAGGTGTATCACTCGAACCTGATGCGCAAACATTTGGGGCCCACGACACATACTGCCCCAAACTATCGCGTCAGGTGTATCACTCGAACCTGATGCGTCAGCGTTTGGGGGCCCACGATTCATGTCCGTCGATTGTTTCGCACTCCTGTCACAATCCGCATTTCGCGCAACAGCTTCGGCCTGACTACCCACTGCCTTCCTTCGAACATCTATATATACACATAGTGCGCCAATATTATGCTCCTTGCGAATACGAGGTATGCATACCTACTCGTACGTACATGTGCGCACGCCTGATGTGCTCATGGCAGGAATGCTACAATATCCACTAGGGAACCTATTTTGAACGTACTTTGACTGCCCCAGACTACGTACAGCAGCAGTAGCTATTAAAGTATCACCTGCTCAACTTGTGGCGTACTTTGCAGACCAATCGTACATAATACATATTATACGTCAATATTTCCCCGCTCACATCACATTGTCGTAAAAACGACGTCGAGCATCCATAGCGACCCCATTCCGCATTTAATTGAGGAAATAACACGCAAACTTTCCCCTCGCAGCAGTGTCTCACCACACAAACAAACAACAACTCTGGGCCTCTGCGGCCCCATCTCATTCGCGGATGCGGAACACACAACAAACACCCCCTGTGCATACTCTGTACACCCGCGCTCCCCCACATTGTTTCACATAAAACGATGTGTGGCAGCCCAACATATAACGTATATCATATAAAACACAAAGTGACTCACACGTACTGTTGTTGGGGACCAGGACCCATGACAACCCAACGCCAACGCGCACCCGTACACAGCGTGGGGTACCCCCTGGCCTGCTACACGCATCCGACCCGTAAACATCACACCGAATATCGCCCCCTTCAAGCCCGGCCGGCAGTAGCATTAATAGTATCCGCCGGTCGTATGATAAGCAATCTGTTTTTGTCCAGACACCCCACCCGACGACGACCACCACAAGTGAAAGTGCGACCCTCTGCTTGACCCTCACCCCCATGCATGGTGACTGCCGCGCTCCGCCTCCTCGGGAAACATTGTCGCCTTGCGCCAACGTCTCCAACACACCTCGTACCCAGGCCACCGTGCAAAGCGAACGATCAAGAGCGGTACAACAGCAGCACAACAGCAGCAGCAGCAGTACGGGCATTGCTGTAACATAGAAACGTGGTGGCTTACCCAAAAACAAGAACCTGCGAACATATTGCGCAAATAGTCTCCAACACACCCCGTACCCACGTCACGATGCACAGCACATAAGCAAGAGCGGTACGTGCATTATTGCTGTAACATAGAAACGTGACCAAAATATGAGAAACAAATAGGTTTACCGCCGTTGCAAAGAAATTTTTGACCACACATTTTTGACAAAAATCTGTTTGTTTTGGTACAACAGCAGCACAGCAGCAGCAGCAGTACGGGCATTGCTGTAAAATAAACGCCCCGCCGCTGTGGTCTGTTCGCCAGCCGCCACAAAAAAGCAAGCAACGCGAGAGAAGAGCGCACGAGACGGCACTAACCCTACCCGCTTGGTACAGCGACGATATATGTAGTAGAAGCACGGCGCTGCTGTTCCTGGCCGGCGACGAGCTCGGTAGCTTCTGTGATCGCGAGTGGTGTGAGGCGACCCCTCGAAAGCAGTTAGTTCTCTTTTATGCCCCATAGCTTACAGCACAACAAATTCTTGAGCTCGAAGCTCGAAGCTGCTTTTTCGTAACTACCGACCTGGGTGGTGGGCGAGCCTTCTTCGTGAAGCGACCACCGGACCTTGCGCGCCTCGTCTTGCGAAAAAAAAGAACACTCTCCTGAACACCTCCCCACACTGTTGGCTTGACGGCTTGGAAGCCCTTTGCTTGATGTCTGCACGTCAGCGCAACCCCCGACTATCTCAGGGAGGTGTTCCCTTTGATACTGCCACTGCTGTATACGTGGTTATTTTTGCCCAATGCGCGTATGGACCACTACAGGACCTACATTCAACATAGTATTGGCCAATTCTTCCGTACGTACAAAACTCATATTCCCCGACTCGCTGTGCTCCCCTTGGAAATATTATGCTTTTTCCCCCTTGAGGTGCCCTCAGCAACGCCGCCACCACGAGCGCTATAGTCGGATGCCCAGCGAGTTAGTAACCGGTGACGAAAACCGAGTTCCCCCGGGTCGACATCGCCCCGCGCGGTGTGGAAACCCCAACCCCAACGGTCGGTCGCTGATTGACCGGGCTTCGAAAGGCATAACAGTCTAACCCGGGGACGATAATGCCCCATCTCTGGATCAGAAACCCCTCCATACATCTACAACTCCTACAACCCGGGGACGAAAAACGAACTCCCCCGGGTCGAAACTGTCCGGCCAGATGTGGGAACCCTAACCCCACTGGTTCTATCACTCTGATCTCATATCGGCTGGGGTATATTTCAGCGTCCACCGCACGCAGGGACGATAAGGTCCCATCCCGGTAAGTCATAAATCGCAGGGGACAGAAAACGCCAGCTATCTCTGGCTATCTACGAATCATATCTCTGAGAAGGTTGAAATCCCCCCGCACATAACAAGCCAACAGCACGCAACAACCGCATCACTCACGCGACCGTCATGCGACGATTGACCTTCGATCTCGACAGAGAACCAACCCACGACTAACCCACTTCGTACCGGGCAAGGCCAATGAATATACATAACGGTATCAAAGGTATCATTGCGATCCGGAGTCAGGGGCGAGAGATTGCCTGCGGCGTCCTATGGTCTTCGTCCAAACCTTCAAAAAGTTCTATTTTTTGCAGTCGGAGAGAGATCGAGAGTGTTTATCGTCTGTTTTCACACATCAGCTGCCAAATGTGTTTCGATCAGATGCCTGGCCGGCGCTCGCCACATATTATCCACCGAGGTGTGAGCATCGTGACACGAGAGTGGGTCGGAGTCCCTATCCAGCGCGATCCGTTCAGATTTCATGACGCAGTCGTTGGGCTTGTCGATCGATGTCAAACATGGACAATTGTCTATTTCTTGCGATTAGCGAGGGATCTACAAGTTTTTTGTCGTCTGTTTTCTACACACCAGCGGTCATCAAATGTATTTTTAGCAGATGCCCGGCCGGCCCACGCCACATATATATATATATATATTTTATTGGAGGTCGCATCTCCTCTGGGAGAAGCACGACACTTTATTTCTTTTATTTTGTCATGCTTTCTGTTTGGTTGCTTGATTGTTGATTTGCTTCAGTATACGTATTTACTTTTTATTATTTTTTCCTTTTCGCTTTTTTCCTTTTTTTCTCTTTTTTTCTCTTGCATGCAGCTGGATTATTAGCAGGGTAGGTCTTGCCTGTCGTATATGGCATTGCATTGTCTGCTCTGCTTACTGCAATGAGCGTAGTATCTCTGTGTCGTAGTTTTGTGACCACAGAACTGGTACCTTTTTAGGATGAAGAATCGGCACGGACACTGGGTGTGCTGGATGTCGACGGGTAGAAAGGACGGTTTAATGTGAAGAACACACACACACATATCACCGACTAAGATCTAAGCACTGTGACACTACTAGGGTGGGTCGAAGCCACTAACCAGCGTGATCCGTTCAGAGTTTATGACGGGGTCATTGGGTTTGTGGACCGATGTCTACCGAGGGTTCATGTAAAAGATGTCTCCAGAACCTGCCAGAACAGGATTTTCATGAGTATAGCGCGGGAATAGTCCGCGTTGAGCTGTTCCGGGAAGTTTATTTTTTTCCTCTCATCCTCAAATGATAAATAATTCCATACACCTACAACTCCGATAAACCGGGGACAAAACTAAATGATCCCCTGGATCGGTACCACCCCGCGCGCTGTGCAAGTCCCAGTCCTACTGACTCTATCACTGGTTGGCCGAGGTTTGGGGAGCCAGCGCCACTCGGGGAGGATAAATTGTTATCCCAGAATCATAAGCACCTCCATACCAATCCCCGGGGTCGATACCGCCCCGCACGGTGTGGAAACCCCAACCTCACTGGCTCTATCACTATTTGGCTGAGGTTCGGGGAGACACCGCCCCCCATGGAAGATACATTTTAATCCCCGCATCAAAAACACTTCCATACATTCACAACTCCAACGCACCGGGGACGAAACAAGTGACTCCCCGGATCTACACCATCTCGCACGGTGTGGAAACCCCAGCCCCGCCAGCTGATCGTTTATTGACTGGGGCTATATAAACAAGCCAGCCACCCGGAGACGAGAAGGTCCTATGCCCGGAAAGTAAATCCCTCCGTACATATATAACTCCACCAACACGGCGACGAATATTCAGTTCCCGCCGTGTCGACACCGCCCCGTACAATGTGGAAACCCCAACCCACGCACCGATCACTGAATGTCTGGGGCTCGAAAGTAAAGCCAGCGCCACACGGGGACAATAGGGTTCCATCCCCGGATAGAAAAACCCTCTGTACATATACAACTCCACCAACACGGGGACGGAAATCGAGTTCCCCCCGGTCGACACCACCCCGCACGGTGTGCAAAGCCCAACCCCGTCGGCCGATCGCTGATTGTTTGGGGCTCGAAAAGAATGCCATCGCCACCCTAGGGCAATAAGTTCCCATCCCCGGATAGGAATCCCTCCATACATATCAACTCCAACAACCCGGGAACGAAAATCTAGTTTATCTCGGTCGACGCGGCCTCGCACGGTGTGGAAACCCCAACCCAACTGACTATATTAATGACTGGCTGGGGTAGCTTTGAGAGTATACCGTATGTGGGGAGGATAAGGTCCTTTCGCTGGATGATTAATACTTCCATACATTATCACTCCTAAACACCGGGTGTATAACCTGTTATCCCTAAGCTCGATACCGCCCCCCACGGTATGGAAATCTCAAACCCACTGGCCCCATTGCTAAGTAGCCGAGGTTCGTGGAGCCAGCGCCACCAGGGGAGGGTTAAGTAGTATCCCCGGACCATGAATCCGTCCGTACTTCTACAACTCCAACAACACGGGCATGAAAACGGTGTTCCCCCGAGTCGGTACCGCCTTGCACAGTGTGGAAATCCAAACAACCACTGGCTCATAGCTGATTGGCTTCATGGAATAAAGGTTGTGAAGCCGGCGTTCCTGATCTACCACAGTATTAGTGTTTTGAGTTTTTACTTCCATGGAAGTTCCCACGAAAGTTTATTTCCTACATCGCATCGCTTGTAACAGAAGTGGGATCACACCTTCGAGCCACAGGTCGTCCAGCGGGAGTGGTTGACGGTGTTATTTAGGTCGTTGCCCGCCAATCGCAAAGCATCGTGCAAGGTCGCTTCAGGCTGCGTGCTCTTGCCTCGAATTGACCCGAATGGGCGTTGCTGTATATTTTTTGGCGTTTTCCCCCAGGGTGGTTTCATACGCTACAGTAAATTGAAGTATACTTGAGAAAAACAACAGTAGCAGCTCCTGCGTACGTCACGAGTCACTCGTAATATCGACACGGATTCTCAAATTGCGCACAGGCCATTGATCGAAACAGATCAAGGCTCTAACCGTAGGTATATTTGTCCCCCAACGGGGTAGTCGGCGTGGGTGCCTCTTGATTGATGTCGACTGCACAACAAGCTGGTTTTGCTGTATCTTCGATCCGCAGGCCCACGAGCAGGCAGCTGCTCTAGGGTGTCGCCGGATGTTCTGTGGCGTTTTTTGCCAGGGGTGGCGTTCAACCCTTCAGTAATTTACGTAGAACTTTCCTAGGGTTCGTGCAAACTTCACTACTACTACTGCTGTACTTCGACTTTCTTACGTACGTGCGTCTGGGTATTACTGCTGCTGTTTTCTTCTTGTGGCGAAGGATCGGGGTCAGACGTAATGCCAAGAGTTGAGAGTGCTCTACGACAACAACAACAACAACAGCAGCAGCACTGCAGTAGAGCTAACTGTTGTGGCACAGCAGTACTGATACGGACGTGTTTGTATATTCGATACTGGCCATACATCATATACCACCCGCACACTTTTGACGGCTGGCGAAGGATCGGGGTCAGACGTAATGCGAAGAGTTGAGAGTGCTCTACACACGTTAGCAGCGCTGTGGCGAATGATGAACATCGGACGTGCTGCGAAGAGTTGAGAGCGTTCCACACACTGCTCATGAAGAATGGCAATAATGACTGCCGTTATAGTGCAATACTACTACTGCTATAGACGCGTGCTACGGTAGAGGTAGCACTTTTTGGCTGAATCGCTTTCTGAACGATCGGGCTCCTTAGCCCAAATTCGTCGGACTTTCATTTTTGTGACGAATAATGTTTCAGAGTATACTTCGGTCATGAGATTTCTCATCCGGCAGCACTTTTATTTTCCTCCAAAATCAATTTTTCGGTGAGGTATGACGCTCCTTAAGTGAGGAGCTCAGAAACAACATGGTGCACCTCTATCGTAGCATGCGTCTATAATACATACGTGTGTACTCGTATGCACCTGGGATCTTTGTCGCACACCTGGTACATGTATTATATGCTGTGCAGTTCTGCCTGCCGTGCGAACTTCCACACCTTTTCGACGCAGACGAGCAACAACAACAACCACAGTAACAACAATAACAGCAACAACAACAACAGCAGCAGCAGCACTGTAGCAGCTAACTATTTTTGCACAGCAGCACTGATACGTGTGGGTGCCTTCGATACTGGTCATACATCACATACCGCATCCTTTTGGACGGCTCACAGCTAGTCGTATGTATCATAGGTACTGCTGTTGCAGTACTGATACTTACGTGTATTCTCGATACATATCCGACGCACGTATATGCTGTGCCGCTGCTGCTGCTGCTGCATCTACACTCCTTCTCCGCGCGAGAGAACAAGTAAACAACAAACGACTCACGTCGTGCTTACATCCTTGTTCCCAGTGACTTTAGGAACTGGGTTATTCCCAGTGACTTCAGGAACTGGGTTATGTCAGGCGAATGAAACTTTTTCCTATCATCGCAAGGGCGCACAAAACAAAAAATTATCGACACTATATTGGAGGGAAGAAACCGGACCGTTGTGATCCCAGAAAACAATAAGTCAAGTTTTTTTTTAATTGCCCCCCCCCCCCTCCACCAGCGAAAAAAAAAGGGGGGGGTCTCTAAAACCAAGTTAAAAAAAGGGAACAAAAAACGAAGAAAAAAAAAAGGTTTTTGCTCTTTTCGTCCTGTGATCACAGCGATCCGGTTTGTTTTTAATTATGACCTTCCTATGGTCCATCCGGGATATTCTTCTCCCCCTTTCGTGAAATTAATTAATTAATGATCATAACACACATTATAGACAAGACGGTAGGAAGGAAAACGAAGGAAAACGTGTTGATTGTTCATCCCTTTTCAGCAGCTAGAGTTGGGATTTTTCGTTACTTCCATTCACGTTTTATACTATACCGAGTTTAACAAACAAAGTTGAACCTTGGAAATTGTATATTGAATTTCGTGATCGCAAAGACAAGACGAATCTATGCTGAGATTTTGAACGAAAACAAAATTTCACACTAATAACAAGTAATTATGCAACACAGCATCAAGAAAAAAAACACCAAGACCGGCCAAAATTGGCCAAAATCAGTCGTTTTGGGATAAATCCTCAATAACTAACGAAATTTCGCTTTCCAGGAAAAACGAAAAAAAAGCCCTGCGCATATGGCTTCAATTCATCGTTTGCCGCCCTCTAAAATAAAATCCCACACACAATTATTTAATGTAAACTTGAACAAAACGACCTCCAAAATCCGTATTTTTGCCGATATCTCCGTCAGTTTATCGTTTTTTTTCAAACAGAAAAAAAGCCCAGGCGCAAATGTGACGAGCTACAGTAGCTAAATACACAGTCTAAATATTGTGTGGCAACATTACAATCCACCTAAGCTTGGACCAGAAATTCACGTTTTTTGCAAACATCAGGCTAAATAATAATAATTAAATAAAAAATCGACGTGTTATTATCTCCGTCTCGAGAGGGCCGTTTTAAGGGTATCTCTGTTTTTTCAACAACCTACCCATACCCGAGATAAGTGTTCCTTGGTGATGGGGGATTTTCGGATATTTGGAGCCGGACGGACTATACGTGTGTGGTGTCGTTTTCTCTTTTTTTTTGTGCGCCCTTGATCATCCCCCCGTTTTTCCTAGTTTATCCAAGTAACTTATTCCGGCTCTGAAGCCTCCCCCCCCCCTGACCAGCCCGTTGTAGCCAGTTGTGCACTTACACCAGTACATTTTTTGCGTATCTTGTTTACTGACGGTTTTCAAAATCCGAACCATCCCGAGCGGCGTTAAAACTGCTCTATTCAGACCTTCATCGCCCAGTTGTGCACTGAAAATCAGACATTTTATGAGGATCATTGGGTTCTCCAACGACGTGCAAGATCTGAACCTTCCACGAGCACCCGCTGTCCACTGCAGGAAATATCCGACACCTGAGCTGCTTGCAGCAGCAGCACCCCACATGCACATGCGTACAGGTGCCCTGTTGTTGTGCCCGCTGTTGTTGACATCCTGTTATCAAGACGCAGCAAGCAATTCGCAATAACCGATTCGCTGTGAGCTCCTGCTGCTGCTCCTGTGAGGACGAGTGTGTGCCCGTGTCTTTTGTCTTGTCACGAACACCTGCTGTGCCCGTTGTCCACATATGACATACATACACAACTGTATGCAGGTGCGCTGTTGTTGACTGCCTGTTGCCACGACGCAGCAAGCAAGTCTCAAGAATCGATTCGCTGTGAGCTGTTGCAGCTGCTGCTGTGCTAAACTTACTTGCTGTTGACAGCCTGTTATCACGACGGTCGCAAGGATCGATTCGCTGTACAGAGCTGCTGCTGCTGCTGCTGTGGAATATCGCCGCTCTTCTATGAGCACACCCTCACCCTTCCACGAACACCTGCTGCTGTGCCCGCTCTTGACAACAAGCTGTTATCACGACGCAAGCCACAGCCATCGCGACGCAAGCCAGCCGCGAGGATCGATTCGCTGTGCGAACTGCTGTGCGGTATCGTCGATGTTATCACTACGCAAGCAGGTTACAAAGATCGATTCGCTGTGCAGAGCCGCTGCAGCTGCAGCTGCTGCTGCTCTTCTGTGAAATAATTTATCGTCACTTTTTCTATCACACAACGAGCTCCTGCTGCTTCTGTGCTGTATCGTCGCCGTTATAATGACGCTTTACAACCTGTTATCACGACGCAAGCCAGCCACATCGCGACACGAGCCAGCCGTGTGGATCGATTCGCTGTGCGAGCTGCTGTTCGGCCTCGTCGATGTTATCACTACGCAAGCAGGTCGCAAAGATCGATTCGCTGTGCAGAGTCGCTGCTGCTGCTGCTGCTGCTGCTGCTGCTGTGAAATAACATATCGTAACTTCTTCTATGAGAACAACGAGCGTTGTCCCTGTTCTTGTTCTTTGATTGCGTGTGTGGTGCAGATCTGATTTTTTTCAGGAGGGGAGTTCAACGCTATATGTTTGGGCATTAGCCAAAAATAGGTATACCTGCGCACTTTGAGCCATTTATAGGTACACTGCGTAATGTACACGCAAACGGCTTCCTGGCCCGCCTGATATTGGGATTGCGCTGCATTTTACCTACACATTGCTTAAAGTGTGCAGGTACACCTATTATTGGCTACCTATTTTACGTATCACCTATGTTTGGCTTTAAGTGTACCTATAAATGGTTCGAACGATCAGTTTTTGGCAACTGAAATATAGACAGACGGCCACACCAGATGCCGGGGGTGTCAACCAGCCTACCGTTCCTGTCAACCAGATGTTCTCTTATTAGTCGTTTGGGCCACATGCCTTTAATGGGTGTGATCGTGATGCAGAGAAACAGCAATGACGATTGTTTCCATGCCATTATGCTGAAAGTACGATACACATACTGTAGTGCAGTATATAGTAGGAGAAATACCGCCGGTCGCAGTCTTGCGTGATACCGGAAATGTTATTAATAGCAACATTGTGGCTAAGGATGGGGGTCAGACGTAATGCCAAGAGTTACGCACGTTAGCAGCAGCATTGTGTCGAAGGATAAAATCAGACGTGCTGCCAACAGTTGAAAGCGCTCTGCACACTGCCCACGGAGAGAGGCAACCGTACTACTCGTAATAAATGTGATCCTGCTGCTGCTGTACTCATATGTGTGTGCTCGTGTGCTCGTATGTACCTTGGTCACAAACCTGACACGTGCGCATTGTATGCTGTACAGTTCTGCCTACTGTGTGGGCCTACACATCTTCGAAATAGGCGAACAACGGCGACAACAGGAGGAACAAAATAACAACTGATACGACGTGCATGTATATTTTTACCAGTCGTCATACACATCCAACCCACCTACTTTGGACTGCTCACAGCTCGTGGTAGGTACTATTGTAGTACATAACTATTTAATAGTACTGATACACACGTGTCTTCGATATATACCCGATGCACGTAATCTACGCGCCTCTTCCGCCAAAGAACAAAAAACAAAAAACATTTAAAAAACGACGAAAAAACGTGTTTCCCCATCCCCGTTTGCAAATGCCATATTTTTATTTTGAAACCCTCTACAGTATATTGAGCACGATGAGGCGAAACATATGTTTGAGGTGATTCTCTCGATAGCCTCGTATCCCCGATCGTCCTTCCTTCGCCGACACGTCTTCTATTCAGGCGTACGGAGACTCTCTGTCCTCTCTGTCACAGAGAACCCCATCGTCTCCTGGCGCGCTTGACGGGCACGATATTTGAGCTTGTTCGACGAGTCACCGACACGGGGACTAATTTTGTATCTGGGGTTCAAGTTGGCAGCACTCTGGGCGTAAATGTAGGGACCGTTTAGACTTGCTATTTGTAGTACAATAGTCCTTATATTTCCGTCGAGAACGCTGTCGGAGTCTTGCAAAATTGTTAATTTCAAGCTCTCGACCTCTCGTTGTTCAACCGTGCTCCCTCTACGTGCGCGTGACGGTGAGACGCGAAACCGGCCAACCCCCCCCCCCCCCCCCCCCGTCTGCACGCCTGCGCTCGCCAAAGCCGGCTTTGGCAATGGGCTCGCTTGTGCTCACGATGCAGAGCCAGGCTTGCTCCTCTCTCCGAAAAAATAACAGTGAGCGACGTATCTGACGTACTCACAGACGTTTCGTACATCATCGCGACGAAACCTGGACGGCGTGTTTGTTCTGGGAGTGCGAAACATGTCGTAGATCTCGATCTTGCGTTCGCCCGCAGAGTTCCCCACGAAGGCGGCGCTGGCAGGGCGGCCGACCCCCCCCCCGAGGCACCGGAGGCCGGTGAGCACGCCCTCGGAAAAATCACGATAACATATTTTTTCTGTGGCGAGGCGTTTGGGTCAGAACGCTGAGAGGGCAGAGAGGGCTCGTAGATGGCGGTGATACCCGTCGTAGATTTCGACGTTAAGACCCCCCGCGAGAGCGTGCGGCGCCGAGCGAGCGTATCGTCGGCGCCGGCCGCTACGGTCGAGGCGGGGGCACGCTTCAGCGAAGAAACCGCGCGGAGAGGCGGTCAGAAGCGAAATATATCCGCAGACCTAAGGATGTGCATATGTGATAAGCGACCTAACATAGATATATTTATATACGTGTACAGAGTAATACTATACAGTTAAGAGGGTTTGTGTTACACAGCCGTTGGCGCGGTCCGGAACAACATTCCATAGCAAACGTGGGTGAATATTGAAGAAAAACTAAGCGAAGCTGTGAGATCGAGGATTTTATCGAAACTCATATATGCAAGCTGAGTGAATATATATGAGAAAGACAGGTGCGATCGGCTGGTTGACAGCCCCGGCATCTGGTGTGGCCGCGTCTTGCAATATTTCAGTTGCCAAAAAGTGATCGTTCGAGCCATTTTTAGGTACACTTGAAGCCAAAAATAGATGATACGTGAAATGAGTAGCCGAGAATAGGTCTTTGAGATATTTATAGGTACAAAATGGAGCGCAGGCTCAATATCAGGCGGGCCAGGAAGCCATTTCCGGTGTACATTACGCAGTGTACCTATAAATGGCTCAAAGTGCGTTGGTATACCTATTTTTGGCTAGTGCCCTATAATTTTTGTTATTATTGTGCTTTTTGCCGTTGTATCAGTGTTTTCTACTGCACCCTGTTGTGCGCGTTCGACCCCATCTTCTTTAGATAGCTCGCGTTCTTTCTCGCAGGGCTGGGGTTTTTTTGTGGGCGTCTTTGTTGGATAGAGCGTGTTCGTTCTCGCAGTGTTAGTTTTTCTTTGTGGGCGTATTCGCGCACGGTAGGGGGGGGGTTAGGGTTATGCGCGAGTTGCGTGCGTTTTCCCTAACTAACGAGTCGGCGGTGTTGTGATGCAGCGTAGTTTCCTCCTTTTTTTGACGCGTTTGCTCCATGCGCTTCATCGGGGGGGGCGGTTCGGGGACTCGTGTGCGCGTCGGGCTTTTCTCCTCCCAACGCCCGTGTCTTCACCGTGTTTTCCTGTTTTTTTTCCGCGTGGGGTCCCCCGTCTTCACCTGGGCACCGACTTCCGGTTGTGCTTCTTCTGCCGTTGATTTGTTGTTTTTGTTAATGTTGGTACCGCTCCATGTTTGTTTTACACCCCTTTGTATTTACCTTGTTGGTGCTTTTTGCACACACACGCACATCGTCTTCCAGCGTGTCTTTCCGGTGGCCTGCTTTTTGTCATGGGCGGCATTTTTCGTTAATAACCAAAACACAACAACAACAAACGACCTTTCTGCTTCTTGCGTTTCGATGGGCTTCCTATCTCGGACGCGCGGTATGCGGCTGTCTACTGTTCACCTTCTTTGTGTCTGCATCTTTTGGCGTGCATTCTACGGCATTATTTATGTTTCCCCCCCGTTTTTTCCTTTGGTACGCGCGGTAAAGGTCGGGACGGGAAAATGTGGTCGGGACGGGAACGGTACGGTACGGGAATGGGAAACCGTCTGATTTTTCGTTCCTGACCGCGATTTCCCGACCGGTACCATCGTCAGTTGCTGTTCCCGAGCTCTACCATCCCACGTTAATGGCCGTGTTCCCGTTCCCGACTTTTTCCCATCCCACTGTCTGCCCATTCCCGACTATTCCCGTCCCGCTGTCCGCCCAGTCCCGACTATTCCCATCACACTGGTCATATATAAGTGATTCCCATCCCATCCCGACCATGGGGCACAGCTTCTCCCATCCCGCATCCCACTATTGGGGCAGATATTCCCATTCTATTTACCGCCGGTTTTTTCGTTTTCCCATCGCATGACCATGGATGGATGCACGTGCGTATACTGCTGCTGTAGACTCGAGGAGACTGCAGATATTTGTGCGTCTACAATTTGTTTATATTTCCGAACTATAAACAAATCGTATACGCGCGAATATATAATTCCTTTTTTCTTTTTTTTCCCTCTCGTTTTTTAATTTAAACAGGAACATAAACTTTGTATCAACCATTCAACCGGCCCCACTCACACTTTGCTATTTGAAATAATGAAATAATGGTACCATACGTATAATAAATCGGTCGATGCGTTTCTTTTGGTGTTTCTGGTGCAGATTCGTCTCAAGTGGGGGTGTGGGCATTGAGGAAAGGGGAAGCGGGGGGTGGTCGTAACAAGACTGATGTGGCTTTTGTCCCTGGAACCTTTTCGTTTTTGTTTTCTGGATTTGACTTATATTCGGGAGGGGGGGAGTCGGGTTTTGAACACCATGATGATATCGGTTCGTTCATAAGGAGGCCAACAAAGCGTTCGGGTAAAAAATTCGTACCAGGTATACACTTCCTGTCGAGAGAGGCGACAATACGATAATAACACCCTGACTGTGCTCCGGACTCGATACTCGGAGTATGCCAAGTATTATATTCAAATACAAACAAAGTGTGATGTTGTGTACCAGGTACGTATGTACCATACTTTTTTTTTTTATTGTTCCTGTTTTACATTCTCGCGAATGTTATTGTACTCGTCTATCGTAGCATATCAACAATACGTCGAAGTCACAAGTCGGTAATATGACTAGATAAAAGCTACGAGGAGTACTCGTACTCGAAGAAGATTTTTTATTATAATTCGCTCTTTTCAGCCGTTGTCTCCAGCCGTTGTTCCCGACCGTGTTCCCAACCATTCCCGACTGCGTTTCCCGACCGTATTCCGGACTCGGTTCCCGACCTATTCCCGACCTATTCCCGACCCGTTCACCGATCATTTCCCGTACCGCCGAAAAATGGTTCCCGTACCGTACCGTACCGCAAAAAATCGGTTACCATACCGTCCCGTACCGCCAAAGAACCGTGTCTTCCCGTCCAATCCCGTCAACCAAATGGTTTCCCACCTTCCCGTCCCATTCCCGTCCCGCGGTAAACAGACGGGAACATTTTCCCATACCGCCCCTCGGGAAGACCCAATTTTTTTTCCGCCTGCGGCGGGCAAAACGGTCCCATCCCGTACCGCGCGGGGCCTTCGGCACCGCGCGTACCCTTGGTTTTTTCCTGTCCTGGCACCATTTCACACATACATGTGTATGTGGCCATTCGGCTATTCGCCAAGGTCAAAAATATTTCGACCTTCCGGAAGGTGTATACTTGAAAAGGTAGTCCCCTGATTTATCTGTGTACCCGGAAATCATTTCAACCTTCCCGAGGTGAGTGCCTTAGTGAAGGTCGGACCTAGCTTCACGACTACGGTTAGCGGGGTCTGAACCTTAGCGTGGTTGGTACCCTGAAGATTGTCAACCTTATCGATGTTGTTTTCATATACCCGTAAGATTGGTGGCATTGTTGGCGTTGTTGTAACCGTTACAAGGGATTTAAGCACGACGCTTCTTCGGCATTAACAGGAGGCATTAACAGGAGGTACTCCAGGTAATACTGCTTCACAAGCTTCATGCATTATTTGATTTCTCACCCGACCTGTCTCAATCCACGAAACAATAGTTTGACAGACAGCCTTGACGCTTGACAAAATTCACTCATGACCGTCAACAGACATCTTTGCTCGCGAATACGAGTCCGTCTTGTGCCACAGCCTCCCCGGAATTACGTCACTGGGACCGGCGTGCATCTGCCCTGCAGGCGGCTGATATTTGCAAACGCCAGTTTTTTATGTTGAAACCCTAAATCGTATTGATGCGATGTACAACGTAGCCCCGGTAGAAAGGTGCGACCACAGCCGCTGCTGTACATAGCATACGTGGCTTCGCAGCAACGTTGACAACACCTACATGCGTAGATCCATCTCAGCTGAAGCTCTACATATCACATGTACTGGTGTTATTTACCATACATACGTATACGTACATACAGCAGTACTCGTAGCTCTCCCATTTTTTTTCTCGGCAGGATTTGTTTACTTTTGATGCGCTTCAGCACCTCGGGATCAGCGCCCCCGACCGACAGGTGCGTGGCACCCCCAATCCTCAGGGAGTGCAACGCATACTCCTCTGCCTGCACTCCCGCCACTGACACCACCTGTCACAGCGCCTTCGTGGCCTGCGCCTGCGTCCACATCGACCACCTGCCATTGCCACAACCAAACGCCACTAACGGTGCCGACGGGGGAAGGAAAAGGCAACACGACTCAACCATTAAATCAACAGCGCCCCCCCCAGCGCTTAATGATCGTGGCGGACCTTTTCTGGCTCGAGTTAGTATTGCGCCCTTGCGCAACTGGTCGCCTTTGGACCCTCGAAACCGCACTTCAACTCGATCCGCCGTCGACCACTGCCCCCCTTCCAACAGTTTTTCTCCCCGGAAAAAGGCTACGTCCCCCCGCCTCAAACAATAAATCTCGGGCATACGTGTACTCGTTTCGGCGAACATCTCCGCCGCCCGCGTAAGAAAGAAAAATGACGCCCCCAGTGCAAGCCACAAAACGCGCCCCCCAACCCCCCATGTCTGCGCCAGGTGCTCCCCCCCAAGCAGCATGGGCCACGACACCTGCCTTCGTACTCTCGGTTGCAATCCCGCGGCTGCGTGCGATCTTGCGGAACCTTTAAGTGCGTTTCGAAGTATCGGGTGAGTGGTGTCTAACTCGAAACCGCGCGAGGATCGGTGAACAAATTTGATAGCCGACAAGTGACTCTCCGCGGTTTGGGCTTGCAGTTTCTTAGTTGCTACTGCGTAAGCTGTGTACTCTAAAAGGGATCTTACGTTCGTCACCGGATTTTCGGAAGCTTCTAAAAACACCGGTTCACCTACCACGTTCAAGCGAAAGTCCACCCACGAACCGAAATACCCCTGGTAAGCTCGCTCAGTCGAGGCCAACACTGAGGTACATAGAGCTCTGCCGTTTTCCACCAAATCCCAAACCTGCCACGGGATTTTGGGGGCGGGCGCGAACAAGAGTGTACGTCGGATTTTTTCCACCTAGATATTCCGTCAGCGGCGTCGTTCAAAACGACGGGCACATGCAAGGCGTCAAAATTCCACCCACTGGACATTTCAACAAGTCCCAGGACACGCATCAGCGCCCCCGATCGCGGCTCTTTACCCCCCCGGCAACGTCGCACCCACTGCACTGCTGCCTCGTTATCTCCCCGTAACAGCACACAATCGCCTGCCTGTGTGAGGATATCTGCACACAAACCCACCAACATCCATGATGAAATAACCATCCCGAGCAGCTCTAAAACGTTAATAGAAATATCGTTCACGCCGTTCACTGCCCGACTTGAACCGCAAAATCGCTCTTGCTCGTCCTTCGCAAGGTCGTACCGCCAATACACGCCCGTTTCCAAACAAAAACCCCCGATGGCCTGCTTGGATGCGTCTGAAAATATCGTGCGTTGAGGGGGACGAGATACCAAATTATACATGGGCGCTGAAAGGCGACCCCCGATGGCTTCGAAACCCTCGGTCGCAAACCATCGCCAAAACTCGAGATCCCCGTGAAATTCCGGACCCAGAACCACGCGCCGCCCACGCCCTAATGACGAAGCTTCGGACGCGGCAGCCGACCGCGGCATCCCAACGTCTGCTAATAGTCGGTTCACGAAAAACTTGCCCGGCCGCACCACAAAAGCCACATGCATAAAAATAAACGTCAACTGGGAAACCTGCTTTTCCCACGCCCACGTGCGAGATGGCGGCCACTCCGCCATCAGACGGCCCAGCTTCTGCATTTTTGTGGGTGGCATCGTCACTGACAACTCGTCGGTGTCCACTATCCAACCCAACACCTCCAACCGTGAATCCCAACTAGTAATCTTCCGCGCGGATAACAATGCCGGATCGTCTGGGCCCCGTTCTCCTAACAAGCGGAAGTGATCGGATGGGAGAGATTGTAACGCGCGAATGCACCTCCGACCATCTGGAAACCATTGGACCTCGACGAGGATGCCGTCATCAACATAGTACCGCACGAAACATTCGCTGCCAGTTTCACCGCCACGATGCTGAATACGCACGCAATCCCGAGGCAGGGCAGCAGCCCTGCCCCCCCGCGACGGCACCACCGTTACATGGTCAACGGCAGTGACTCCTTGGGCCGTCACATGAGCGTGCTGGAATGTGGTGTGAGTGTGTGAGTGTTCGAGGGCTGCCGAAAACATTCCCCAAAAACCTGGACTACTCCGCCACCCGAACTGCAAGCGAAGATCAACTACCACGTGATTCCCCACTTTGTACCCAAACGTCGGGGCACCTTCTGGGTCTACTGGAACCTGTCGAAAAGCCTCTTTCACATCAATACGTGCCAACACCATGCGTGCGTCTGGCCCGAATCTCTGCCGGAGGTACAACACTCGCAAAAACACATCGCGCAAAACGTGACCCAGCTCACACGGTGGAGCGCACTCAAAATCGGTATCCTCATTGACACTCGACCGATTGCCAGACCCTGCGAATGTCAAGTCATGAATGATGCGAAATTTGGGCTCCTCGACTACACTCAATGGGGGCAAGCGGATTCCTTGAAGTTCTTCAATGAAATTCGCGTTGAACACCAACGCACGACCCGTAACCACATCAGTCACCACCTTCTTGGCAATATCATCTGCGCAACCCCTAACACCCGAGTGATTGCCGTAATCCACCTCCTCAGTGAGATGGCCACCTTGTGCAACGTCCACCGGCACACCCGGTGATAACGCTCGCAACAAACGGTCTATGTGAGGAAACTGTTTGACTTCCCTAAACCAATGCATCACTTGTCTCACATCAACATGTGGTGCGAAAGTTCGTGGACCGACGACGGAAGTCAACTGCTTCACACTCCCTTCACACTGCCTCAACAAAAACGAGCCTAAATCAGCGATTCTGCAGAGGCAACCCAACGTGCCTGACAGGGGCGAGCTACTTAGCGTGGCCCGTTGAACACGCCAGGCATCCACAGCCTGGTCCAGCGAGAGCTTTATTCCCAACGAATACACCCGCTCTGCCTGTCCAACCCTTCCAACGCTACTCTCAACCCGCCCGTGCATACCTTCCTCTGGTGGCGCCGACCCCGGAACGCGAAGATCAGAACATTCTCGCCCAATCGCTCCCTCCCGTTCCAACACGCCCAACGCCAGCTCCCGCAGCCCTCGCCCCACCTTCGAGGTCTCTGCAGTCGCCCCGCCCGAGGTTGGCCCCGCCGGAAGGTGGAGCCCGCACCCCTATCCCGAGCCAGAAGCGCCGCGTCCGCCCTCGCCTCCCTGCGCCCCCCGACCACCCCCCCCAGTGGCCCGTACTACTAGTGCGTTCGAAGTCCCGTCTCCCCCCCCCCGACCACCAGCGCCTGCGTTACCGTCCCCACCCCGCCCCCGCGCTCCTCACTCCGCAGGGACCCGAGCCTCCGTGGCTCCAGGCTTGTCGTGTGAGAACTTGCAGCCATCGCCGTACGTACAAGTTTGCGTCTGGGAGAACCGGAAGCACGCGTTCGTCTTCTTGCGTTTGGACTTTGTTGCGACCGCAGCCCCTTGGCTCCTTTTCCCCGTACCACTTGCTGAATGCGCACCTCCACCGCTGTCGGCGCGCAAAAGCTTGTACATGGTGCCTCCACCGCGCACAAACTCGCGGAGCGCTGGGAATCTCGGCAACGGGGGCATTTCGAACACCGCGTCGGCCTCCGGCGGTGTGGCCGCCGCATGTTCTACCTGCACTGTCCTCGTTAGCTCGCCTACCCATAAACGAAGGTCGTCGTTGATCGTGCTTCCCAGAATTTTTGCTGTCTCGCTGCTCCTGAGGAAATCGTAGTGCTTGAGGACGTGGCTCCGTAGCAACGTGCTCGCATCGACGAAGCACTCGTCGATCCTGTGCGTCCGCGCGAGGCACAGCGCGTCCGACGCCACAGCGTCTTTGAGGCCCAGGCTCAGGAGTGACTTCAGTGCCTGCCGCAACAAGTCGAAACTGTCCGCCAACGGCACGTCTCTGTCGTTGCTGCCGGCCTCCATACGCGGACGAAATTGCAAAACGTCGAATCCGCCCAGGGACCGAAGCTGCTGCGCCACCTCAGCTGTCACCTCCAGCATGTCTCCCAGCAGCGCCTGCAGATCGTCGACGGTCTCCCCGGTGCTTGGCGGTGCCCGGCCGCGAACGAACCAGTACTTTCGAGAGCCTGACTTCCTCCAGATCGCCACATCATTGCCCAGCTCGAGCTTCTGCATCTGGCGTTCCCTGGCACTCCGACCTGGTGCATCCGCAATCCCTGCCGCAGCAGCAGCGGGGTTGCTGTTGTTGACGGCTTGCTGGATCATCTTCTGTAGCTGGTCCATCTGGCCGGACATCTCCTCCAACCTCTCGGACACCTCACCCATCCGGTCTGTCATACCAGTTAGCTCCTCGATCCTGCCCGCCACCACCTCAAACTTGCGATTAATCTCCGTGAACTCGCCATCCAGTTGCCGCTGCCGCTTTTCCATCTCAATACGGCCTTCCCGTTCACACTTCTCCATCTCTAGTCGGCTCACTGTTTCCCCCCTTTCCGCCTGCTCGGCCGTGCCGTCCATTCCTTGGTCACTTCTTCCGTCAAAATCGCTCACTTTGATCTCGTCCGACATGAAAAAGGACACTCTCCTGAACACCTCCCCACACTGTTGGCTTGACGGCTTGGCCTTTGCTTTATGTCTGCTCGTCAGCGCAACCCCCGACTCTCTCAGGGAGGTGTTCCTTCGGCACTACTGCAGTACGCAGTCAATTCGCCCCATGTACGTATGGACCACTACAGGACCTACATTCAGCATATATATGATTGGCCAATTATTTCGTACGTACAAAACTCATATTCCCTCGCCTCGCTGTGCTCCCCACGGAAATATTATGCTTTTCTCGGCAGGATTTTTTTACTTTTGAGAGATGACAGTTATCGACGAAGCCTGGGTGGCATGTGTTCTCGGGGCGTTCCAACTTTCTCCCAGGTCCGAGCACGTAGCCTCCCCCCCAGGCCTCTACAGTGGCGACGCCGGCCTGGTAGTCTACTCCCTCGACGGGTCGGAGGTCAGAGGACACGTACCGGAGAAAAACACGCGAATACATAAGCCCTGTCTATAGACTATGCACCAAAACGCTCAGTGGGCACGATTCTTGGTAGATCTCTGAACATAAAGGCCTCGCGCATGCGCTTCGGCGCTGAGCGGGCAAATCCGAGAAGCCGGTCGTTGCAAGGACGGAGACCCGCGATACTGAGCCGCGGGATACAAGGGCATGGGCACATATAATTACTTCCGCCCAACCTTCTCATAATTGGTAACACCTAGGGAACAGCAGGGCAACGATTGCCCTGCTCTACAGTGTCTCTAAATCGACAATAAAACGAGCCAATCCCCGTTCTTTCGACGGGTGAGAAAAGAAACGAAGAAAATAATCTTACGGGTTTTTATTACACTGCTTTAAGCAAAAACAGAAGAAAAAAAGCAAGAACGCGGCGAAGGTGGTAGTAGAACCCCGTCTTTGCCTTCACAAAATCGAGCGCTGCTACCGGCTGACTCAAACGAAAAGAGCGAATACTTGCCGCCCCCAAGAGGCCAAATTCACATTTTTTGTACGTACATATTTATAGTATTAACACCAACATATCTCCACACCCTAAGCAAACGCCATTTGACAATCTGTGAATTTCCTATACTAGATGGTATTGATTTCCCAACAAAATATTATCAACAATATTAAAAACATAAAAGAAATATATAGAAATGCTAAATTAAGGACCGCTCGCAGACGCCGCAGCTGCAGCGGTTTGCGGTACGAGTACATATTTGTCGGAAACAGCCATTGCATGTAGCCGCGCAAGTGTCTGATACGTGTGATTGTCGTATTAGTTCCAGTGTTTGAGTTGCAATGCATCTACGGAGATTGCGGCGGGATTTACGTACCCCCGGAAGCGTTGCACAAAATGATGTGTGGCCTGCTTTCGAGGGTCACAGAGCTTGGGGATAAGAGGTCCCCTTGCTCTTAGTTAAGTTAAGCTAAGTTAATTTAGGATAATATATCCATTTTTCATACGTCTTTCCACCACCTCATGGCGCCTTGACTCTCAACACACCGCTCTGCGTGAGCAACGCAATGCACCGAGCACACGTGCACCTGGTTGGTCCAACATACTACTGTAGTACAATGTCGATCTTGATAACTCGTGCCGAGGCAGAGCCGGCTTGTGTCTAGGTCTAACGCACCATGGGCTTCGTCGTGACGGGCGAAGAGCTTGGGTGGATGACGGCAATACTCGCGCATGACGACAGGCATCGTGGAAGGGCCGACATCGGTTTAGGGCATTTGACTGGAGTGGAATGGCGGGATCTAGAGGCAGTAGCAGCAGCACCATTACCAGCAGCAGCAGCAAAGCAGCAGGAGCAGGAGCGTCAGCGGCATGCACACGCCGTGCGCGAGAGGAGAAGCAGGAAGGAAAGCGAACGCGCATCAAGCCCAGGACAAGGAGTCTAGGAGCAGAGGAAACTAATCCACTGCCGACCTACTGTAGTGCAAGAACAAGGGAAACCACTCTTCCAGGAACTTCAGCAATAAGTGCGGACATCTACGTGCATCGAGGAAGGCGAGCCTGTCACCTATCATAGGGCACTGGAAGACAACGTGTGTCAAGGGATTTGCTGTCAATTAGTGGACCGGGTTCTGGAGAGGATGAGAGCCACCACGCCGTTTCTACTAAAGGCAATGACTTCCATACTGACTTTTGAGCAGCCTTGCGAGCACACAGCCCACGTACGGAAGGCACGTCGGGAGTATCGGAGAGTGTTAAAAGCCACAACGGAGATGTTGGTTATCCGCCTCACGCGCGAAACGGTGAAAAAGTATATTGCGCAGGCCTATGCTTGGAGCCACGCCATATCACCGCCTGATCTACCCGCGCAGAGACGGTGTGGTGCGGAACAGGAACAAAGCGACAAGGAGGAGGCGGGGATGCAGAACGGCAAAGTCTGCCACAGCCGCCGCCGTCGCCGCCGACATCGCCGCCGCTGGTGCCGCCGCCCGACGGGAATGAGGAGGAGCAGGAAGTGGAGCTGGGTATGGTTGATAAGCAGGAGCAAGAAACGGAGCTGGAAATGGTGGATACTAAGCAGGAGCAAGGGCCGGAGCTGGGGATGGAAGATACGCAGCCGAAGAAACCATCGCCGCCGACCTGGCCTAACGACGACGGTCACACCGGCGGAGAAACGCCGCCATCGTCGCCGCTGAGGAAGTGTTCATCAGGTACACATCTGGCGTTCTCATGTCGAGCCGTCATCGACGGCATGCACCGTCAGGCCGGCGATGCGCAACGTGGGCGACCATTTGAGAGAACCAGCCAGTAGGAGGTAAAGCAGAGCAGGAGGAGCAGAGCGGGGAGGCGAAGGAGGTTGGGCGAGCTATTAGTGGGGTGTTTGGCTTATTTTTGGGGTCGGTGCAGGAACACCGGCGGAGCAGGAACATCAGGCCGAAGATATCGTGAGCGTGAGAGAAGGAGAAGACCATCGTTCTACGTAGCAGCGTTTCAAAGGACATCATCCGCCCGGAGAACAGCAGGTTTTAATATATTTTAATGACAGATACGTATACTCGTAATTACAGTAGTTGGTTTCGAGTTACTGCTGTCACTTTCGTGTGTATACGCAAAGCGTTTTACTCGTACTCTGTACTTGACTGCAGTTATCGTCCTCATGTGTAAGGTATGGATATCCCACCCCCCCCCCCCCCCCCCGCCGGAAGCATCATTCTGACTATGTTTGCCAAGTTCTATATATGTTCGGTACGCGCTGGAGAATGTTTTTTTCTTTGCCCCCCCCCCCCCGCCGGAAGCATTATTCGGACTAATTTCGCTTGTGTTTTTATATGTTTGGTACTTGTTGGGGAATGTGTTATTGCTCCGAGCCCCCCCCAACCTCCATGAAAAAAGTATAGTCATAGGTTGGGTTGGCGTTGGGTGGCAACGACGGTGTAAAACACGTCTCTCAATGCATTAGCCAGACAACCAGAGTGCCGTTTTTTCTTGTTTTTGGCGGTCACCAAGGCTGGCGGTCGAGTTAGATATTTTGTGCTGGGTGGAGAACCTTTGCTCAGCACAAGGTGAATTATCGTATCACGTAGTGTGTATATGGTAAGGCACCCGCGAGGCAGTTACATAGTGCTCCCATTGCTGTCTCTGGAAGTGGCCACACCATAAATTGAATTAACTCATTGAAGCTGTCATCCATATGCAAGTCCAATTCACATGCGCTTCTTAGTAGGATGCAGCTCACCCTTCATGCGACTCGCCCGACACCTCACGGTGCTTCGTGCTTCGTGCTACCAATGTCGGCCTGGTCGGTGAAAACCCGACATGCTCCGTCTCGGCATTGTAGGGATGCGAGGGTCTATGGTCATACGACGATGGCTATTCACCAAAATGAAGTACACCCCCCCTCTCCCCCGCCGCCGGAAGCATCATTCTGACTATGTTTGCTTGGATTAGTATACGTTTAGTACACGCGGGGGAATGTTTAATGTTTTCTGCGCGTAACCGCCCCTCCCTCAATTTACAAGCTTTAATTGTTGTTTCCAAATCATATTAACTTCCAACTGCATAGAGTACATGACGGAGGAAAGAGATCGATAGTTCAAGGTACTGCTGTACGTGCCCCGTAAGCGTTCTTATGGAGTTTTCACTGTTGCTTGGAGTTTTATACCGAAATATGTTTGATAAAGGCCAACATAGTACTTTTCCTATTTCATGCAGTTGAAGACTTATCGTGGGGAAGGCTACGTGTTGATTACCGGAAATGCGTTGGATGAAGGCCACTATAGTGTTTTCCCTATTTTATGCAGTGGAAGACTTACCATGGGGAAGGCGGCGTTTTGATTACCCGAAAGACGTTGAAGTAAGGCCAATGCATAGTTTAGTATACTGTTGTTGACTTGGTTTGAATACCTGCATTTTGAATGCGTTTGGTTTTTGACAGCAGGGAGGCAGCTGTTTAGTTACATAGTGGGTTATGAATTTTTGTGTTTGGAGTGATTGCACTACTACTTGTAGTGTCACGACAAGAGGATTCGTGTGTTGGATGAGTGTGGACCTAGTGCGGGGTATGTACAATTATCATGACAGGGTGCCGGGGCTAGGAAGGCTGTCGGACACAGTCATTGGGTGTAACCGTGCAAATGTCTGATACGTCCGATTGTCGTATTAGTCCAAGTGCTTGAGTTGCAATCCATTTACGGAGATTCCGGCGGCATTCATGTACCCCTGGAAGGGCTGCATACAAATATGTGTGGCCTGCATTCGAGGGTGACAGAGCTTGGGGATATGAGGCCCCATTCCTCTCGGTTATGTTAAGTTAAGTCAATTTAGTTCAAGTAAGGATAATATATACATTGTTAATATCTCTTTCCACCGCCTCACGGCGCCTAGACTCTCCAGGGATATATCGCCGCAGGCTGCACGACCTAAAGGCTCGGGGAACTATCCGGGGAGAATGGGGTGTGGCCGGGCTTCATTCAATGTCGAAAGAGCATAACGTCGATACAGATGGGCTGATTGACTACCTGGCTACTGACTACGAGTATACTCTTATCGATATAGGATTGATGGCGGTGATTAGTCCTGGTAACGAGGACGTCCGGGGTATGCCTCAGGATATAACCTACCTGGTACCAGGTACGTGGTAGGGAGAAGGTTGGTCGCCCCGGTGGTCATTCATGTGGTTAGCCCCGAACGCTACTATCAATACTAATAAGGTTGAAGGTCATGGTTTGGAGCCCTGCCAAGTTTGTTTTGTATATATTTTGCCTTTGTTTTAACTTCTTGCGTTAGATGGTTAGCCTTCTGTCCCATGTAGTTTCCTTGTGTTTCCATTAGGTTTTTCTTCGTTTGTATTCCTGTAGTTACATACGATATGTATTCATAATGTTTTTCTTATGTCGCTCGTGTTCGGCACGACAACGACGAGCAGCTGAGTAGGGTGGGCCGCAGACCCGTTATGGGTGGCGTTTAAGGGAAGGGGGAGGGGGGCAATCCGAAAAGTGGTGCGCGAGTTACAAACGTAGACGGAGGATGCCCGGTCCAGCCATCGGCGCGTGCAGAAGATCTATAAATAGTGTATTATTACTGTCACTTCCAGAGAGGATTATGGCTGGAAGAGAGGAAAACGGGAAGTGGAAGTGGGAGAAAATAGAAGTAAAAATAGAAATGCTAAAATAGGCAATCCTGCCCGAGAGTCCCATTTCCGTACCGTACCACAAAAAACACTTATTACGCGGCTATGCCATAAATAATGGCCCTACCTTATCGTATCGCAAAGTGCTCTTCCTGTACGTACATATGTGTGAGAACATCTGCTGCCTAACGACCTACGGAAAACGGAATCGCACTGTTATACGCATATACCACACAAGATGACTCACATGCAAGGCGTTGGTGCGTAATGTACCACAATGGTGTGGGAATGTCGGCCCGCGGAACCTCCGCAAAATAGACCTCCGTACGGGTAGATACTGTAATACCTGGTATAGAGCAACACCCAAAAGAATATTCCAACCACTACAATCCTAAATATTATGTAGATGCAATCATCTTCCATGTAGAATACGACAGTGATATAATTATGCTTATCACAGGGGGGTTAGCGGTCGTATAGGGCAACCGGGGTTAAGGGGCTCCTTCGGTCATACAAAAAGAGTACTTGAGTGTTAAAATGTACATATTTTTCGTATTTTTTACAGCAGTAATACTATTTCTGGTATAATAACACCATATCGGTACTCCTTGCGGAACACGGCATAGCTACAGTTCTAATTCTCGGGCATCCGACCAACCAACGTATAGCTTGTTCGTTATAGTATCTAGGAGGTGTTGGGGCTCTTGGATCTGCAAGGGAGCATAGGCATTGCTTTGTTTGCGTCTCGAAACGAAAGTGCTCCGCAGCAAGACTTTTGATCGTTTCGGAGCTCTTGTTTGGTATCTATACTCTGCTGTGGCAACGTAGGACGCTACGGACGGTCGAGCTAGAGGCCCAGGTAGGTTCACCTACTAGTGCTCCGCGTCCTCGTCGAAAATCTGAGTCAAAACCGTATCAGCAGCCGGAGAAACTGCCATTTTTCAAGTTCGTATTTGGGTGCCAGGGGTATGGCGAGTCATTTTTGAGTAAAAGGCAGGTTTCGTGATGCAAAAGGCGTCTGATCGATACCCCTCCTGGCACATAAATGTTGATCATGACCTATGCTCTCTACAACTACCCATGTGTCGGCAGTCTGAGCAATACAACTAGAGAAATGTCGTTTTCCGTAGGGAGCCATGAAAAGGTAGAAATTGTACCAGCAATAGTATGGCAACTGAAAAAACAACAACGAATTTGTTTATATTTTGCTTTAATATTTTTCGCCGGAAGGGGCCCCTTAACGAAAGCAGGAAGGAGGCGGCTGTAGCAAGGCACCAGACCGACAACGTCGGTAGAACCTCTCCATCTAGGCTACCCGTACCACAAACATCTGCGGCAACCTAAAATATGTTGTTTGTGGTGTGGTTCGTTATTTGGTGTATTTTCAATGTGTTCTTAGTGTTGTGTTTGTTTCGCTGTTGTACTATTAACGTTGATCGTTTGTATTGACTGTCACACTTCATCCTGGGGGGGGACGACACCTACCTCTGTTTTTATTGTTTTTTGTTGGTATTTGTTTACTTGTATCTGTTTATTTATGTATTTCATGTTTCTCCCTGTCAACGCATGGATCTATCTGCATTGCTAAGTAGCATTTGTTATGCCGTACCTGTCGTATCCTCAACAGTACGATGGCATGGCATTGGGTTGTCTACAAGGCTTACTACATTTCAATGTAAGGCATAACAGCCGATTTTTCTATTAATGGTTGATAATTGCATTTCCGATGAGATTGATAATTGAATATAATGGGTTTTAGACACATGCTACGATAGAGGTGCACCATGTTTTTTCTGAGCTCCTCACTTAAGGAGCGCCATACCTCACCGAAAAAAACAAATTGGAGGAAAATAAAAGTGCTGCCGAATCAAGGGCGCACAAAAAAAAGTTTTCGACACCACACACCCAAAACTTTATTTTGGACCTCTCGAGGGGGGAGGGGGGGTACGACGGACCCATCCCCCCCCTCATAGCGCCACACAATCTCCTATATAAAACATCCCTATACTAAATCCTATATAATTCCAAGGGGGGCACAGCCTAGGGGGGTACTACAGTCCACGCAGCCCCCTAAGAGCGGACAGGCGCCGACCGTAGAAGAGACAGAGAGAGAGGGAGAGAGTG
>MEHQ01003460.1:16364-50357 GCA_008828725.1 Saccharina japonica
CCCCACCCCCACCCTTCTGTATCGGCATAGGTAAATTGTGACACTCTCGCTCACAGCGTCTTCCAGCAGGCGGCGCGTCGCCGCGGAGGGCACGTGTAAAACCCCGTTTGTCCGAATCACGAGGTGCCGCAGGGTAGGCTTCCCGGCCAGCCCGCCGCCGCCGCCGCCGCCGGCAGCACCTCGGTGGCCTGCGGGAGCGGGGGCGGGAGCGGGGGCGGCGGCAGAGGTGGCCGCAGCGCTGGCGGCGATTCTGGCGAGGGCGAATTTACGCCAGCCTTCGTCAGTAACTTTCAGGTTATCCACCACGAGCTCCTCGAGGAGCGGCATCCCCCGACCGATGGCCGCCATGCCCTCGGTGATCTCGGGCCCATCTCGCGGAGCAGAGAGCCAGAGCTTGCGGAGGCTAGATGGCGGCGGCTGCGGAGAATCTGCCCGAGGCGCCGCGAGGGCTCCCTCGCCCCCGTCCTCACCACCACCCCAACCCCCGCCCTCACCACCACCACCTTCATCCCTTCCCCCCTCCTCCTCATCACCACCATAATCACCACCATCACTATCCCAAGCCCACCCCCCACCACCACCACCCACCACGCCGACCATGACCTGCTCGGAGCGGGGGACATTGGAGAGGTCCTGGAGGGTGGCGTCGTCTAACTTGGAGGTGTTCTGGCTCTGCCACTTGGCTTTGGTCCGGGGGTTGGTGTTGGGCCAGCACGAGAACTCGTGGACGCCGATGCGGAGGGATTCGAGCGAGACGTTTCGGACGAGATTCGCCAAGCCACGCAGCCATCCCTGGACGAACTCGTGGGAGTACCACGTTTCTTCGAGCTGAGGGGAGGGGGAGAAACAAAAAGCGGGCAAAACAGAGGCAGCAGGGAATAGAGAGAGGAGAGGAAAAGGGTAATGTTGATGGGTATGTTGACGGTTGAATCAAAGCAGACGTGTGAGCAGACGGGCGAAGCAGGTTGGTAAGCGGTCAGAAATACCGACAAGAAGACAGCTAGACAGCTAGACAGACAGACAGACAGACAGACAGACAGACAGACAGACAGACAGACAGACAGACAGACAGACAGACAGACAGACAGACAGATGACAGCCTTAACACATACATACCCCTAGCCCCCCCCCCCTGTAATATATGGAAACAACGTAATGAGCGCCCAATTGTTGGAGGTGTCTCTAGTAGGAGTAGGAACGGTGCTCCGTCTCGAAAGGGATGCGTGGTCAATGGTCAAATGACTAAGGCAAGCAACAAATGAGTACGCCACCCTCCCCCCCCCCAGAATTGTAGGGATTCGAGGGGCTATGGTCATTCGACTACGACCATGCATGACATGAGTACACCCCTCGCCCCTCGCCCTGCCCCTCGCCCTTTACCCCTCCCCCCTGGCCACCCCCCCCCCTCACCTCCCTGTCCTACCGACCCGCCCTCCGCCTCCCCCTTTGACCTCCTCCTCGGCCCTCCAGCCGATACGCGCCGCTCACTCAACCGCGAGCCCTTGAGAATGGGAAACCAGCAAGCCGACAAGGTCCACAGGTCGAGGTTCTTAGACTCCCATGCAGTGAACCAGGTCGAGGTGGGTAAGCCGATGGACGCCGGCCTGCGTAAGTTAGGGAGGCTCCAATTTAAGGCCTGGGCCGAAAGTGATGCGTGACACGGCTCGAACGGGGGTTTGACTCCCGTGATCATACCTCAGGCTGAGCCACCAGGTCCTGCAACCGATACCCTCCTACCCAGATTCGGTATGATGGGGAGCGCTGGGCTAGGCTCAGATACTGGAGCAGAAATAGGGGGGAGTGAAGGGGGGGGGCGGGAGAGGTGGGGTGTACTCATGTCATGCATGGCCGTAGCGTAGTCGTATGATCATAGCCCCTCGCATCCCTACAATGCTGGATGAAGCACGTCGCGGATTTCGCCAACGGAGGCAGACATTGCTTGCACCAAGCGTGAACGGCCGTGAGGTGTTGGGCGAGTCGCATGAAGGGTGGCTGCATCCTACTGAGAACCGTCTGTGAGGCGGCTGTATTTGCATATGAAATGCCAGCGTCAAAACTAATATAATTATTTTCTGGTTGGCCACTTCCAGAGATAGAGAAGGGGTTGAGCAGGGGGGGGGTAGAGTGGGGAAGGGGGGGGGGGGGGGGAGGGGAGGTAGATGCAGAATGTAGAACCCGACCAGACCACAGACTCTACTCAGGCCGACCAAAAACTCACTCGTCCTCCACCACGCCTTCGAGCACGGGGTCGAGTGCACCGCCGTCCTGTGGTCCAGGAATTCTACCATGAGGGCGAACGAGTCCGACGGCAGGTAGACCCCCCCCATGAGCACCGCATCCACCATCCCCGCCTTCTCGGAGGCGAAGGTCGCCTTCCTCTTCCTCTCGACCTCCGCCCTCCACCGGCTGTCCAGCAGCGCCATCGACCGCTTTAGGCACTTGTGCTCGTCCCCGCCCCACCTGGCGCGCACGGGAATCAGCCCCGCTAGAAACACCGACACGTCTTGTACGTCGCCGCGCTCGATGGCCGCTGTATTATGTGTATGTGCGTATTGTAGTTGTGTTGTTTCAGTTTTTCGTTTTTTGTGTTTTGTTTTTGTGGAGGATTGTTTTTTATATTTAGAGGAGGAAGAAGAAGAGGAGCAAGAGGGGAAAGAGGAAGAGGAAGAGGAAGCGGAAGAGGAGGAGGGCGAGGAGGAGGAGGAGGAGGGGAAGGAGGAGGGTGAGGAGAAGAAGGAGGAATGGGGAAGAGGGATACGAGGCGGGGAAGGGTGTTGAGGGGGTGTGGGGAGGGGGTGTATTCATGTTCTTCCCCACTCTCGGTATATAGCCTTTATATACTCCTGTGTAGACTATCACTGTTGACCATCGTTTTTGCACGAGAGGGGGCAAGGATACCGGTACTCGACACTTCGGTAAGTTCGGTACTTTTTCAATACCGGTCCCCGACAATTCGGTAAGTTTGGTACGCCCACCCAATTATACCCCAGGTACCGGTATATCCTCGACGATAATACCGGGGGTACCGGTATTTGTTCGGTACGGCCTCGATACCGGTACCCGACACTTCGGTTTGTTCGGTATATTTTCGATACCGGTACCCGGCGCTTCGATAAGTTCGTTTTTTTTTTCGATAACGACACCCGACACTTCGGTAAGTTCGGTACGCCCACCAAAAATGCCCCGGGTACCGGTATACTCTACCGATCGTACCCTTGCTCTTTGTGACAACAGCGGTGAGCAGGGTCTGACATTTGTCGGGTATAGAGGACAGAACGCACAGCAAGTAGCCTGGGCCTCTGCCGCAAAATATCTTGTCCTGAATCCTGAATCCTGAATCTTGCATCTTTGGCGGTGTTGGAGATCGTCTCTGAAATCGATGGTGATCGATTCTTTGAAAATATATATATCGGCAGAAAAAATCTGACCTTGATCTTTTGGGCGATCTTTGGAAAAAGAGGCGATCGTTTCGAAGATCGAGATCGACTTGCCGATGTTGAATCGCGATTTCCCCGATCTTCCCAAGATCGAGGTCGCATTTAATTTCCCCTATTCTCGATTCTGAATCGAGATCGAAAGATCGAAGATCGCTATTTTCCTTCGATCTTTCTCACCCAGTCTACCAGAATAGCGCAGGGAAAATCAGATTATGTTATTGTTATACAAGTAGACTACAGCCTACGTGCAGCAGTGCCCGTACGAGCACAGCAAGCAGTCGTAGCAGATGTCTAGTATTTAAGAGTGAATGTAAAGCAGACGCAGGACGGTAGACTTAGTTAGGCATTTGGCTTTGGTGTAACGGACGTTGGGTGTAACCGATCTCGATTAATTCTGCCAAACTGACGAAACCAAAAATGAGCTCACAAATCCACCCGTAGGGTAGGGGTAGTCGAGGACCGGAAATCTATTACGACGAGAGCACGGTACACGTACGATGTATACGATGCATCGATGCAGACATGCAGACAGAAGAAAGAAAAAGGAGATTCGGTGAAACATTCGAGCCACCCATGGTAACCTGGTATATAGCATTGATTGAGCATGTCATCGTGATTCAAGCAACACCTACCTTCATTAACAGCAAGCAAACACATGAATAATCGTACAAGAAGTCCACAGGGCACCACCATCGCACCGATACACGCTCGAACGTCACTGGCGGTGGGAGAGAGGACCCACGACACGCCTGGCTTGGCTACGTACCTCAATTGGAACCTAGCTACCGCACAATATGTAGCGACATTCGAAAAGCTGCTGCAGCAACATGTTGTTGTGCTGTTCAAATATCACCAACTCGTTTTGCCGTGAATAACAAGCACAGTCACGGTCGATCGATCGCGCGTGGTACATAACGCACCAGCAACAGCAGTAGCAACAGCAGCAGTAGTAGCAGCACCGGCAGCACCAGCAGCAACATCGGCAGCGTTCTCGTTCGTAGCCTTGATGAGAAGCCCCGCGTCCGCCAGAGACGCAACATGCTGCTGCTTCTGCTCGACAGCAGGAGGAGGATCATCCTCGTAGATACCCGTACTATCAATAGTAGAAGAGCTTCGGGCCACTGGCGCAGGCTCGAGAGATCGCTTTCCGGCCTTCCCCTTCCCCTTGCCCTTGCCCTTCGCTGTGGTAACGGGCATCGACCGCTTCCGCCGTGGGGGCATGGTGTATGTAGTACTACTGTAGTAGTAGCAGCTGCCTGTCGTAAGAGGGGGTGTCGCCCCAGTGTGGTGGCTGCTTTGCTTGTGGTCTCGAGGTGTTGATGGTGTGATTGAGGTTGAAGGCGATGTTTGACGAGGATGAAGAAGGTGGCAACATGGCACATACATGATAGGGGGCAAATTCTGTGAAACGCAGAAAGAAAAAGAAAAAATATATTCTAAACTAAATTTTAAATACTGAATTAAATATAACAAGGAACAATCTGGAGTCTCCCGAAAACAGTTTTCAAAATCTGAATATTATTTTTTTGCATCATACAATTCATACGATATGTATGTACGTATGGCGTCTGCAACTTGCACCTTGGACCTTGGACAGGTACGAAATCGATTCCCACTTGATGATCTACAGCAAGCAGCAGTACAGCTATACAGCAGGGGTCCCCCAATAAGGTGATTGATGTGCCAGCGGAGCAATATGATGACTGCCTTATGGAGGGAAGCCGCCTTATTCATTCCAGGTCATGAGTGCAATTCCCCAGTCGTCCCAAGCGATTTTGACCGCCTTACATCGGGATACAGCCTTACTCAGACCGCCTTATTGGAGGACCCCCACTGTTACAGTAGTAGATATTTCAGGGAAGATAGATGATTACAGGTAGGTGGGGCTCACGTTGCCTAGTGGGTCGGATCATCTGTGCTATACAGATCTTGCACAGACAGGCCTGAACGGTAGGCTAGGATATAGATGATCTACTGTAAAAGTGGATCGCGATCTGTCTGGAGAAGCGTGATCTACTGCAAAAAAAGCACCCCTGGTGGCCTTTTGGAACCGAGTACGCTTGACAACATGCAAAGCAAGCAGTGCCGCCGCAGCAGTGCAGTTAGTTGCAGAATAAGTATCATCTTACGAAGTACGCCGTAGTAGTCGTAGTATTCTGGTAGCAGTGCACGTACGTACGAGTAGGCAGAAGATGTAGATTTCGATACTTCGAGCCGGCGACATGCTAGGCATGCTGCTCTGATGTTGTTCTCATCGCCACGGCGCAGCAGTCCGGCGGCACAGGACATGCTCCAATATTAACTCTGGAGTTGAATATAAGTATTACCTCAGTATGTAAAAAAAACGTCTGAGTACACACGTACCGAGCGTGTACTGTGCAGTATATACCATCATTATGACTGACAACTATTACAGTACCATCACTATGACTGACAACTATGGCAGCAATACGTGCACGAAACGTAATATTACAACAGCAACCTGACCTGCTACAGTATCGATAGTTGTCCCGGTATTATATGCATCAAGCATCCACATTATTATCAAAACGATAGTACCAGGTATGTGTGGGTCATGCCTTTGGCAGTATACACTCCGCGGCCAGCACAGAGGTTACCACTTACTCGGAGATACCCATATTCAGCGGTCAAATACCAAACATACGGATGATGCTCCGGGATATTCCCTTCTCCAACAAATATATACTTCGAAGTACCTGGTACACGTATATCTACTGCTTTCCAACCTGCTCTCTCGCTTGACATCCTGGTCCTACCTACAGCAGTCCCGCCACTTCTTGCTGCTCATCCGACCGTCTAAACTACAAGTAAGTATGCAGAAAACAGCACGCTGGGGAACAGCACGCCATTACCGTTAGTTGGCGCTGCATTACGGTTAGTAGTACTCGCTTTCTTAGCAGAAGTACAGTATCGGCCTTTCCCTTCTCCGCCGAGATCCCGAGCGAGGTGATAATAAAAAGCAATGCCAATGCTGCTTGCTGCATCTCATGGTGTCTGAAGAGCTCGTCGTGGAGGCGGTGTGTGTGTGGGGGGGGGGCGGCTGCGTTCCGATCCGATGTGTGTGGTGGATACTCGCGGGAGCGGCGGGACCACACGTTCCCGGAACGATGCCCTGGCTGCTTCGCCACCGTTGTTTGTTTGTGACGCCCGCGAAAAATAGATGATAAAAACGTTCACAGTCGACGGTGCCCAACAAGAAGGGTTCCTGGTAGATATTGTTTTCATACGAGCAACAAAACAACTACTGTAGTACGAGTGCCAAGTACTGGTATATGGTAAGCACGATACGTGAGCAATTTCAATTTAATCGGATCCTACATATTTGCTGAATACTAAGCACGTAAGCACCAAACACTGAACATTATTAATAGAGACTGAACACGGACCACCGAACACCAAACACTGACCGAACACTAAACACTGCTCTATCGCCACTACGGTAGTTAGCTGTGTATTCCTGAAGCAATACTACTATTAATACCACTCTAGGTGAACGCCGGCTACTACAAAACTCTTCTAAAAAAAAAGATAGACGGGCTCGCCTCGTTGAAAGCAACCGCCGACGACCGCGCACCAAACGCCAAAAGGACAAGGGCAAAAAGCGCTCGACAGTCCCTCTCTACACTTGCGTTTCACCCGCCGCCGTCTGCGTGCAGAATCAGAAGAACCACCAGAACCACCAAGAAGGAAAGGGTCTCAAACAAGCGACACACGCGTCAAACCCCACCAATTTTTCCTTCGTACAGCACGAATTTTCTTGAGCGGCACAAAAATAAACAACCTGTCTCGCATCTCGTTGCCTCGACTTCACTCGGGCACGCTCTAAACTCCAATACCACTGCTCTATGTACATGTACCTCGAAATAACTATCATAATCAATCGTCGTCATCGTGTTGCCGCTGTTGTCGTTGCCGCTCAGAATACGCCCCTGAGCCCCGCCCGCCTCCCCCACCGCCTGCACCCCCGCCTCCACCGCCGTCGCCGCCTTCCCGGCGCAGCCCCACCCCCTCGGGCGGCACAGGACCCCTTATCAACTTGCCACCGATAAACGGCTGAGGGATGTAACCGTCACAATTCACCAACCGGAACACCGCGGCGCGGTGCTTGTTCGCGAGGGTCGCGTCCACCAGGACCAGCTCCGCTTCCTCCGGGGGGGGCGGGCAGTCTGCATCGCTGCCACGGGCGTCGCCTGCGGAGGCGGGAAGAGGAACGGAAGAGCGGCTGCTTCCACCCCCAGTTGAAGCGCCGCTGCTGCCCCAGCTGTCTGCGGAGGGGGGCGCTACCGCTGACGCTGATGTCGGGCCGGCGACGGCGTCGGCGCCCGCTTTCCCGCTCGAATTAGGGCGAACGGAGAGGTAGCCGCCGGCGCCCCAGTTCGCGGAGCAGCAGACCATGGTTGTCTCTTTTCGCTTTAGGTCAGCCTGGAGAGCCACGCAAAGAACGGACGTACGGACGGAAGGCACAATGTCGATATGTATGAACCGAGGCTCTACTGTCAGTCCCAGCAACGTCGGGGGCGCTGGGAGAGGGGCGGGGGCAACGTTGTGTGCGCGAGCTACGGTAGGAGTATCATAGCACTATGTGACCGATATATTGCTGACTGAAGAAGTTTCTCAACGGAGGATGGACATACCCATTATCGTTTGAAGACCATCGGCGTCTCACACAACTGCGACTACTCTATCATAGCTATTCGTTATATTACTGTATGTATCCACTGAAGGCCAGGGGAATGTTTCATCGGGGGCTGCGACTTGGGCATTTTTCTCTGAAGCCATTTTTTTGGGGGGGGAAGAACTCGTAGAGCTCCTCCTATCATAGAGTGGCGAGCGTCATAAAACTGTAAAGTGCGCCCCTACCGCTAGCATGCGTCACAAGCCGGACCTGCCACTCGAAGTTTCTTCCGAACTTCGTTCCGGTCGCCCGCAGATATCCAAGGAATGTCTGACCAAGCCACCGCCCAGTGACTCCGCTTTTTAAGCCGATGATGCCGTCCTGCATCGACGTCGACAACGACAACGAGAACGAAAAAATAAAATGCCGACCAATAGCCAACCACGCGCATTAGGCGGCGGCAACGACAACGACGGTGGAGCTCGTATGGTGACCATGCAGGAGCGAGAGAGCGAGCGAGAGAGAGCCAAAGGCAAAGGGATAGAGGCAGAGGTGTATACAGACAAAGAAAGAGCCCACTCGTCGATACGCACGGGAGATCCCGCCTCCACCAGCTTGCGATATTTCCAGAGAAACTGCATCCGCTTGCACGCGCCTGGCTTCTTCAACGAAAAACACAAAACGATCAGACCCGGACCGGCCTGACGGTTACGAGGCGAACGATCAGCATCAGCAGCAGCAGCGCGGAAAACAGAACACCCTATATGCATGTGTACGCGTACTGCCGTGTATTAGCTGCAGGTATCATCAATGCGAGATTAAGGAGGACCCTCGCCTGTCTCTGCCACGCTTCGAAGCGGCAGACGTTTCGCAGTTCCCTCTCCCGGAGAACAACTTCCTCTCCGGTGACAGTCAGAAACAGGCCCGTCGACACCTCCTGCACGCAAGACGCAAGCGGCGGGATACAACGAGGCGAGACGGGCGGGTGGGGTTCAGGCAGGCACCATTGATGACTTGACGACCACGCTACGATACAAGACGGCGCAACCGAAACAAAGCGAAGCTGGGGCGGTAGAGCATATCGAAGGCATCCGCCTTCCATCGACAGCGGGAGCAGGAGAGGCGAAATACCCGCTGGGAAAAGTGTTGCCTATTAAGCCGAGTTGGAAGCAGCGCCAGGGGCTACTTTAGAGACCCCTCGAGAGTTTGGAGACATGTAGGATCAAATGATACGCACGAGTGAGCGCCCTCCGCCTCGCGCACACGTATCACATTTCTCCTGCTTTCTCTTTCTTCCTCCTTTCATACTCTCTCTTCCTCCCCCCCCAATGTCTGCCTGGTCGGTGAAAACCCGACATGCTCCGTCCCAGCATTGTAGGGATGCGAGGGTCTATACCCATACGACTACGGCCATGCATGAATATGAAGTACACCCCCCCCCCTCTCTCTCTCTCCCTCTCCCTCTCTCTCGTTGTCTCACCTGCAGGGCCAGGCTCATGACGAACGTGGGCTTCTTCGGTTTGGAGCTCTGCGCCTGTCGGGCGGCCTTCCTGGTGACAAACGCGGTGCGGTCGTTCGACTCGTCCGTCTTGTCCATCACGCGCTCCAGGGTAGCCCCCTGCCCGTCCAAGCTCGCGCCGATGTTGCGCCCCAGGAGGCCCAGCTCAGCGACCGCTCGCCCGACGGAATCCAAGTACTCGTCCTGTCCCGCCATAAACGCCTTCTGGTCGGCGATAACTCCGCCCCCTGCGCCCCCTACACCTCCTGCTGCCCCCGTGGTGCCTGCCCCCGCGAGGCCGCCCCCGGCAGTCGCTCCGGCTTCACCTTTTCTCCTGGTGAGGAAGAGTTGGTCTTTCAGAGAACCAGGGTCGACGCCTCTGCCAACGCCTCTGCCACCATCGCCACCACCGTCGCCAATGCCGCGGTCATCACCGCCGCTACCACCGCCGCCGTCTAATCTTTCGCCTGCCCAACCTTCTCTGCGCGCCCCAGCGCTTACCCTAGCAGCAGCATCCGTGGGGGGGAAGTCTCCTTGAGAGTGGCTACCTCCACCGGCACCGGCGTCGGTGTGGGCCGATCCGAAATGCTCCACGAGAGCATCGGCGCCGACAAAACGCCTCCTGCAGTCGGGGCAGATGAAACCCTCCACGGGATTTTCGTCGACTGAGGGTGCGTCGTGCGGGTTCGAGTTCGCAGTAGTCGCTCTCGCTACCGCTTCCTCTCCAGCCGCGGCCGCCGGAGAATTGTGGTACGTCGAAGGAACCTGTGAACCCCCCCGCCCAACGTAGCGCGTTTTTTCGCGTGGGTGGAAGCGAGGGAGAGAGGGGCGGGGGCGCGGGAAATGGGGGGGGGGGGGGGGGGGGGGGGGGGGGGGGGGGGGGGGGGGGGGGGGGGGGTGCGGGGGGGTAAGGCCTCCATAAACCCACTAGTACTTGGGATACGTCAGTCGCCGATATGCCGCCCGTCCACGCCTGCACCCTGTACCACAGGTCGTACAATAGTTGAAAATAACTCCACTACGGCCTAAGTATGGCAATGGTCTTAAGTATGGCTACGTATTGTTGCGGTGGCTGGGGTCACACGTGCAGTTATCGCCTCGGGATCTTGCAGGAGTATCTCAAACGGCCAACGATGCCGTCAAATCGCCGACGACGGGCGTATTTTTAGTCGGGATTCTTTATCGGGTAGCGAAAAGAGATAGGTCGGTACCGCGCCATATAGACAGAGCAGCGATAGCTCCAAATGCAGCACTTTCACTGATAAGGGTAACGTAACGCTAAACGCAAGCGCTCGTGAGACTGTTCCCTCTCGTGTGCCGATGGAGCACAATTCGCGCTGAATCAATGCACATCAGACAGGGAGTCGTGTCGCGAGCTGAGCGCAGACCGATTCCACTTCGATTCCGATGCGCCTCGAAAAAGTCGCGGGTGGGTACACCAACGTCGTTGGCCGTAGGGGGGGGGGCGTCGTCGATGCCCCCTGGTCAGGCTCGGCACTGCTGCTGCTATTGCCAGCAATACTGTGGTCAGCTGCCATGGAGACGCCGGGAGCGTCGTCGGCGGTAGGTTCGGAGGTCACCGGCGTTGATGCCGCCTGGTCAGGCTCGGCACTGTTGATCTTGCCATCAACATCGTCGACGGCGTGCTATTGATGGCAAGAACAGCAGTGCAGAGTCCGACCGGACGGCATCGACGGCGGCGCCCCCCGAACCTACCGCCAACGACGTAATGACCACCACTACATATGCCCGCAAAGAACGACGACCTACGTGACCCCGGCCCGGCGAATACCGTATCACACGGGTGATAAAAGATAACACAGCCCCTGATACAAACTTCCGAGCCAATTTTCTCAAAACCTAGGGGGGCATACACAACGAAAATTGTGGCTTCGGAAAGGTCTCCACGACGTCTTGCTATAGACGCAATCGCTATGGCGCTTGCACCTTCCCCCTTGTCGAGAAAACCAGCTTCGAAATGTGTCCTAGGTGAGGGTCTGTTGTCTTAGCAGCCGGGCGGTACGGTATACCAGGTATACCTCATAGGGGCATCTTCGCCCCCCCTCAAAGGCAGAGCGATGCTGCCACACAGCGGTGTTGCAAATGGAACACAGTACCCAGCTGTAGGCGCTCTGCAGAGCCACTACTACCGTACCAGAAACAAAAAAAAAAAAACGCTTAGAGAGCTGCATCCACGTGTTTGGGGCACACCCTATCAATGGTTGGAACGAGTGTGGGATAATGCTTGCACTTCCAAAAGGGTATACACATTAATAGTACCGTCACGTTTCGCTCGGAGGGCAGCACTGTCGTCGCACCTGAGGGTCGTCCGAAAACGCGTTCCTTATTTTCCCCCAGAAGGTCATGCCTCTAAGCACGCGCGCGCTCCTCTCGATGGCGTACCTCGTCGAGTCCAGCACCATCTCCGATCGCTCCAGTTTCTCTGCCACCCGAAGGGCGAGATGAAACGGAAGCGGGAAATATGTAAGCACGTTGTTAGCGGTACGCACTTGATGGGGCCGCCGCTGCCGTCGACGTGGTCGTGATGCCAACGAGGTCATATGCACCATTTGGTTTGGTAGACGTAAGTCTTGGCTACTGGACCACTACATAAACGCTTCAGGGTCGCTGCCGGGAATGCCGCTACTTTTTAGAGAGAATACAACTCAAAAGTCAAAATTGGTGATGGCATATACGGATGGTCCGCATGTACGACACTTCCCTACTATTGAACTAACTGGTAGACAAGCGTGCTTCGTATGTGTATACGCCGTTTTAGTAGGGTTTATCCTGTTCATTTTGGTTGCTCATTTTCAATTTACGCGGCGACATCGTACGGGGACATGTTTCCACCTCATCTTCCAGCCGTTTTCCCGTAGGTGCACTTTCCTTCCACAGTTGACGGTGAGGTGGCAAGACAACAAAAAAAAATAGCCTAGCGCCCATGACGGACGATTTTTCGACACCCTTAGCGTGTCCGAATCGCGGTATCAGCGGTATCACTTTTTTTATCGCGGAGTCCATCGAACATATGGCCCGTACGTGGGGGACACATGAAACACACACGCCATATACATACACAGGACGTAGGGTTGCGCGTTGCGCAGTTGTCCGTGGTCTAGAAGAAGGAGGCACAATTCAGGGCGAGCATAAAAAGCCACTCGTAGGAAGGCGTCCCAGTCGTGGACGAAGAACGATACACAGCCAAAATAATACTGTGAATGTAGCGCCAATGAAAAGGCGCTGGCGTGCTAATCCTTAGCGTGGCACCAGTTTTCTTCTGCTTGGACTATCAAACGAGCGAGTTCGCATACGTTCAGCAGCAGCAGTAGCTAAGCAGTATCACACGGCGTGCGTTGCGAGTGAGACCGAGGGACGGCGGGACCGACGCGCGCGACCGAAGGCGCGGCAAGCTGCTGGGTGTGTTGCTTCCACCTCTTTCCTGTTAGATATATTGCACACACATTCCAAGCACTTCCGGTCTTGCAGCAACCCGTAAATTTGTAGAGTTGCGAGGTCGGAGGTGCCCCGAAAGGGGTAAGGCCTAACATTGCTAACCCAGGAACAACACGATTCGTAGGATTCGGCCGTGGTACTCCGAAGAACCCACCCCGCAGTTCTACGGGAAGTCGGTGTTGATGAAGGTGGGGGTGATGCCAGTGTCGTTTAGCTTGCTATTGTAGTGGCATTTGTGTTGCCATTGGATGTCATGATGGTGCGAAGAGTCGATAATCATATATTATTTGAACGAAGAGAACACTCCTCATCCCGCGCCTATGGGTGGGATGCTGCTGCTGCTACTGCTGCTACTGCTGATGTTTGTTCCTGTGCTGCTGCCACTGCTACTGTTGTCATGTTAGCGGTGCTGCTGCGATGTACTGCTCGCTGCTTGCTATGTTGGTGTTACTCTGTTGTTGCGTTGTGGCCAGCTAGTTGTTTTTTCTGCTATGGTGTAGTCTATATACAAGTACCTGGTATAGCGATACTGGTATGATATGTAAGTGTGACCTACGTACGTAAAAGGTTAGCATGTAAGTTTACAGCGGGCTCTGAGTCCTGAGAACCTACATGCCACCAAAATGTCCCGTCAACGCCTGCGCTGTGTGTATGTGCCTGCTGCCCCAAAAGAGGGCGAAACCAGCTTGTGCGGGCACCGACCTTCACAACGCCATATCATCAGGCCACAGACACTATAGTACCGTTAATACCCGAATTTGCTTTCATCCATTGAGTCTGTGCGCCATCTCCGAACGATGTGCTCTTGCAACGTCGTATCATGAGGACCACAGACCCCCTATAATACCGTTAATACTAAGCATTTGCTTTCATCCATAAATGTTGTGCGCAATTTCCGGACGATGTGCTCGTGCCGATTGTTGTCGAGATGCAGCATGCAGCAGTACGAGCGTGAGTCGAAAACTCAGAAAAAATAAGTGTTCGGGTGGGTCACGTAGCCCAAGGGCCCAGAGACCACCCTGGAGAAACCGAGCGTTGGCGCAAGCCGCTTGCGTGTGTCATCTGTCGATTTCCGTCGCGGTATGGGCGTCAATCGTTAGGGATTGTTTGAGGGGAAGAAAGGCGAAAGTCACTCCTAGACTGAGCACTGGGATCAAAGATCGAGGGGTCACAGACAATAAAATCCACTCCTATTTGTGTACTTCGTATGCGTACATATTTTTAGAGACCCCAGTTGACTCCGGGGTAGAGTTGCCTCCCGTCTTCGTGAGAACGGAGTACCCGGAGGCGGGTACCCGGAACCGTTGGTACCGGAACCGTCCCGGTTCCGTTTTTATTACCCGCGGTACTGGGTACCCCGGGTACCCGTTAGTTACGCTCCACGGAGGCCCCGATAGACAGCGCACAGCGCACAGCATACCCTACCTACCTTCACACAACACGCCATACACACGAGACCCCTACCAGCTACCAGCGGAAGCTGTCCACTTTATGGAGCAACCGACAGAGGCTGGTGTAGCCTCGGAGGCTGCAGCGCCTGCTGAGCAGGCCCCGGCAGCAGCTCCTGCGGAAGGGTTACCATATCAAGCAGATACCTCGTCATCCGACGGTTCGGAGAACTCTGGTGATAACTCTACTGACTCAAGTGAGGACAAAGACGAAGAAGTGGAAGTACTTGGCTCTACTTGCGCCAGCAGCAGCTTGAGCGGCGATGCTGTTGCCTCTTCTCGCCCTGAAGCGAAGGAGGGCGGGGGACGCCGAGAGGGCGCTACGTCCGGCGAGCCTCCCGCTAAGAAGGCGAAGTCGCTGCCGGGGAAACCGTGTAGCGCGGCGGTGTGGGGCGATTTCAAAGTATACCCTACCGACGAGGCCTACTCTGTGTGCGTCCACTGCCCCGGGTCTGAGGGGCGTAGCAAGCGGAGTGACGGGAGCACTTCGGGCATGCATAAACACATGCGTGGAGTGCACAGCGCACTGCTGGTAGCGCACGGCGTCTTGGACGACTGCACGCAGACGGTCATGGGCGACAAGGTCATCTTCAGCCCGAACTTCAGACGCGATGCCATCTTCTGGACCAGAAGATGGAATCGCGTCTGAAGTTCGGGTTGAAGATGATCTTGTCGTCCATGACCGTCTGCGTGCCGTCGTCCAAGACGCCGCGCGCTACCAGCAGTGCGCTGTATACTCCACGCATGTGTTTATGCATGCCCGAAGTGCTTCCGCCACTCCGCTTGATACGTCCCTCAGATCCGGGGCAGTGGACGCACACAGAGTAGGCCTCGTCGGTAGGGTATACTTTGAAATCGCCCCACACCGCCGCGCTACACGGTTTCCCCGGCAGCGACTTCGCCTTCTTAGCGGGAGGCTCGCCGGACGTAGCGCCCTCTCGGCGTCCCCCGCCCTGCCTCGCTTCAGGGCGAGAAGAGGCAGCAGCATCACCGTTCAAGCTGCTGCCAGCGCAAGTAGAGCCAAGTACTTCCACTTCTTCGTCTTTGTCCTCACTTGAGTCAGTAGAGTCCTCACCAGAGCTCTCCTCCGAATCGTCGGATGACGAGGCATCTGCTTGCTCTGGTGACCCTTCCGCAGGAGCTGCTGCCGGGGCCTGCTCAGCAGGCGCTGCTGCCTTCGAGGCTACAGCAGCCTCTGTCGGTTGCTCCATAAAGTGGGCAGCTTCCGCTGGTAGCTGGTAGGGGTCTCGTGTGTGTATGGCGTGTTGTGTGAAGGTAGGTAGGGTATGCTGTGCGCTGTGCGCTGTCTATCGGGGGCTCCGTGGAGCATAACTAACGGGTACCCGGGTACCCGGGGTACCCAGTACCGCGGGTAATAAAAACGGAATCGGGACGGTTCCGGTACCGACAGTTCCGGGTACTCTCACAAAGACGGGAGGCAACTCTACTTCTGGGTGCTGATGACTTATCAGGTATGACATGTCGTCGAGTGTTTTTCGTTCTCGCGGGCAAATTAAAAAAGAAGGATATCTACAACATTCTATTATATTAATACTATGTATCTACTGCTGTAAAGTACATGTGTTTTCGTCCCATGTATTCTGTCCACGTAGCAGGTGTGCTTTGTACACCTTTCGGTGTATTGTACTACACATTCCGTGTATCTTTGTAGAACTAGACGGAGCAGCCGGGGTCACACGAGAGGGGGTAAACACTGGGGCGTTTTTCTTCTTTTTCTTTTCTTTTTTGCCCCACCTTCCTCCTGGTGTGCGTGCCTACACATATATATGTATGTATATGTATGCATTATGTAGTATGTAGTATATTAATACCAGTATCTATATTTTGTGTGTGTTAAAATCTTAGTGCAGCGAACGCGTGTTTTTCTGTTTTCTCTCTTCTAGGTGTTGTAGATAGAGGCTAGAATGGCACGTACAACAGTAGTGTACCGCGAATCGAAAACAAAAACACTATTCCACATGTACACTCCCTGCGAAGAATAATGTACCAAATAATGTACCGTTTTTCCCGCCAGGTTGTATCCCCCCCTAATTGCGCACTGCCCCGCCCCGCCCCGCCGTACACCTGTTTGCAGTCGCTCGGGTGCCAGAGTAACCCCTAGTTTAAGCGGATGATCTCGGCTACTTCCTCCAAGGCTAAAACTACCGCGCGTTCCATGATCAACAAGGAGCTTAACATCATGGAGGTGGGTCAGAAGTGTACAATGCATGTACTACTGTAGTTTGCAATTTGTGATGAGCTGACTTGTACGTTTCTTGGATGATTAATTTGACATTGGATGATTGGTATAATGGTTGGTGCCTATCTACTATGTTCTTTCCGAATTCTGTTTTTTTGTGTTGCTCGAGTCACCGGTAATGTCTTCGTCCCCAGAGGGACAAGGTTGTTGTAGGCTGTTGTGTATGTAAAATACTACACCTACGACGCCACTTGCTCTGCTTACACGACCATTGGAGTCCTTATGTACCTACCTCATAGAAATAGAAACAACTCCATGCGTCCCTTTTTATAATTTGTCCTGCCATAAACAAGACACTAATTGCCCCCCCCGCCCGCCCCCCCTCCCCTCCCTTCACACACCACTATTTGAAACAGGTTGCGGCCCACAAGGAAATTGTGAAGTTGGTGGGTGACAAGTTATTCGGTGGCTCGACGGATATTTGGACGGGCAGGCACAGGAAAATGTTCATCCCCTTCACCATCCACATCATCGCCGGCCCCCAACATCCGCACGATCGACCTCGCGTGCGAGCCGTTTAACGTGGCACACAACACGGGCGTAAACATCGCGAAGGAGCTGAAGACAATCCTCACCAAGAAGGGTTTAAACCCGAAAAAAAGTGCACCGCCATCACCATGGTCAACGCGTCCAACATGTTGAAGGATGGGCAGATTATTGGTGCCGACGACGACAACAACATCGTCACCGTGTCTTGCTTTTGCCACTCTCTCCAGCTGACGGTGCACCGCTTCCAGGGTGTGGCCGCGGTGAAGGGCAGGCCCAAAGCGACAGCAGCCGACGGTAGTACGGGCGCGGGCGGCGGCGGCACCCCCGGCGCAGGAGGGGCTGGATCTGGACCGACCGACCCGGACTTTACTCACGTGAGGACCACGTTAAAGCTGGTCAACGACATCGTCACGGCATTCAACAGGTCTCCGAAGGCCAGTGTGGTGTGCCCTTGTCGATGGTTCGTGGTACGTGCGTGGACTCTTCAAATATGAGCCGGCCCCTTCGTGCAGCGTCTTGGTGCCGGGTTGTACGTTTGAGTGTTGCCGAACTTGCATGCATTCGTGTTACACCTCTCTCAGTTCTGGGTGCCAGAGAGCATGGTTGTTGATGGCGGTTCGTCCTGGCGTTCGTGCGGTCTGGTGTCTCAGCATAGGCTGACGTAACGATTTCTTGTTGCCCCTCCTCGACTTTCGTGCGTCACTGTCAGAGCACCCAACGGCTAAGGGAGAGCTCAGACTGGCTCGGCGTGCCATTCTACGAGCTCCAGAAGTGCGTGACCACGAGGTGGTGGTCGGAGGTGACGAGCGTCCGCAGCGTCATCAAGAACAGGAAGGCCATCGAAGCCCTGGGCGTGAAGGGCGAGTCTCCCTGTTCGGATCTCATCACCAAGATCGACTGGGACTTCCTCGAGGTACTCCTTGAAGTCATGCAGCCGTTCGCCAAGGCGACAGCGGCGATGGAGGCCGACACGACTCCCATGATCGGCTATGTCGTGGGCATGGTCGTCATGCTGAAGAAGAAGATGAAGGAACTCACCGGTCACTAGCACCCGGGTATCTGCGCTGCGGCACAGGACATGCTGGAGGACTGCAACCAAAGGTGGCATATCTGATGCATGGTAGAGTACACGAGCAAGTTTTGGCGTTGGACAGCTCGGGTGTGACCCCGCGCTCAGCCAGGATTTATATATTAAAATATATTCAACCTTGCGTTCATATTTCGTTGCTTCCTTCTGATCACAATTCCCATCCCACCAAACTTTCCCGCCACCTGTGTTTCGTTTGTGTTTGTCGCCCGAATACAGGTACACGCTCGATCCCTTCGGCGAAGACGCGGCTGGCACGTCAGGTTGCACGAGGTTGCACTTGGCCGCCGCTGCTATCGACCCCAGGACGAAGACAATGACCGGCGTCCGGCGCAGGGCACGGGACCAGGCGTTTAGCTGCATAGAGTCCCTTGGGGCCCAAATCATCGACGAGAGGCTAAATCGGAGTTCGGGGCTTTGGGGAGTGGGCCTCTGAGTCCTGACCGGACCTCCTCCGTGGGATCGGACACCAAAGACACCAACGACGGGCCACGCGAAGATCATGCTCCGGCCGCCGGAGCGAAGAAGAGAACCCTGTCCGAAGTGGTCAACCTTTCGGACGATGAAGAGGTATCCACGTGGAAATTCTTTTTGTATTCATTGTTTTCTCCCCTCCCCCTCCCCCCTCCCGCTCCTCCGCTCCCCGTACTCCTCCCCCCCCCTAAATTTGACCCGGACCCAAACCTCCTGACCTAACGTTTGCGGCTGCATGACGACGTTGTTTTTTTTTTCTCTTGCGTTTTCGGGTCCCCTCGTAGGATTTCTTCGAGGAACTCGCCTGGGAGAAATGCGATACCGCTCCTGTAGCGCACACTCCCCGCTCCAGCCGGAAGGAGGAGCTACAGGCTTCGATGGAATCTGAGGTGCTCAGGTGCCGCGGTATCGAGCCTCTTACGGTGGGCGACAACCCGTTGGCGTGGTGGGACGAACGCCGCGGGACCTTCCCACTTCTGCACGACCTCGCTTCGCGTATCCTGTGCGTCCCCACTTCGTCGGCGTCGTCGGAGCGGCTGCTTTCCAAGGCAGGGCTGACCTTGACGGCCAAACGTACCAGGCTCAAGGGAAGTAGGGTGGCCCAGCTTGTGACCGTGCGTGGGGCCATCGCATCCGGCGTCATGGGCAACTGCAAGAGCCCTTGATTTTTGTTGTCGGTTTTTGCTCAGGGTGCGATCGATTCTTGTGTGGTTGAGCGAACATGGTTGGCATGGATGGTCTGATTTTTTTCCTGTAAGTTAGGTTTTCAGCAGTAGCTTGCCTTTTTGTGCAACAGCATCAAACACGTGATTATACCAATGACCAATGTCTAGCAGAGGTGGCCGCTCTCTTTTACAGGTTTTGGTTTGTTCTTGGACTTTATCCCGGCATTCAGAAGTCCCAACCTTGCTGGTTGCAGAGAGGTTGCGGAAATGATAATCAACACCAGGTTTGCGGGTTGCATATTGGATGTTTGATGACATCAATGGGCGGGTATGGGTCTGGTTTATTCTGGGATGTTTACAGCTTACAGCGAGGTCTGTTTTGTCTGGCGAAAGCTTTTTTTGTTGCAGCAGCGTGGGCGAAGGTTTCCCCGGCTTTCCTACTTCCTCTGCTTGCTATGTATGTGCTCGCTGTTTCTGGGTGTGGGCTTATCTCGCAGGGCTTGTTTGGTGGATGCAAGCAATTATATTCGAAGGATTTTCCTGATGAGTTGACTTCACGAGTGATCCCACGCCCCACCTCCTCGATCGCACAGAGAATACGCACAGCCTCCTCTCTTTCGCATTTTTATTCATAGAGAGAGACGAAATAAAGTCTTGTCCTCCCACCTTCCGCGACCCGGGTACCCGGGTACCCGGGGTACCCAGTACCGCGGGTACCCGGGACGGTACTGGTCAAATCCCGCCCCAGGCGGTACTGGTCCCGGTTCCAATTCACGAAGGCGGGAGCCAACTCTACACCAGGGGAAACAGAAAATAGAAAATAGTGCAAACGTGTCGATCCCGAAATTAATCAGCAACACAATTCGTACAAGTACCAAATTATGACCCCACCTCTTTGATCTTCGAGGCATTCCAGCGTCTCTCTGCCGACCTCCACTGACTCGTATGCTGCCCGCAAGCCTCGCTGGCGCTCTGCCACGTCAATTTGCCCCCGTGCTTGCTCCCAGGATAGTGGTTGATGCTGCTGTTGGCTCGCACCGAAGCTACTGCTGCCGCTCCTGTTGCTGCTGCTGCCAGCAGTGTACGATCCTCGTTCGGTGCCAACTCCACCTACAGTAGTGGCAGCATCCCATCTGTCACTGGAACCACCCCCTTCCGGTGATACACCGAAAGGGAGTCGTGGTTCTCCACCAGCTCCTCGCCCTCGCCCTCGCCCTCCTCCTCCTCCTCCCTCACGTGGAACGCGAGACTGCTGTCTACCGTTAGTAGGGGCGGAAGCAGCAGCCGGAGCACCAGGTCGTTGCGATGACGCTGGTCCGAACAAGGCGTCTCGTTCCCGTTGCCCGTCGTCCATTCGGCCCCGTCACTGCAACCAAATCACCCGACGATTTGTTGGCAATATAGTAAGCGAGGGCAATAGGGGTAGCAGCTCTCGTGGTTGGCCTGGTGACACGAGCTTTGAGGAGTTACGTAAAAGACTGCGTGCTGCGAGTTGCGAGTACGCTGACTTTTTTAGGTCTAAATCGCGAAGCGGGTGTTCCACGATAAACGCGTTTTTTGTTTAACGGGGCCAGGGGTACGCCCAAACCGTTGGAACGTTAACGTTGCGATCCTCGAGTTTTCTGCATCTGTACTGCTTTACTCGCAACGGCCTACCTAAAATCTAGGCTATCCTCTACAGCAGACATACACGCAGACCAGGTGACGCTATGTACACAACATACCTGTTAGTACGAGTACTACTGTACAGCAGCAGCGGTACTACAGCAGCCAGTACTTTCACCTCTTCGTATACTGGTATTTTTATCCTCCTCGTCGTACCTCGGTGGCCTGGTGGTGGTACTGGCCGTTACGATTTTTTTTTTTTTTTTTTTTTCCATCCCATTTATTATCTTCGCCCTTCCTTTCTCTCTCCTTCCTATTAATAGTTGTAACTCAGATCCGGGGTCACAAAGTAGGCTCTTCTCCCTCCTCCCCCACTACGGTTCTTGCCTTGCATTTTTATCGCGAGAAGATTTCAGCACTTTCTTCCCTCGTCGACTTGCGTCGGATTCCGCCTACCCACGTCACGAAGAAGGCGCTCTCAGCAATTGGTTCCTTTTTATTTTTTCAAATAAAGACAAAATCTCTCACCACGGTGGGATTCGATCCAGGGTACCAATGATAGTAGTCTTTGAAGCTGACCACTACTCTACCGGGGCGACCGGCTATGATGGATCCACATAATACGACACGGTACGACTTGATTTAGAAAACTCTGTGCGCATGAGTAGTAGTAGTAGTAGTAGTAGTAGTACTGTAGTACTGTATAGTACTACAGCAGTAGTATTAATAGTAGTAGTAGTAGTAGTAGTAGTAGTAGTAGTAGTAGTAGTAGTAGTAGTAGTAGTAGTAGTAGTATAGTACTGTAGTAGTAGTATTAATAGTAGTAGTAGTAGTGGTAGTAGTAGTAGTAAGTATTAGTAGTAGTAGTAGTAGTAGTAGCAGTACTGGAGTAGCGACGAGGAATCGCTCACCCCTTCTTATTTCTGTTTAGAAGACACCTTGACCAGGCAAAAGCAATGAGCCAATCAAGCAGCTACTACTACAGTAGTAGTAGTAGTAGTGGGGAGGAGGGAGAGGCGCCTAATTTGTGACCCCCGGATCTGAGTTACGACGATTAATTGAGAGGAGGGAGAAAGGAAGGGCGAAGATAATGGATGGAATGTAAGAAAAAGAAAAGGAAAACAATACTTCGAAGTATATATATATATATAGCTACCTGTATGTATAAACCTTGGCAGCCCCACTTCGGAGGCCAGCCACTTCGCAGGCCAGCCTTGACACTTCCTCCCTGGTCTCTTAGCCTACTCTCAGCACTTAATTGCCGACGGGAAGCATGTTTTTTTCGGGATCGGTCCTGGAAGTAAGTTTCTCTTCTATGTTTCTTCGGTTCATTTGTTCGATTCATCACAAAAAAAAGAGTGGTGCATTGTGCACGCAGCATCATGCGCGGCCGATGATAAGTTGCCTTACTCGGAACGAGATGGCACCAAATCTCCGAGGCTGTATGCATCATTGCTCTGAGAATGGTGGTCGCCAAGGCTGAGAGACGCTGATCAACTGTCCGGACCTATCGCCTTTAGTTTTGTGTTTGTTGTCCCGTTTGCCGGGTACTTTTGCCGTGCAATAGAAACAAATGCGCAAAAAAATCTTTTTTTTCAAACTTTTTGTTTTGCGTTTGTTGTCCCTTTTGCTTTGCCTTGCAATACTTCAATTCATAAAAAAAATGAGTGGTGCTTTGCGCACGCAGCATCATGCGCGGCCGATGATAACTTGCCTTACACGGAACGAGAGGGTGTTATGGTACTGCTGGGATGATGTGGAGGAGCTTGCTGGCAAAGGACAACTTCACGCAACCGAAGACGGACTCGTCATACTTATCCGACGGCCGTCTCCAGCCTTAGCGCCTGATTCAACGCGCTCGGTGGGCCGAACGGCCTGTTTATTGAACGATGAGTCCCTTCGAATTTACGTACCGCTGCTCATGCGCCCCTGGGTCATGCAGGCTTGCCATTCCACAGATTCCTGCCACCTGGGGACCGCGCGCACTCTGCGCATGCCCGAACGTTTCTACCGGTGGATCGGTATGAACATGTGCACCAGGTGGTGGCTACGCCATTTTTTAAAGTACCAAGCGCGAAAAACCTCGCGGCTGACGATTCGGTGGCCCGTCAGATCGATACCCCTGCCTGAAGGGCCCGGCATCGCGGTCAGCGTCGATTATTCCGGCCCTATCCCGACCACGCCCCGAGGCAACACTTACATCTTGCTCTTCACTTACCGCTTCAGTCGCCGCGCCGACATGTTCGCAGTCACCGCGGCCAAATTCACCGCTAAGGGCACGGCTAACATCCTCATCACCAAGTATATTCCCCTCTGGAGATGCCCCCGCAGCATACTCTCGAACAGCGGCCTCCAGTTTTTCTCAAAGCTTTCGCAAGTCGTCTATCAGCTTCTCGGGGTTCGGAAAATCGCCACGAGCTCGTTGACGACCATCGCCAACATCTGGGCCATCGTGTGATTGACACGTTCCACCCCACCGTTGCCGTTAGGGTGGTAGGAGCTCCAGAACTATTGGGATGAACAGCTCCCAAACGTCGAATTTGCGTACAACAATTCGGTCAGCGCCGCCACGGGTTTGGCTCCCAACGAGGTCCACATGGGTCGGCTTCCTCGCCTTTCCCTCACGATTTTTGAGCGCGCTGGAGTAGCCGGCCACCAAAGTTTGGCCCGCGACCACCTCGCGTACTGCGACCTGGCGACTGACCGCCAGCAGCGCGCGTATGATATCGTTCGCGAACACCACGCACAACTCCGCCCTCTCCGACGCCCTGCGTCCGGTCCCCAAATTCGTCGTTGGCCGCTGGGCGTGGGTGTACAATACGGCAGCCAACATTCGTCAAGGTGCCAAAACCGACACGGACGCCAAAGTCCCCCAAGGCCAAGCTGTCGCTGAACTGGACGAGCCCCTACAAAGTCCTTGCAGTTGGCCCCTGCTCCTCCGAGGACACCCCACGGACAGACCCCCTCTCAGTGCTAAGCTGCTGTATTTGGGTCTGCCTTCTGACATGCCCGGCGCTGATATTCGCAGGCGCGTGTCGGTACAGCGCTGCAAGCCCTGCGCCAACCCCCACGACCACGGCGACATGCCGAGGTATTTGCCAGCGCGGTTGACGTAATACGTGCTCAACAACTTCGCAAACAAATCCCCCCCTTACCACGTCACCCAGGACGACGTTTCCACTCCTCTCCAACGACTCGAAGTGGAGAAAATTACCGGACACCAGTCGGTTCGGGACCGAGGTGGTGTCATCGCGGTGATGTACGAGACGCACTGGACGGGGCTGTCTCGTCCGTCCTGGGAACGGGAAATGGACCTTCACCTCTCTCGCCGTGAAAATTTGCGCTACTGGGCTGGCATCCCGGACCAGCACCGACACACCAACCGCCTGTATCGACGGATGCGAATTGGCGCCGCGCAACGGGAGCTTTCTCGGAGTAACGGCGAACGTTTCCTGGCCCCCGGCTATGGCTGTGTACCGCACGCCGAATGGCTTCGCCGATACAGCATCACCGTGCTTCCCAACGGGGGCCACTTCTGGTACACGGGCGATGACGGTCTGTGGTGGCTTGGAAAAATCAGCGCGACTACAACGACGAACGGAGCACATTTCGTTCGATTTTTGGATGACCCGGGACCGATCAAGCTACTTCTTTTTCCGGCGCGCTACACGACTTGAACAGGAGCTGTACGCGGTTCTTGGTGCCTACAAGTACATTTAGCTAGCGCGTTTACACAGGGGGTCCAGCGTAACGTAGATGAACCACGAGGCGCAGCCATGGATCGCTGAATTTTCGTATCGCCGCTGCGCCCGATGATTTTTCCCGTTTTGTTTTTGGGGATTGGGGCGGCATTTCCTTGTATTTTGTTTTTATGACGTTTTCCGACTTTTCGGGTCGGGCTATTTTTCTTCGCAGTATCCCGTACCGAAAATTGACTTTTTTTTCGGGGCGGGTTTAGGGGTCGTTCTTGCGTAGTTCGTCCTGCCGATCCCCCCCGCTTAATGCCGGGGCTGGTCTGGGTAATCGGGCCACTCACTTGTGGCGCAGGACACGCTTTCGAATTGTATTGGGTCGGGTCTCGGGGAGTTTTGGAGTACTTAGTTTTCCGGCCTTATTAGTCCTACCGGCCCCCCGCTCGGGGCAGTTTATGTACAAGGAATGCATGACTTTCGGTTCCATTTTTTTTTTTTTTTTTTTACGTTCCTTGATCGGCTTCGTAGCCTTGCTGTTCAGAGGCGTGGGAGTGGGTTTTAAGGAACCGTATCTTCGACTCATGTTTTAGTTCGTGGAATCGGGGTTTCCACGAATTTATCATATTTCTGCATATACGGCTCATCAGAGTGGGCTAGTGTTATGGTACTGCTGGGATGATGTAGAAACGCCGGTAAGTACCTGGCAACAGGTAACATATGTAAAAATCGTATTGGTAGTACTTGGAAGGCTTGTCTTAGATGGGAACCAGGGGTTCCCAGGTTCATGGCAACCTTGCCTTCTGCTCTTTCAGTCTTTCATCGTGGAAAAAGGAATAAAGCTGTTATTCTATCTTCAAGTAAATAGCACACGTGAGTACCAACGAGTACCTGTTCAATAGGCTGACCTGGCTAGGGATACTCTGTGTCCTTACCCTAATCTTATCACAATGGCACAAAATCTCCGAGGCTGTATGCATCATTGCTCTGAGAGTGGTGGTTGCCAAGGATAAGAGACGCTGATCAATTGTGTCTGGACCTCTCGCCCGAAATGCGATAGCCTCACCAATTTCTCTTTTTTTCTCAAACTTCCTGTTTTGTTTTGTGTTCCGTTTGCCGTGTACATTTTTCCGCGCAATAGAAACAAATGCGCAAAAGTTTTTTTCAAATGTTGGTTGTCCCTTTTATGTATGTACATGCATGGTGCATGCCCAGGCGTCCTTCTTCCTGCACGCACGAGCTCTTGGCATTTGCAAGTCGCGCTGCACCAATTCAACGAAGTATTCAATATATTTACACTTTGGTCTGGTCTACTTCCTTCTTCGTGCACGCAAGACCTCTTGGCATTTGCAAGTCGGACTGCGCCAATTCAACGACGTCTTCAATATGTTTACACTTTTGTCTGGTCTACTTCCTTCTTCGTGCACGCAAGACCTCTTGGTATTTGCAAGTCGCACTGCATCAAACCAACAACGTCTTCTATCTGATTACACTTTGGTCTGATCTATTTTTTTTCCTGCACGCACGACCTCGTGGCATTTGCAAGTCGCACTGCACCAATTCAACAACGCCTTTTACCTGATTGCATTTTCGTTTGATCTACTTCCTTGAGCGAGCGTAGCGGGCGGCGAATAGCCGCCCGCGAAGTGCAGCCTTGTATACTGTACTGCTAACTGTAACACCAATGCTCGCCCGGGCATCTCCTGGCAGCAGGACCGAGTGATTCATCACTCAGGCATAATCCCTGCTAGGCATAATCAGGGGTCACTTACCGCAAACTATTTCAGCACAGCCACCAGCGATATCATAACACACAAGGAACAATATACACCCCCCCCCCCCTCCCATTACGGCACTTCGCGCTTGGTGCAAGCAATGTCTACCTGGTCGGTGAAAACCCGACGTGCTCCGTCCCGGCATATTACGTGGGGGTACCAGGGTCTATGACCATACGACTACGGCCATGCATGACACGAGTGGAGTATGCCGAAAGCCAGAAGAGTGGATCGAAGATGCGGCGCTTCACAACCCACTCTAGTACTCTGTAATGACTTGCAACAGGCGAAAGGCCGAGTAGAGCACAAAATAACATTTTTTGGTCGTATCACTTTTGAGGGAGCGGTGTCTCTCGCGTAAAAAAAGAGAGTTAATACCTACTGTATACGTATACGTATACGTATACGAACACTAATAGTCATGTAGTTACTGCTGTGGTTCAAGTACATTTCTCCGTCCGCCCGACAAGAGCACCGGTTGGAGGAACAACACAAACACCAAAACAATACTCGTGCGGCGAAAAAGCGGCTGAGGGTCGTCCTTGTGCCAGATAGAAACGATTGAGTGTAAGCAACAATTCGGCATATAATTACAACCATACACCTGGTACAGCATCACTGAGCGCATGCACAACAGGAGGCGAGTTTGCTATTTTCAAAAACAAATAGAGGCGAAACGTGGACGCGGCTTTTTGTATTTTATGCGAAACGCGACGAAAAGGACGGCGATGCGAGCGCCCTACCAGCTTGACCAATATATAACGCACAGGGCGCGGGGGGGGGGGGGGGGTGATCTCGGCCGGCGAATAATAAGAGAGGGAGTGCGAAGTACACTAATAAGAACGGCGCGGCCGAGCCGAAACCAGGGGTAACAAAAAGCACCGGGGGGTGTTCGCAAATAAATGGATAGTTATTTTCCCGTCCCGACAGCCACGGGCGTGTAAACAAACGGTACGTGTATAAATGCAAGCTCGAGGCGATACTACAAATAACTAACCATGCAGCACCTCAAGAACAGCACGGCCGGCGTGCTTGGCAGGATCTGATTCTCCCAAGAATATGGGGACTTCGAGCAGACCTAAACCATACCACGCTGTTACCAGGTTGGTACAGGTTATCCACCTAAAGAAAGCGGACGATGCGATCGACACATACAAGTAGATGCTGATGATTGTGCGAGTGTCGCTTCAGGGGCTCTCCTTCAGCAGGGGAGCACAACGACGCAGAATAAGCGCGCGAACCCCGCGGACGTTGATGTCAACGCACACCCGTGCGAACCCCAACTCAGCCAGAGCCTGGAGTTCGACGAACTCACTTTGTTCAAAAGTATACATTCATTTCCAAGTCCACCCCCACCCCCACCTTCACTCCCGAAATCCCAGCCCCAACCCCAACCTCAACACCAACCCCCAACCCTAAACTCCAACCCCCAACACCGCGCCCTACAGTCAGTACATCGGTGCGATGCCATACTTCCGCCGCCTACGTACCGTATCTCCGGCTAGCGACAGCGAGCAGATTCATCAAATATTAATCCGTTTAACCTAATCCCGAGACAAAGATCAAGGCGTGTGACAAATCGCCACACGTTTCTAAATCCACGATTACCTCTTTTGCAACAAGGCAAGGTACACCTCTACTAGTGTCACCGTGCACAGCCAGAATTTCATGTGCAGCCTGCAGCCTCTCGCAACAACGATGAAGCACTCTCTTGCCCGAATCTGGAATGTAACGCCACAACATGTATAGTCTACACAAAGAGTACGATATAAAATACGCTGTTCGGCCTGTACGTTGAGTGTATAACAGTATCGAACCCGCCACTGCTACTTTTACTATCGATGAATAGACCACTGATGAGAAGCTACTGCAGTTCTAACATACCACAGTACTCGTACGTATGGTATATACAATGCAAAGCTTCTCGTACGCACTATGTACCATAGCAGTACCGTCAGTAGTCCTTCCGGCAGTATCTGACACGGAGGCAGAGCGGGCACGGGAGGGGAATGACTATTGGCCTCGCTGTGGAGCCGACAAGGAGATGCCAGTAACACTTGGAGCGGCACAGGACTACTGTATTACTGCTGTACCACCATACAAGTACTGCTGAAAGTAGTCATATGCGTACAGAGAGGTCGGCTGTGCAACGCTAAGCTGCATGATGCGAAATCCGAGCCAGTACAACCGTACGCACACAATAGACACAGCAGCAGTATTATCGAGCGCTGAAAAACTGAAGCAACTCGAGCACATCGTACCGTGCTATATTAGACTTGTCGTAACCGAAACGAGAGCCAACTCTAGCATTCTACGTACGTACCCACCCGCATCGCCCGCGACAAAAACAAACCACAACGCTCACCTGCCGATGAGCCCCACAAAGCACTTTCTTCTACTACTACTGCTGCCGTTCTTCGGCCGGAAAATTGAGACTTGCACACCGATGGGGGCCTCCGTCGCTGGCGGAAACAAGACAGCGTCACGATCATCACCACAACCACCCGCTTCTTCAACGGGCCAAGCCCACGATCGCGATCGGCACGCTGGGCCGCACTCCAGCATCCGGCGAACGGCGACTTCATTCCCTGGATCCTTCTGAAGCCCCCGCCCGAGAGCCATGCCGACAACGTCTCGAGGGACGCGCCCCTCTGAGTCGCGCGCCGTCTCGTCTGCCCCCGCCGCGAGAAGAACGCTCACGACGGTGGGATAGCAGTAGGCGGCGCCGAAGCTCAGAAGGCGCTTGCCGTCGAGAGGGGTGTTAGCCAACTTTGGCTGCCGCCCTGCGCCGTCCGTCGCGAGCAGCAGCTGGAGGACTCTCGGCTTGCCCCAGCGAGCGGCGGTGTACAGAGCGTCGGGAAGCTTCGCCTTGCCCCCAACCGCCTGCAGCCCCCCGGTGACCAACACCCGAACCACGCCCACATGGGAGGGATGTACATTATTTGTCTTTTTCGCGACACGTGTCGCGGCATGTCGCGACGCGTCGCGGCAACTGTCGCGGCATGTCGCGACGCGTCGCGACACATGCCGCGACACGTCGCGGCCCTATGCGGCATGCCGCGACGCGTCGCGGCATGTCGCGACATGTCGCGACGCGTGTTGCGGCGTGTGTCGGCGGTGCACGCAGGTGTCGCGGCAAGGAGTGTTCGCGGTAGGTTCGCGACAGGTGGTGCGGCAGGTGTCGCGAGGTGTCGCGAGTGTCGCGAGGTGTCGTGAGCAGGTGTCGCGGGCAAGTGTCGCGACGCGTCGCGACGCATTCGCGGCAGGTCCGGCTGTCGCGACGCGTCGCAGCAGGTGTCGCGACACCTGCCGCGACACCTGCCGCGACGAGCGTGACGAGGTTCACGTAGATCATCTTTTTAGGAGGGGACGTGTAGTCTCCAGGTTTACTGGCCGGTATTACTGTGGGATCAGGGTAGACCTTGCGCTTCGCGCCTGCACCGGTATAGGGTGGTTCGTCGCTTCGCTCCTCACGGTTTTTAACCAGAAGGCTCTTATGGGATCATATCCTGATGGGACCTGTCTTTTTGGCAGGGGCGCTGGTGTAGTGGTTATTCTTCACAACAATGTCGCGACACGCCGCGACACGTAACGCGACACAGGTCGCGACACACGCCGCGGCATGTGTCGCGGCGTGTCGCGGCATATCGCGACGCGTCGCGGCACACGTCGCGACACGTGTCGCGAAAAAGACAAATAATGTAGATCCGTGCCACATGGTCTTGCATCGTTGCCATGGAGAGGCCGGACACGATCCTGTTGCCGGGGCTGGACGCCTGCTGCCTCGCCCCCAGCGACAGAAGCCTAGTCACCATGCTCTCGTGGCCGTTGCCGCACGCCAAGAGGAGCGTCGATTTGCCGTCGTCGGAATGGTGGTTGAGCGTGTCGGGCGACTTGGCGAACAGCATGTCGAAAACGTCGATGCGACCGTTTTGGGCGGCAAAGTGCAGAGCAGTGACCCCCCGTCTCTTCCGCCAAGGACGGGTCGGCGCTCGCCTCGAGCAGTGCCTGCACTACTTCGACGAGGACATCACTGCATGTGCAAGCCACTATGAGTGGGGTGCGGCCTGTCCCGTCGGTGGCGTTGGGGTCGGCGCCGGCCCGCACCAGGGCGCGAATGGTTTCTTCGGCGTTGCCGCACCGCCTGGCCACGACGTGCAGGGCCCGTTCTCCAGGCACGAAGTCAAAGCTGTCAGAATCGGTTTCGGGCGATAAACTGTGATGCACAGCCCCGTCGGGATCTGCCCCTCGCTCGATTAAAAAGTCCACCATCTTGTTGTCATCCGTGAGGCAGGCGGCCGCGATGGGCGGGTAGTGTGCCCCGGGTGGGCCATTCACCTCCGCTCTGGCTGCAAGCGCGGCGTTCACTTTTTTAAAGTTTGCACTGAACACGCCGTGGGTCAAAGCTACGTTGACATCGTTCCGCCTTTGATTGCCCATAAAGATTGAGGAGCGGGAATAGCACACAGACTGAGCAACGGCAGCAGGGACGACAACGGTAATGGCGATGGCGAGTGGCGAGGTGCGAGGGAGCGAAAAATGACGAGTTCAGATCATCTACATCTACATACGGATCACACCAATGGATATGACGATATACTATATCGTCATATCCATTGGATCACACCAATGAGGATTTCTCTTTCTTCATCCTCATTGGATCACACAACATAAGTCATCGGGGAGTTCCATTTCAAACCGAGGGGCGTAAAGACGGGGACAAAAGTTTTTTTGAAATTTGAAATTCAAAAATTCAAAATTCAAAACTCAAAAATCAAAACTCAACAGTCAGTTACAGGTTACAGCAGTTGAGTTGTTGTTGTTGTTGTTGTTGTTGTTGTTACATGTAGGCTAGTTGTTGTGCTGTTCGTTGTTGCTGCTGCTGAGTTGCAACGATGATGCCATTATTATAGTAGTATATATCACAATACTTGCTTGCTTTTGTCAGAGTTCAGATTTTGCCCTCCTCCCTAATATGGCTGCAGAGGAACACGCCCTCCTCCCTAATATGGCTGCAGAGGAACACGCAGAGACCCCCTATTGTAGTACACCACAGAGGAGCTCGGTGCACGCGGGCAGAGCTCGTATATACCGCTTATCTATGTATGTATGTATGTGGTGCTGCTGGCGTGCGTGCGGGTTAAAAAAAAAAAAATTGCGAGAGTCATACGCCAGGCGTGGGGTCCAGAGTCCTACGTATTCGTATAATACCATCATCCACCACCCGCCACCCGCCACAGGCAGGCAAATATTATGTCGGGAGACATGTCAATGTCAAGCTGTCTGCCTGTCAAGGCTGTCAAGGAAAATCCATCTGTCCAGACATATGTCCTCAACCCCCCTGGCAGAAAAAGCCTCTCTCCTAATATGTGTGGAAATCCCATTTTTTTTGCGCGGCTATTTTACTCGTTTGATGTTTGATATGAGCTACGTCGTATTAATTATTTAATAGTAGTTTCAAATCATCGATATTCTGCAGTTCAATAAATTCGTTTTTTTTCTGTAGATAGATCGGACTCGGAAAATGTAGCAAAATGCCGAACAAAACACAAAATACAGGAAAACACATTATTAAATGGGAATTTGACAAAAAGGGGGACACCCCCCATACATCGTGACAAAAAGGGGGACATTGGTTTTCGCCGCCGGGTACACCCATCCATGTACTCTGTCAAATCGACTCGAAATCAAAACCTGATGCGTTTTCCAAACTCCCATGGCATCTCCCTACCATAGAGTGTTTATTTTTTATTTTATATGTATGTGTAGCGGGTGAACGAGAGCGATCAAAAGGGGGGGTGTGAGTATATCCCCCTTTTGGGCATGCCTACGAGAAGGTATCCTCCCTTCCATCTACTAAGTTTGGAAAATCCCCCTTTTTGCCGTAACGTCCCCCTTTTTGGCACGTTGCGGAGAGATGTCCCCCTTATTGCTGAGTCACTGTTTTTTGCTGTCAAGGGCATTTATTTGCCTTGACGCTGTCTGTCAAGGGGTGTGAAAGTGTGCTGTCTCCCGACATATTTTTGCAGGCAGGTACTCGTGCAGTAACCGGGCACCAGGTACCACGGTACTATGAGGAGATAGATAGATGCAGTACAGTACTTATTATTATTATTATTATTATTATTATTATTATTATTATTATTATTATTATTATTATTATTTTTGTCCATCCTATTTATTATCTTCGCCCTTCTTTTCTCTCTCCCTCTTTAGTCGTATACTAACTCAGATCCGGGGTCACTAAGTAGGCTCTTCACCCCCCTCCCCACTACGGTACGTGCCTTGTTTTTTTATCGCGAGAAGACTTCAGCACTTTCTTCCCTCGTCGACTTGCGTCGGATTATAGGGACCATCAGCGCGAGTATACGACCACGGATGGAGTATACTTGGTGCGACTATTTGATGACTCGGGACCGATCACGCGCAACACGGCTTCGACGGGGGCTGGACGAGGTTCTCGATGTCTACAAGTAAGTACACTTAGCTGGCGCCGTTGCACGGGAGGTCCAGCGTAATCAATGCAGATACATATAAAATATCGAGACGCAGCCAGCCGTGGATATAGCTGAAACAGTGAGCTGTTCGTAGTGCGTACCAGCCGCAGAAAAACACGATTATTTTGTTTTTACAAAATACCTACTACTCTATACCTGGTACCTGGTACGTGTTAAAAGTAAACGAACAGGAAAAAAAGAGACGATGCCGGGACTCGAACCTTCGCCTCTAAACTCAAAAGGTGTCACCTGTGCCGTGCTATGATACCGTCGCAATTGCCTCATATTCCTGAACAGGCTGGCTTCGTTCTTGTAAGCACTGACTGGTACAAGCAAAATAACCGAGATGGACCTACAATCAATTGTGGTTCCACAGTGAGTGATGAGTGATAAGCAGACGGGCAGCAGTTAATTTTCCGGGATCTGCAAGGAGGAGGTCTCTCAACAACGCGAACAAATGTATTATCTTAATATTAATAGTAGGAAGTCAAACCAAGTATATATATTATTTTCTTCGGTGTTGATACTCGTAGGGAGTGTTGGTGGGTGGTGGTGATGGCCACGCGACGTGAACAACAGTAAACGGCGTCACGCACGATTGATTTGCTCGCGACTATATTGTTGTCTGTGTAGCACCTCACCTCATAGCTGGGAGAGGGGGAACGATGCCCAAACGCAGGAAACACCGCGTGAGTTCGAACGTACGTACGGTATACACATGACATGCTGCAGAAAGACATCTCGTGCCCGCAGCTTACACCGCTCTCTTGCGTATATAGCAGCAATGTATGAATAATACTGGGTAAAATTGTACACAACACATACATACGTACCAGGCATGTATGTGCCAGTATGTGCATAATAATGTAACCCAGTGAATGTATAAAAAAAAAGGGAAAAGGCAAAAACTTTTTTTGTATATATGGGTAACCCAGCCCCCCCCCCCCCCCCCCCCCCCCCCCCCCCCCCCCCCCCCC
>MEHQ01003460.1:50369-79614 GCA_008828725.1 Saccharina japonica
CCCCCCCCCCCCCCCCCCCCCACCGTTTCACTTACAGGCCCTAAATAATTGTAACCCAGTTAACCCAACATAACCCGAGCGGCGTGACTCCGGCGGCAGCAACAACGTACCACCGCCGAACTTAGCTATAAAAATACTAGCTACTCTCGTAAGCACCGGCTTTTTGCCTCTCGTTTCACTTTCAACACGCTCGACACTCAGGCAAACACCCCATCACAGCAAGCAAGCAAAAAAAAAAAAAAAAACGTGACTGTGGCGGTTGCACCCAAAGGGTGGTTGGCGGCACCGCGCAACAAGCCTCTCCGTGTTCGAGGAACTCCGCGTTGTTTTCTAAGGTACTAATAATATCGCTCCGACAGCAGTAAAGTACAAAACAAAAGTTACTAGTAGCGGAACGCCCCGTACCCCCCCCGCCCCCCTCCCCCCCCCCCCCCCCCCACCTCCCCCCTCCCCCCCCCCCCCCTCTACGTGCCGGCACAACGCGTGGTGGGTGGTAACTGGCGGGCCCTCCGGTGCTAACTACCTCACGTAACAAAATCGCGAAGAAAGCGGCAGATCTCTGGGTTCGCCACCAACGTATTAATAGTAACAAAACACGAAAATAATACACGCAGTCAAGGCCGTGAGTCCTTGCCGCTACGCCCTCACTTTACCAGCGCGAGGAGCGCGCGCAAAAAACAAAAACAAGAAAAACCCCCCGCAAAACACGCTACTTTCATACTACCAGTCACCCGTGGGCTGAGAGGTGATAGCGTTGCCACTGGAATAAAGCGAGGAATTTCGCTTTGGCAAAGGCAACGCATCCTCAGTATCCTCCCCCGCTAAGGCCACCGCCGCCGCCGCCGCGGCCGCCCCTACAGCCGCGGCCGCCGTGGCCGCCTCCATCTCCCCATCTCCACATCCTTCGATGTAGGAAGAGTTTTGCCGACTCTCCTCCTTTTCCCCCTTCCCCTTCCCCGCTCCTCGATGGGCGTCATCTGCCGCGTCCGAGTGTCCAACCTCGGCGCCGCTACCACACCTACTCCTCCTGCCCACATCCCCGTTGATGCCACCAGTGCCCCCGCCCCCCTCACCCCCCGCGGCTTGCTCTCGCCCTCCATTTTCCTCTCCGCCTAAACTCTCAGGGGCGGCCCCGCTGTCCCCGCCAGGTTGATCGCTTACCGATACCGGCTGTGGGGACACGGCCGTGTCCCCCGTCGCCACCGCCACCGTGACCCCCAGGTCGACGGCGGCGCCTTCCAGCAACGCTTTGTTCTTCGCCTCCAGCCGTTCCTGATGCCGACGTTTCTTTCGGGCGGCCGCGGCACTCATCTTCCGCTGCTTCCCGGCAGGCGCCCCCTTTTTCCCAGCTTTCGCGGCGACCACCGGTTCGGGGTCCGGCTCTTCCTTCTCCAGCGGGGATGGGTTCTCCGGCGAGACATCCTCTTTCTTGTCCCGCTCCGTCTCCTCCTCGGCCGTGGGGCCACCGCTCTTCGGTGGCGGCGGCGACAAATCGTTCGCCACGTTTTGCCGCGCTTCCACCCCCACCTTTCCGTCGGCGGGGGGCACTAGAGTTTCCGCCGACGAAGCCCCAGCTTTGTCCGGCTTTTCGCCACCGTCGGCACCACCGCCACCGCCAGCCTCGCCGGCCTCCTCTTCCTTCCCCCACGATGCCTCCTTCATATCCTCATCGACGCTGGGTAACGTATGGACAGTCGGTTTCGCGGCCGCGTCTAGGGTCGATCCCACTTCGCAATTCTCGAGCTCGTCGGGCACCGCCGGCTCGCCAAGCCTGCGCTCCAGCCTTCTCTCAGCCGGGCCCGGGAGCGATGGCTGCTCCCTCTTGAACGCGACCGCTTCGCAATTGCTATCTTCCAATCGGTTCTGTGGGCTGCGCTCGGGGGTGACGAAGTTCGCGTCCCTTTTGGATCGTGCGTGGTGGTCACTTTTCGTCGTCATTGTTGACGTCGTCGGCTGGGGCGGCGTGTCTGAACTCGCAGGCGCGTCATCCGCCATCGAAGCCGCCGACTCCGTTTGTGACGCCGCCTCGTCTGCCCCCGGCGCAGGCGGTACGGCCTCTCCCTCAGCGGGTGCGCTCTCCCGAGTCGAGACCTGCCTGGTATCTCGCGCGAACCCCTTTTCTCGTGGCACCGAAACATCTTCGCCCACGTCGTCCGGGGTCAAACTGGCCTCGCCGTCCTCCTCGCGCGCCACATCCGCATCCGTACCTGCATTCGCATCCGCATCTGCAACCGTTTCCGCATCCGCTGCTGCATGCGCAACCACATCCACGCCCGCTTCCGCATCTCCATCCGCAACTACTTTCGTATCCGTGGCCGCATCCGCATCCGCTTCCGCGCCCGCATCCACTTCCGCATCCGCATCTGCATCCGCATCCGCACCCGCATCCGCTTCCGCATCCGCTTCCGCATCCGCTTCCGCATCCGCTTCCGCATCCGCTTCCGCATCCGCTTCCGCATCCGCTTCCGCGTCCGCATCCACTTCCGCATCGGCATCCGCATCTGCATTCGCATTCGCACCCGCATCCGCATCCGCATCCGCATCCGCATCTGCATTCGCATCCGCATCCGCATCTGCACCTGCTTCCGCATCCGGTTCCGCATCCGGTTCCGCAATCGGTTTCGCATTCGCTCCCGCTTCCGTTTCCGCGTCTACTTCCGTTTTCACATCCACTTTGGCACCCGCATCCGCATCGGCACCGGCTTCCGTAGCTGCTTCCGCGTCCGCTTCCGCATCCGCCTCCGCGCCCACTTCAGTCTTCGCATCCACTTCTGCATCGGCATCGGCACCCGCTCCCGCATCCGCACCCACTCCCGCATCCGCTTCCGCATCCGCTTCAGCATCCGCTTCTGCGCCCGCATCTGCATCCGCATCCGCTCCCGCCTTCGCTTCCGCATCTGCTTCCGCGTCCACTTCCGTTTTCGCACCCACTTCCGCATTCGCATTGGCACCCGCTTCCGCTTCCGCATCCACACCCGATTTCACATCTGCTTCCGGTTCCGCCTCCGCTTTTGCATCTGCTTCCGCGTCCACTTCCGCATTCGCATCGGCACACGCTTCCGCATCCGCATCCGCTTCCCCATCCGCATCCACTTCTGTATCCGCTTCCGCATTTGCTTCCGCACCCGCTTCCGCATCCGCTTCAGCATCCACCTCTGTTTTCACTGCCGCATCCGCCATCAAATTCGCATCGACATCCGAAACCACACCCGCATCCGTAGTTACATCCGCATCCTCAAAAGCACCCGCGTTCACATCCCCGTCCGCATCACCATCGTCCGCGCCCGCATCGTTTTCCACACCCGCGTTCATACCCGCATCTCCATCCGCACTATCATCCCCATTCGCATCTGCGCCTGCACCCGCAGAGTTGCCATCAGCCGTTCGCACGAGGCGCCCCCTCTCGTCGCGTGCCCAGCCCTTCGGCGCCGACTGCGGACCGTTGGCAGCCGGGGAGAGGCTGTCCCGCTTCGTGGCGCTATCTCCCTCCACTCCACTTCCGGCCTCGTTAGCATCACCCGGTGGAGGCGATGGCGGGTGGCCCTCCGGAACGGACGAAGAGCTCTCGTCAGAGTCCGGGGACACCGCTTCGGTTGTCGGTGCGGCCGGAGAAGACGGCGACGGAGTCGATGCCAACTTTTCCTGATTCGACGCCTCCCGCTTGATCTTGCGAGACTCGGCGAGCTCCCCCAGCAGCTCGTCAACGCGCAGGTTGGAAGTCGCGCCCGCGCGAGTGAGCGAGGACCGCCGCAGAAGCACGATCCCGTCGTCATCGTCGTCCGTGGAGCCGTCCTCGCTGCCCGGCCCCGACCCTTCGGCCGTATCTCCTTCGTGGGTGCTGACCGATTTCTTGCCGGCGTAGTCTTTGCCTGCAGCGACTTCGTCGTTCATTGCCGCGGCGCCGGCATGGACAGCACTTTGCGCCTCACCGCCGACTCCGCCGTCACCCCCCTCTTCGAGCGCGCATTCAGACCGATCTTCCAGGTGCGGCTCGGGCGGGGAGCCATCGACAGAGGCACCCGGTTCTTCCGAAGAAGTTGGCGCACTGTCATCAGCCGCGATGTCTCCAGCCGTGGCACTTCTGTCACCCTCCCGCGGCGAAGTACCCTTCGGGCGGGGTTCTTCGCCGAGGTGGTCGGTGCCGTCTCCATCTGACGGGTGCTGGGCGGACGAACTGTCCTTCACGTCGGCGCCGATGGCGTCGGCACCTTCCGACAACGAAACCGTTTCCGAAGCTGGATTCGTCTCCCCGCCCTTATCGTTCTCGTGCCCGCCGACCGTGTCGCCCTCGTCTTGCTCCGAGCGATCATCAGCCTTCACAGCATTCTGACCAGTAGCAGGCACATCGTCCGACGACTCGGTGACGTCGGTGGCGGGTGAGACAACGCCGATAGAGCTGGCTTCGCCAATCCCGCCGAGAGCGCTTTCGGAGGACCCGACCGGTTCTGATGCGCCATCACCGGAGGCGCCGTCTGCACCCTGAACCACTGCCGACTCGGACGAGGTGTCCGCGGTTGAATCAAGTTCCTTTTGGTCTTTGTCCTTCCTGTCCGGCCCCTCCACAGCACCCGCCGCCTCGGCGCGCTTCTCCGCGTCACCGTTCGCGCCGGCAATCGGCGCCTCCTCCATCCGAACAACACTCACCCCCTCTGAACGGTCGCATTCGTCCGTCGCATCCGCTGTTTCCGCCATGTCGGCGGCGGTGACTCCGGCAGACGCCAGCAGCGTAACCTCGTCAGTAGGTACGGCCGCCTTCACCTTCTGCGCTGCCGGCTCAGGTTCAGCATCCGCGGCGGCTTCCGTTGGGTTGTCGCCACCACCACCAACGTCTTCGCCGCGCGGTCCGTTCGCAACGCAATCCGCGCTCGCGCCCTCTTGCCTCTGTTTATCGACGACGGCGGGAAGCGCTTCTGCAGTATGGCTTTCCTGAGAAGCTTCCGTGATGTTACTCTGCGCCGCCCCCGCCGTGCCCACCACTGCCTCTGGCGTACCGTCGACGGCCGGTTGCGCTCCCTGCGTGTCGGGACTAGAGCTTCCTACCGCCACGTGCGAAGGAGCCTCGGCTTGCACGACCTCTGCTCCGCTCTTGCCGACACCGTCTTGGGGCAGCGTCGATGTCGCTGCGCCTGACGGGACATCAGCCTCACCCACCGCCCGCTGTACCTCGGCGTTCGTAGCGCAAAAAACGGATGCTACGGCATCCGTATTCTTTGCACCACCAGACCCCGCTTTGCCTTCTTCGTCCTCAGCAAGAGCCGGGGCAGCAGCGGTTTCAGTAGCAGCGGAACCAGCAGCTGCGCTATCGCCCGTCGCGGAGTCGATTTCGTCGACCCCGGCACTCGAAACCGGTTCCGGCACCGAACCGCTCTTTGGCGTATCCGCCAGTACTTTCCCCGCGTCGGCTTCAGGGTCCTGCGACGGCGCCTTTCTCTCCACCCGCGGCTTGAGCCGACTCTTGAGCGCCCATGGTGGCGGAGTCCCGCTGGGTTCCTTACCGGCGGCGGCGGCGGCACCCGCGCCTTTGTTCGCGACTGCCTTGCGCGTGCTCCCTTTCGGCCCCCAGGGCGGCAGCCCGGTTCGGTTCGTGTCAGCAGGCGCTTCGTTGCCGTCCGCGGCTGCCTTGCCGGTGGCAGCAGTGGACGTGGTTTGGTCGGCCGTGTCCGAGCCCGCCCGGAGCTTTTCCGCGGAGACGATCCGCTTTTCCTCTTCCAAGCGCCTCTTTTTGGCGGCGGCCGCTGCCTTCTTTTCCTCGAGCTTGCGCTCCTGCTCTTTTTTCTTCGCCTGGCGGTCCACGTACGCCCGTGCCTCGTCGAATGCCTGGCGTTCAGGTTTGGAGTGAGGTCGCGCAGAGGGGCGAGGGGGCGAGAGGGGCGAGGGTGTGATTCGTGTATCGTCGGCACACGCTATACGAGTACTTGAAAACAACATCAACATTTCATCAATACCATGTACGAGGTTCCCTTCTGTGCTTGCAAGAAATGTCGCAAAACCTCCGTTTTGCGGCAGATAACCTGTAGAGATAGGCGATTACATGGCGAGGTGGTCTCCACGAAAACACGGAACGGGTTCTCCACGGGTGTCGGCCCTGTGCGCGAAGAAGCCGGGAACGAAGCTTCGAGCATTTCCTCGAACCCGTCAAGGTAATCAACCTGAGCCGATCGCACAATTCGCAGTACAGCGGCCACAAAACGGCGCTGTCTCTGCTCTGGAATGGGACCAAACGCCCCCCTTCGGCACATTCCAGGAAGAGAAAGTTGGCACTGCGAGGCGCGCCAACCCGACGAGGACGAGGCTATACCACCTCCGTGCCGTACGTTCTACACGAGAATCATCGACCCCGAACCCCCCGCAACAAAACGACAACCTCGACGCACCTTGATAAACGAGTGGAGAGTTGTGAAGAACTCCTGAGGAGTCAGCTCGGGGTCCTCCCCGAAGTACGAGAGAGCCCCGCTGTTGCGAACGATCATGTCATGTCGGAGAAACACGCGATGCACAAAAAGTAGGGGCGTGTGGTGCGAAGGCGGGCGAGCGTTGTAAGACACAGAGAACACGCGAGCGGTCCTGCACTTATCACAAACGCCACAAACTGTCGGCCTTCTTTGCGGACACCGTGCGTCGCACAAGAACACGACGCGGCGAGGCACGCAGTGAATGAACCCCCAACAAAAACGGCGCCGTCTACGGCAAAGCGCTTGAAAGAAAGGAAGGATCCGCTTCGAAACGCAAAAAAAAAAAAAAAAATCCAGACACCAACGCGGATGCAAACCAGACGAGACGCGGTTTTTGAACGCGTGTCTCCCGACCTGCCACAGGCTACGACCTCCCCTCCCACCCTGCCGAGTGACATCATACTGCAGGAGGCAATGAATCGCGGGGTGTTCGTAGTGCGGCCTTATCTTTTCGCGCACGCGCGTGCGAGCCGGCGGGGGGTGGGACCAGACAACGCTGTCGCGGGTTGCAGCGTGGCCTACGTATGGGAGGTTCCAGATTCCACAACGCCACAAATCTTCACTTGACGTCGTGCCACCAACGACGTTTTCACATACAGAATTGGGCGTATAGTCTTTGTACCGGGCGCGATGTTCACGTCAAGTCCTCAGGAGGAACAGGCGTTTCGCGTCGTACCGGGCATATACAATACTCACGCGAAGTTGGACTGCATCTCTTCCACCAAAGTCTTCGAGGCGGCGAGTTCTTCCTCCACGTTCTTCATCCACAGGCTCAGCGCCTGCATGGATGTGAGACAAGGCAGGAGAAAGCCGGCCGTCAGGAGAGGGGATACGCTGCGCATCGTCATCGGCATGGGTACGCTACTTTCCCGACAAAAGGTGCGCATGCTATATATATGTACACCGGTGCATTATTTTCGTCCCCGGGTGGTTGGAGTTGTAGAGATACGGAGGGATTTCCGAACCGGGGATGGGGCCCTACCGTCCCCGGGTGCGGCGGGACTGGGGGGTTCCCCCGAGGGGCAACTCCCGCCGCGCGCGCCGCGGCCCCTGATTGGCTGGGGGCGGGCTGGGAGCCCCCCTCGACCAATGGGCGCCGGGCTCGGAAAACGCAGGGATGAAACCCATATGCCTATTGTATTATATGTACACCCGGTGTCGCAACTCAGCCACGAAGCGGATAATCGGGCTACAGGCTACATGCATGTGGCACCCGTCCCCTCTCCCCGCTTGACGGTAAAATAAAGCCTGTTCGAAATTGAAGGAAACAACGAAACCAACGAAAACAAACGAACACCGCGAAAAATACAAAAACAACGAAAGCTGCAAAACTCAAAAAAAAAAAACTACAAACACGAAAACAAAAAAGAAAACTGCACCCACTTCGCAGAATCCCCCAAAAACAAAAATTGCACGCCCCGAGCGCGAGCAAGTGCCCAGTGCGCAAAAAAAAAAAAAACGAGCGGTCCTTTATCCGCACCCCGACATTACAAGGAGTTCTGACCGTGCAACCCAGGACCCCTCCACCGGAACGCACACAAAATGCGCGCGACTAAAGCATGACTGGACGCACCTCCCGCGGCTCTAGCTTTTTCGGCGATTTCTTCGCGGCCCTTCTCGGCGTGATGGCGGGGCGAGAACGCTTGCCCGGTGCCGGCGCGAGTTTGGACGGCATCGGGATGAGACAGTTGGCGAGGCCCTGCACGCCCGCGGCAGACGGAAAGGGAATGGAGGAGCGAATTAGGCAACGCATCACAGCACGGGAATGGAGGAGCGAAGCAGGCAACACATGCACATTACGGCAGTCTTGGGAGAAGCACCTAGAGGAGGAGGAGGAGGGGGTGCGGGGGGAGAGGGGGGAGCGGAGGCGCTGCCCTTCCTAATCGCACGACCGCTGGAATTTGCAAACGGTACTTCCGCTAATAGGTGTCCTTACTACAGGGGTAAATATCTAAGAATTTCCTTTTTTATTCTAGGAAAACTATTTTGACGTTATTTTTTTTTGTTTTTGGTAGAACCACAAAAATACCGAACAGCCTAAAATGAAGATACGTATAAATGATATATACACCAGAGGTACTTTGCCCCACCGCTCGATTTCACGAAATAGAAGGGCTGTCGGGTAACACAAGAATATGCTGCTCCCCTCAATTTAATGCCGGCGTCATTTGAGCCCATGTGGCCGGCGAACTGTCCTCCGATCTGCCGGCAAGGCGTGTCTTTCCGGGCTGCAAAAAACACTACAAGTTGGTTGTCCAGCTGCGTGCACCAGGAAAACTAATAGAGGGCGAGAGGCAGGTTGAAACCACCCCTAAGCAAGGGTTGCTTACCATTCCAAGACGTAGAGCAACACCGTAACGCCGACACTTTTTCCTTCGAACGTTTGCAGCGTGGGGTGTGTCGGCTCATCTTGGTTCGTTGCAGCCAGAAACGCGTCTAAAAACAGCGCGTCGGCAAATCAGTTCAGCAGAACTTGATTTTTACAGCGCGAGTGAAACCCGTCCGCACGCCTCGCGTCACTGGATGCTGCAACTATCATTATTGCTACTACTGCTGCTGCTGCTGCTGCTGCTACGGAGAGCCCCTCTGTGGCGCACGCGCTGTTGCTTAGTTGCACGCGTTGTCGTTGATGCCACCAAAACTAGCTTCGAGGCGCTTGTTTGCGTTATATATCATTGGCGGCGTCTGCAAGTCCTTCCTCCCTTCGTGGTCCATGGTTCGGGCGCACATCGCGCTACACCGTAGCAACAGCCATCTGACGAGGCAACAGTCAACACCAACCACTTTTACAAGCACACCCGGCCGCGGCAAACGATCGACCACCATCGAAACCAACCAACCCGCCGTCACGCGATAGATACCTCGGTGATCCAGTGGACGCGTGGCGCCGGCGCCTTGGGAGCGATGGAGCTTGGCATCGGGAGGGAGCAGTTGGCGAGGCCCTGAAGCAGAAAAACAAGGGAAAATGGGGGGGAGACGGACGGATAGCGGCACCCTTGACTCGTTGCGAAGGTGAACTAACAGACAGACGACAGACCTCCCCAGACTCTTCAAGCTTTTAGCCTTGGGGGTGGTGAGGAACGAGCGAAACAGCCAGTGCATGCCATCGCATCACAACGGTTCTCCGGAGTAGCCTAATAACCAGGGGGAGAGAGAGCGACAGAGAGCGAGACGCTTCCCTGCCGATTCGCAGACCGCTGATTTCGGCAAGCGGCACTTCTTCCACTGACCGGTACAATTGCAAAAACTCCCCTGTGTCAAGCGAAGGAGTCTCCCCGTCTGCGCCGCCACACGTCGCCGGGTGCTACTGGGCGTTGCTGTTGTTGCTGTCACTGTTGCTGCTACTACTTACTCTGCTGTTGCTGTTATGTTACGCTGCTGCAACCGCTGCTGTTACGAGAGCCTCTGCGTGGTGCACGCGTCGTGGTTTGGTTTCAACACGCCTTGTCGTTGAGGCCGCCGAAACCAACTTCGAGGCGCTTGCATGCGTGGCAACTGACGGCGACTACCATTACAATCGTCCTCCCTTCGTAGTCCATGGATCGAGCGCGCATCGCGCCAAACCTTAACAACGGCTGAGACAGTGGTCGTCCGGCGGGGCACTATTCAGCAACAACCGCTTTGTACAAACACGTCCAGCCGCGGCAAACGATCAATCACCAGTGAAAAAAAAAAAAAACGCCGCCGCCGCCGGGCGATACATACCTCGGCGATCCGGTGGGTTCGCGGCGCCGGCGACTTCGGAGCGATACCGCTCGGCATCGGGAGGGAGCAATTCGCAAGCCCCTGAAACAAAAACAAAACAAGAAATGCGGCGGGTCGGACGAGGAACGGCTCTGTTAATTCGTTGCGTACGTCGACATCACAACCAGACAGCACACGCCCCAGACACTCTTCAAAGCCTGACAATCAGGGGGGAGAGAGCGCGAGAGGAAAGCGGGGCACCATTCAACAGCAGCCGCTGTTCCACAACACGCCCGGCCGCGGGAAACGATCGAACACCATAAAAAACAACAACCCGCCGCCGTGCAATAGATACCTCGGTGATCCAATGGGTGAGCGGTGCTGGCGCATCCGGAGCGATGGAGCTCGGCATCGGAAGGGAGCAATTGGCGAGGCCCTGAACAAAATAAAAAAGGAAGCGGGGATGGGCGGGGAAAGGCTCGCTTGAGTCGTTACGGGGTCGAGACCTGGCGAACAAACGGCATTCATGACCCCAGATACTTGCAGCTTGCAGCACTGTTCGATACGCGAGAAAAGTGGATGGCAACGCAGTTGAGCGTGAGGGTTTGGGCGTACACAAAGGCTGGAGTAGAAACAGCAGCTTCGATAAGTGACAGCACAAGCGGGAGCGAACGCCGGAGGTCTAATCCATCAGGCCGGGTTCGAGCACGCTTCCGAGGCACACGCACCCGTCAAACACGGCGCTGCTCCAGCGAAGCTCGTGACACCACACATCAGCAGAAAAAACGTCTGATCAGCACTCCCAACCACTGTAAAAACATAGCGGCTCTCAGGCTCTCAGTCTCCACCGCTCTTCGCCCAAGGCCAGTTTCTGTAAAGACGTCAAGCCACCCTTGCAGCATAATGTAACCAGTTGGAAATCGTCTCGACTCCCTGCCCCTCCCCACACTTCCCCCCTACCCTGAAGAAACAAATGCTGTCAACAAAAACGACCGCCGCGAGACCTCACCTTGGCTATCCTTGTGGGCACGTCGACCTTCTCGCTCTCGGGTGACAGACGGCTTGGCATCGGGAGCGAGCACTCGGCGAGACCCTGGAACGGGGCAGCATTGACGAGTGGCAGGGGACGGACGCAGCAGGGGTGGCACACAACAAAAAACAAACAAACAAAAACGCATTAGGGAGACCACAAGCAGTTTCCGTCCTGTAATCCCCAAAGGAGCGAGAATGGGTGCAAGCTATTCTGCGCCTGCACCTGCACCTGCACCTGCTCCGGCACTGACCGTCCGTGCCGTGGACACATCAAAAGCCACGCCTTTGTTCGCGTAGTCGATGCGCCCGCTGCACACGCGCAAAAGCTCATGCGCACAAGCGCACGCGCACGCAAACAGGTTTCATGCGTCTGCTGCTAAGAAGGGCTCTACCATAGACCCTGAAGGCGCCTGGTTCTTCGCTCAAAGGGCTGCCCTTCCGAAGTCGACGACACAAAGCGCGGGGAAAAAAGTATTGCTCGAATTGACGCCAAGCCACCCTCCTCGACCGCCTCCCTCTTCCACCACGCGCAAGACTGTAAAGACGAGAAAATACACCCCTTGTACACACCACACGGGAATTAACAACCAAACAACCAAACACCAAACCACACGGACAACACAAGCAGCGACGGCGCTCGGCACGTCGTTGCTCTCCGTCCAAACCCAGCTAGCGTATTTACTAGTGATGTAAATAAAAACAACTTAAACAGCTCAACAGACAACACCAAGATGGTCCCGAAGCTAAACATCATAATACCGCACAGTAGCAGCAGCAGCAGCAGTGCAAGAAAATAGTCACCAAAGCTGTACGAGCCACATTAGCGTGCATAAGGTAACCGGAGCATAGCCGTTGTTGCGCCACGACAAATAACCCCCTTGCGCGCGCGCCGCTCGCTTTTTTTACAAACCTTTGCGATACGTCCGGTGAGTGGGCACGCCGGAGGCGCGTTCGCGCCGCCAAGCTTGGGGTCCAGGCGGCGCGGCATCGGGAGCGAGCACCCACCGAGACCCTGTGCAAGCGGCGGGGGGGGGGGGTGCAGGGGGCAAATGCAAACAGGGGGAGAGGAGCGGGTGGGTCGGGTTAATACTCACGGCAGCTTTTATGTCAACAGTAAACTTACTGCGCACTGAAGATTATTCCTATCCTGCATGTAAGCTACATGGCTCGCGTACGCTGTTTGCTGCGCGGGCGATTAGAAGAAAGGCCGTGGGGTTGGTGTGCTGCGCGCGTGTGAGGTGGGGTGGGAAAAAAAATAAAATAAAAAAACGGGTGGCGTCGAAAAACGGGGTCAAAACCCAGCAAAAGTGATGCAGCCATCACGGGAGAAGGTAACGCCACATGTTTGATGGCGGGAGTGTCAACGCTGCCCATCGCCCACACTCACCGACGAAATCCACCCGCTCTCCTTGACGCTGCCGGAGTCCGGGTCGGCCCCTCCCGCCTCCACTACCGTGGCAAGTTCCGCCAAGACGCCTGCCGCGCCATCGGCGGTGCCGTTCGCCGATTGGCTAGCCTTCAGCGCGGCGGCGCGTCCGGCTTCGGTCGCCATGTCGAAGTTGACGATGACCTGCGGCCCCCGTCGGCGTGAACAAAACATGGCGGAATAAATCAGACAACAGGCGAGAAAAGACACGCCTCGTTGAAGCGAGCTACGATAGAGGTGGTAGCACTTTTTGACCGAAAACGTTTCCGACTGGCGGGGCTCCTTAACCCAAATTCGTCGATCCTTCATTCCTGTTTCGCCATATTGTTCATTTTATACGTAGGCCAAGGGGTTGTTAATTGGGTACGTAGTGTTTTTATTTTCCTCCACAGTCAGTTTTCGGTGGGGTATAGAACTCCTCAAGCGACCACCCTTATATGGCAAAAACATGGTTGCACCTCTACCGTAGCACGGGTCCGTTGTGCGTTCAATCCGCCGTGTATTCCGAGGCATTGAGACGAACACACGAAAGTTCGGTTTCATGGAATGAAACGCGCATTGCACTCCCCCCCTCTTGCCGCACAAGCGGCAGCCGGTAGAACGGGTCTATCTTGCGCACGCGCCCACTCGGTGCCCCTTCGGCTTATCGGCACCCGGATTATTCGCGGACACCGTTATCGTCCCCTCTCGAACGCCACGCCCGCTTCCGAAGCCACACTCCCCCCACCCCCCACCCACAGCCCGCCCACCGCTCGACCTTTACGCCGATGGATTGCAGCCGCGGAGGTCTCAAACTCGACGACACGGCGTGCAATCAATCAACCAATTCATCAATCCTACATGCTCCGACGCATACAAACGGGTTTGATGCAATACCCCCCCCCACCCGCCGTCTCGAAAGGGATGCGTGGTCAATGATAAAATGACTAAGGCAAGCAACAAATGAGTACGCCCCCCCCCGCCCCCTAGCAATGTCTGCCTGGTCGGTGAAAACCCAACATGCTCCGTCCCGGCATTGTAGGGATGCGAGGATCTATGGTAATACGACTACGGCCATGCATGACACGGGAACACCCGCCCCCGACACCTCCGCAGCATCGCGTGATTGTGTGAGCATCTCTGTTGTGTGTGAGGGCCCCTGGTACGGACGATATACAGCAGTACCAGTACCTGGTATATGGTGTGGCACACGCGTCACTCGAGCACTTCGTTCATCATCTCCTTATTCCTTTCACCAGTTTGGGGTGAACGGAATGTGGAGACGACGGCTGGAGGTCTTGAGTGACGCGTGTGCCGTACGATATACCAGGTACTGGTACCGCTGTACAGTGTGTACCCTTGCCCCGCCGCCATTTCATTCCACCCTCACAAACGCAATCACTCCCACCTCCTCCTCCTACTCCTCCCCAAAAACATGTCCCTGTCCCTGGCCCCCACTCCACCCATCTCCCACCCCCCACCTTTCCAGAGTTCGCGGTACTCTTGCGGTTCTCGGTCTTCTGCCGGGACAGCGTCGCCAGCTTCTCGGAACGCATGCTCCCGGGGGACGACGACTCGCCCCCTGTCCCCTCCGAATCCCCGCCTCCCACACTGCCGCCGCCGCCGCCGCTGCTGGCGCTGATCGTGCGCGCGAAGAAGCTCGGGGAAGGGAGGCCGCCCCCAGACTTCGGCGAGGGCTCCGGCGGCTTCGGCCGCAGGTTCGGGTCCCCCTCGACCAGTCGCTTGAACGAGGCGTAGCCCCGGGACAGGTCCGTCAGCTCCGTCGTGACCGTCGAGATCAGGAGCCGCGACGCGGGGAACACGTGCTTCAGATCCTGGAAGGAAGGAAGGGAGAAGAGGACGAAGGATAAAATGAACACGCGCGCATGTTCGGGAGGGAGAGGTTCGTGGAACCGTGGCGTTGGTGGAGAGATGGGAGGAAGGGGGGGTGAGAAGGGGGGGGGGGGGGGGGGGGGGGGGCGCACAACGAAACTGGCACTTTTGGCGAGCTTAGCGCTCTTGTTGAATGGCCCTCTGCGTCTGCCTCAAAACAAACGGCGTCGCTAGCATGGAAGCTCTTTTACGAGTTGCCCTGGAAAGTGCCGCGTTCCCGGTGTGGCAGGGCTCTCTGTGAGTCGCTCTGCGCTATGACGCGCTCGGGGTGAAGCTTATTCAAGGGTCGCTCTGTACTGTGCCGCATGAAACCCCGCGGCAACACGCCAGGGGCGCCGTGCCTCCCTCTACAGGCGCAGTCAGCGTTGCCACGGTTCGTACTCGCGCTCGCGCTCGTATCGGGTGTCACACGCACATCCTTGAAGTCGAGGAGGGTGGGGTCGTTTCTCTTCGCCAGTATGACCAGGTAGTGCAGGATGCTCGTCTTCTTGTCGAACGCCTTGGCCGTGTTCAGCTTCAGGAGAGAGTCCAGAGTGAATCCCGTCGTTTGGCCCTGCACAGACAGATACACACAAATGCAACGAGAACAACAACAACAATGGACGACGTCGACAACAGCAACGGCCGAGGAGTGGTTAGTACCGTGAACCCGACGGTGGCGAATGTGCTTGCGGCTACCTAGTTGGCCAGGGCTGCACGACCTACTAGAAAAACACGCAACAACGCGCACACAGGCCGATCGAAAGCGAGGAGCACGCACAGGCAGGCGCAAGCGGTTGCAATTCCCGTTTGCCACGCCGCAAACCCCGAGCAAGCGACGGGGCCGGGCAGTGCGCGCCTTCCGTAGCAACCGATGGCACTGAACCCTACACCATCATGATCTCCACCAGCGCGCACTCCCCACCCCTCCCTCCCTCCCTCCCTGGTCCTGGCCCAGGAACCAACACCCGTAACAACCAATACGGGCAAAACTCTAAACCTGTTTTGCTTTCCCAGTTTGCCTCCCGCCCCCCCCCCGATCCCCACGTCCTCCACGAACGAACCACCGCATTCAAGCCCTCTACAGCTCTAAAGAGACGCGCACGGTAAGGGTGACACTTTGCTTTTGAGCTCAACCAGTTATCACTGACTGTAGTACGTATAGTCCCCAATCGAGGAGCTACGTACCGAATATTTGTGTATCCGATTAACCGTTTCGAAGAAATATTCGGTAAATAATTATTAATGGTGCGTGGGATTTGTGCGTCGGGCTTAGCTTACAATGCTTATCAAAAGTCTAAGACACCAGGTGGTTGGTGGGTGAAGCGTAGAACAGAAAATCTGGCGCTATATACCAACTACCGTGGCCCCGCGTCTCGACTCCCAGCCATTTCGTCCTTCGCACCTCGTTCAGCTGGTTCCCGAGCTTGAGGATGATGCCCAGGAGCTTCTTCAGGCGCCGGCTGAGCCGCACGTCCAGGCAGGCCGAGTTGATGAGCCCCGCCATGGAGCGCATGTCCTCCTGCCTCGCCACCAGCAGCTGCTTGTACAGCATGCCCTCCAAGCGCTGCGCACGCTTCGGCACCTTGATCATCTCCAGCATGAACTGGCGAACGAACAGCGGCGGCGACGGGGGGGGGGGCGAGCGCGGTGGGTGAGGGGAGGGATGGAGAGGGAGGAAGGGGTGCACTCATGTCATGCATGGCCGTAGTCGTATTATCATAGACCCCCTCGCACCCCTACAGTGCCGGGACCGAGCCCATCGGGTTTTCACGAAGCAGGCAGACATTGCTAGCACCGAGCGCGAAGCGCCGTGAGGTGTTTGGCGGGTCGCATGAAGGGTAAGCTGCATCCTACTAAGAAACGCTCGTGAGCAGGACTTTCATGCATATGGATAACAGGGTCGAACGGGGGGGGGGGGGGGGGGGGAAATAACCGNNGGGGGGGGGGGGGGGGTCGCGATATCACCGGCGGTGCCAACATGGAGCTGAGGTGAAGAGATTCCAACACAAAAGAGGACGGCGGTGTATTTTCGGCTGTGCCGGGGCGTAGTGCTGTGTCATTTCGTTACTCCGCGCTCTCGTTTATGGTAGGGATTCCGTCTCCACATCTAGCCAGGAGAGGCTACGCATTCACATCTGCAATTTTGTTGTATACCCTTGGCGTTACGTATCGAGAAATCTGCTTAAGAAAAACACCCAGGGATCGAATGGCCCCGGGATCGGAGACTGGCAAGGTCAGGGGGCCCTGAATCTGGCCTACTCTTCCCGTTGGGTGGAACCTATTTGTGTACCCGAGAATACTGCAATGCCTACGTGTCCCACCCTCCACACAGTGAAAAAAAAAACGTCACTGCTACCAAGCGACGACATCCAGCACGTCCTGAGTGATATTCACTCTTCTTCCCGTAGATGCACACGTTCTGTGGCTACAAGCATCGAGATAGAGAACACAAGTCGCAAACAAAGCATAAAATGAAGAGAAGAAAAAAAATGCCGGTAATTAAAGCTCTACTGTACGTACTGTAGTATAAACCTGGCTATACATGTTGTCTTCCAAAAATATTGGAGCCAATTTTGCAGCCTTGGACTCGACTACGGCGACAAGGTAATAAGATAACAAGACCAACAACAACAACAACAACAACAACAACGAAACCAACACCAAGACCAACAACAACAACAACAACAACATAAACCCACAAAACGCCACGACCAGCGCGCACGACGGAAGGAAAAACGACCTTTATATCTCGTGCGCGGTGTCTCGTACGTACCTTTTCCGCGTTTCCAAGCAGTTCCTTGTTGCCGTTGAAGTTCAGCAACAGCTTCTCCTCTTCGCTCGTTGGCATAAACTCCTGCCGAGCAACAACAACAACAACAACAACAACAACAACAACGAGCGCGCCGACGATATAAGCACGCAGAAGGGCGAGCGTCAGGTCAAAATTGTGCGATGTCGGCATCCTCAACGCCGCAGCACAGACAGAGAGAGGCCCAGGAACGATCGATCAATATGCCATGATGACGTTGACCGCGCCGCCGCCGCCCCCCGACCAAGAAAAACAGCCTATTATAGCCCCTGATATCGGACGAATGTCCGGCGGCTAACCCCTTTTGGGGGGGAGGACCCCTTTCAACCCCTTAAGAACTGGTCCCACGTATTTGGACAAACTACTTGGGATTAGTGTAGGATATTTTTCAGTTCCTGGTATGGGTTAAGGTACCCCCGTTTTTTAAGGGACCCATTTTGAGCGATAGAGACCCAAAATAATGATACCTTTGGTGTTACCAACCAACCGTCTACGAGCAGAGTGAAGCACCAGCAGTACGTACCGGCAGGATCATATTGCGCGCCCGTGCCGCACGACTCCTTGCATTGTACCGCGGGACACCAAATTTGTACCACCCTCCAATCACGTGGTGGCCGTTGCTGGAAGTCGTCACTTTTTTATTGGCATTTTTTTTTCCCTCCAAAGTTCTACGAGGGATAAGAGGCCGTTGGCGTAAATACAAAACAAGAAAGGAAACAAGCGAGCGCTTCCCCCGCGCGCACACGCAAACACATGCACGCACGCACCCACCCACCCCGCACCCACACGCAAACGCATTCAAGCAAACACGCACACACATACGCACAGCGCTCCAAGCAACACACACGCAAACGAACGCACACACAAAAAAAGCCCCCTACAACAAAACCAATCCACATAAAAAAAAACACGAAAGCAAACCTGGAGCGACTGCAGGACGTTGGACGAGAGCGCCGTCTCCTCCATGTTCATGATGGCCTGCCGCGTCTCCGCGTAGGACATCTTGATGCGCGCGATCGCGATCGACGTGTTCATCGCGCGCTTGCCGTCGAGCAGAGTGATCTCCTTCGGCGCCTCCTTCTTCACGTCCTTCTTCTTCGCCTCTTCCAGCTGCCAAACGATGACCGCCGACCGGGAGGGTGGAGGAGGAGAAGCAGGGGGGGGTCGCCAGACGACGCGGCATGAAGAAGGGACACGGCACAACACGACGGGAAAACACATTCCAAAATCGCGACCAAAACAAAGGGGGGGTGGGAGAGAGAGAGACAGAGATGAAGAGAGATACAGAGGAAGCAAGAGAAAGGGAGAGAGAGAAATAGGCGTACATATAATATTCGCCTTTACGGTAAGGCACTCCCGCGCTACGATCTCGCGTTGCGCTTCCCGCCCTCCCTCTTGGTGGGTGCAAGTGCACGCGCAACCGCAACAGCCACGTCCAGCCACTTCCCGGTAAGGGGCTAGCGGGATCACCGCCAACTTGCCCCTCCGTGCCATGCTTTGCGCTGCCAAACCGCTACGTGATTATGAGTCGCGGCGGCAGACCCCACGCGGCCATGTGCGGGCCACCGCTCCTGCCATAACAAGCGCTTCCCGGGATATTTATGAATTCCGGCATATTTTGAACAACACGGGGTGCTTATATGAAGCCAACGAGTTGTCGAGTGAGAGCAAACACACGACACTTCGGCAACCGCTTGCGAAAACGGTCGTCGTCGCTCGCGCCACCAATCAATCTCGCGGCACGACGTCCCCCGCGAAACGCGACGCGGCAAGCGGACCCACCAAAGGCCCCTCCATACATGACGTCGACTGCGGCGTCCATGCCATATTTTTAAGGAAGGGGGTTGGGCTGGAGGGGCGGAGGGAGTAAGTAGACTGCCTACCTGCGTCTTCCTCGACCTTTTGTAAAAAACAATACTGCATCCAACCACAACGTAACAAGCTTTGATAGAAAACATCGGAGCCGACAAAGTAGCTTAAGCTCAACGTACGGCGGTCGTTGTGTAAAATAAACCTGCGTAGCGCACATGTCGGGCGCAACTGATCGGCGTCTGTTTCAACCCGGCACGCGGCGCGGCGCGGCGCGGTGCCGCGTGGCACCCTTCCACTCGCGCGCGCGGTGCGGCGGCTCGTACCTTCTTCTTGGCTGCCACCTTTTCCGCTTTTTCCACCCACAGCTCCTCAAACTCTTCCAGGTCGATCTTGATATCCGTGCTCACTTCCGCCTGAGCAGCGAGGGAAAGACAACGCGTGAAAATCAAGAGCCAAAAATAAAGAAAAGGGGAAAGACGAACGAACGGAGTAACGAAACACACACGAACCCGCGCCCTTGACCAATTGTTCAATTGTCCGTGGGAGATTCCACAGGCGATTTTCTAACAGGTTTTTGTCTTCAAGGCGTATCTGTATCGTCGCCACACGGTCTGGATCCGCCCAGCCCATCCACCGACCAACCAACCAAGCCACGAACTAAACCACCAAGTTGGCGGCGTTCTGCCCGTATACAAACGCGCGAGCAAGCTTGCCGCAGCTCAAGGCGGTGCTCGTACAGCTCGCGCTTGCTCTGAGGCCGCCTACAGTAGCCTGACCGGTAAAACAAACAAAAAAAACAGTTTGCACCAAAACCCAAGCCCCCTCTACCCTAACACCAGGCAGTACATACCGCTCATACTGTCGACATAAATACTACACACAACTTACCGCCGCCCAGACGCTCTCTTCCACCTTCTGCAGCCGCGCCTGCGGGATGGACCTCCAGTGGAGCTTGCGGCGCTTGTCCTTAACCTTCTTTGGGGCGAGCGCCCGCGGCGGCGGCCGCGCCATCCCCGCGCGCGGTAGCGCCGGCGGCCCCCTCGCCCCGCCCACGCCAAGCAGCGGCGGCGGAGGCGGTAGCCCGCCCGGGCCTCGGGGCATCCCGGGAAGCGGCGGCGGGGGCGGTAGCCCACCGGGTCCCCGGGGCATGCCGGGAAGCGGTGGCGGCATTGGAGGACCCCGCGCCCCCATTCCCGGAAGCGAGGGTGGACGCGGAAACCCGTTCGCGATTCCGGCCAACATCGGCGGCCGCGGCATACCGCCCATCCCTGGCAGAGTAGGTGGAGGCGGTACGCCGCCAGCGGCCGGGGCGACAGGGAAGAGCGCATCTGGAGTATCCAGGATCGACTGATCGATGCCATCCTTAGCCATTTTCTGCAAAGCAGCCCCGCGTGGCATCCCCATCTTCAGCATCTTGAAGTACTTCAAGTAGTCCGGGTGGTCCTTCGCCGCAACCATACTTGGTGCAGCCGCCACCGGAGCAACAGTGGCCGCCTCTCCTCCCTCACCCGGTGGTAATGGAAACATCGCGTCCGGAGTATCGAGAATCGCCTGATCTACGCCATCCTTAGCCATCTTCTGCAAAGCAGCCCCGCGTGGCATCCCCATCTTCAGCATCTTGAAGTACTTCAAGTAGGCCGGGTGGTCCTTTGCCGCAACCATGCTTGGCGCCGCCGCCACCGGAGCAACAGTGGCCGCCTCTCCTCCCTCACCCGGTGGTAAAGGAAACATCGCGTCCGGAGCATCGAGAATCGCCTGATCTACACCATCCGTAGCCATCTTCTGCAAAGCAGCCCCGCGTGGCATCCCCATCTTCAGCATCTTGAAGTACTTCAAGTAGTCCGGGTGGTCCTTTGCCGCAACCATGCTTGGCGCCGCCGACACCGGAGCAACAGTGGCCGCCTCTCCTCCCTCACCCGGTGGTAATGGAAACATCGCGTCCGGAGCATCGAGAATCGCCTGATCTACGCCATCCGTAGCCATCTTCTGCAAAGCAGCCCCGCGTGGCATCCCCATCTTCAGCATCTTGAAGTACTTCAAGTAGTCCGGGTGGTCCTTTGCCGCAACCATGCTTGGTGCCGCCGCCACCGGAGCAACAGTGGCCGCCTCTCCTCCCTCACCCGGTGGTAATGGAAACATCGCGTCCGGAGCATCGAGAATCGCCTGATCTACGCCATCCGTAGCCATCTTCTGCAAAGCAGCCCCGCGTGGCATCCCCATCTTCAGCATCTTGAAGTACTTCAAGTAGTCCGGGTGGTCCTTTGCCGCAACCATGCTTGGTGCCGCCGCCACCGGAGCAACAGTGGCCGCCTCTCCTCCCTCACCCGGTGGTAATGGAAACATCGCGTCCGGAGCATCGAGGATCGCCTGATCTACGCCATCCGTAGCCATCTTCTGCAAAGCAGCCCCGCGTGGCATCCCCATCTTCAGCATCTTGAAGTACTTCAAGTAGTCCGGGTGGTCCTTTGCCGCAACCATGCTTGGTGCAGCCGCCACAGAAGCAACAGTGGCCGCCTCTCCTCCCTCACCCGGTGGTAATGGAAACATCGCGTCCGGAGCATCGAGGATCGCCTGATCTACGCCATCCGTAGCCATCTTCTGCAAAGCAGCCCCGCGTGGCATCCCCATCTTCAGCATCTTGAAGTACTTCAAGTAGGCCGGGTGGTCCTTCGCCGCAACCATGCTTGGTGCCGCCGCCACCGGAGCAACAGTGGCCGCCTCTCCTCCCTCACCCGGTGGTAAAGGAAACATCGCGTCCGGAGCATCGAGAATCGCCTGATCTACGCCATCCGTAGCCATCTTCTGCAAAGCAGCCCCGCGTGGCATCCCCATCTTCAGCATCTTGAAGTACTTCAAGTAGGCCGGGTGGTCCTTTGCCGCAACCATGCTTGGTGCCGCCGCCACCACCACCGGAGAAACACTGGCTGCCTCCCCTCCCTCACCCGGCGGCGAAGGAAACAACGCGTCCGGAGCATCGAGGATCGCCTGATCTACGCCCTCTGTAGCCATCTTCTGCAAAGCAGCCCCGCGTGGCATCCCCATCTTCAGCATCTTGAAGTACTTGAAGTAGTCTGGGTGGTCCTTTGCCGCAACCATGCTACACGCCGCCACCGCTGCCGGGGCTGCCTCCGCTCCCTCAGAGGGTGGCAAAGGAAACATCGCGTCCGGAGTGTCGAGAATCGCCTGATCTACGCCTTCAGTGGCCATCTTCTGCAAAGCAGCGCCTCTCGGCATCCCCATCTTCAGCATCTTGAAGTACTTGAAGTAGTCAGGGTGATCTCTCGCCGCCATCATGCTGGGCACCACTACCGCCGTGTGTCTAGTTGTATCCGCCGCCCGACCGCCTGCCGCCACGCAGGTTTCCCCTGATTCTGCCTGGCGCTCCAAGTACTCCGCCTGCTGCACGGCAGACAACGGCAGCATCACGTCCGGATGGTCCAGCACGGCATGGTCGGCGCCGGTTTTGGCCATGGCCTGCAGCGCAGCTCCCCTGGGCATCCCCATCTTCAGCATCTTGAAAAACTTGAAGTAGTCCGGGTGGTCCTTCGCCGCAACCGCGGCCGGAGCCACCGGCACCACGGCCGCCGCTGCCGCTGCGGGAGCTGCAGCCACTGTCCCCCCTCCATCCGAAGGCGACAAGGGAAACATCGCGTCCGGAGTATCAAGAATCGCCTGATCGACGCCGTCCGTGGCCATCTTCTGCAATGCAGCGCCCCTCGGCATCCCCATCTTCAGCATCTTAAAGTACTTGAAGTAGTCAGGGTGATCGCTCGCCTTCATCATACTCGGTGCCGTTGGCGCATGCTTTGTCGCATCCGCCGACTCGACGCCCTCTGCCCCCCGGGTCTCCGTTGCTGCTGCTGCCGCCTCGCGCTCCAAATGCTCCGCCTGCTGCGCGGCCGACAACGGCAGCATCGCTTCTGGGTCGTCTAACACGGCCTGGTCGGCGCCTGCTTTGACCATGGCCTGCAGCGCCGCCCCTCTTGGCATCCCCATCTTGAGCATCTTGAAGAACTTGAAGTAGTCAGGGTGATCCCTCGCCGCAACTTCGGTGGGAGCCACCAATGTCGTACGCACTGTCGTGGCCACCGCCCCACCGCCTCCCGCCCCGCCGGTTTCCCCTGATTCTGCCTCGCGCTCCAAAAGCTCCGCCTGCTGCTCGGCCGACAACGGCAGCATCGCGTCCGGGTCGTCCAGCACGGCCTGGTCGACGCCCGCTTTGGCCATGGCCTGCAGCGCCGCCCCTCTCGGCATCCCCATCTTCAGCATCTTGAAGAACTTGAAGAAGTCCGGGTGGTCCTTCGCCGCAACCGCCGTAGGGGTCACCGACGCCGCCACTGCCGCCGCCGCCATCGCCGCCTCCTGCGCGGCAATATGCGCGTATATCTCCTCGATCGCCTTGGCCGCCTTGGCCGCCGCCAGCTCCGCGCCTTCCGCCGCCTCGCCGGTGGCTGTGGCCCCCACCTCTTCCCCTCCGACCTCCGGTGCCGCTGTCGACGTTGTCGACCCAACGCTTTCAGCCGGTCTTAAATCCTTTCTAGGGGAAGGCATCGGGAAAAGAGCGTCCGGAGCGTCGAGGATAGCAGCGTCGATCCCTTCCACCTCCATGGCCGCCGTGACCTCCCCCTTCGGCGTGCCGGCTGCCAGCATATCGAAAAAACGAGCGTAGAGGGGGTTCTCTCGCGCCGGCGCGAGGCCTGCGATCGCCTCCTCTGCAGCTTCCGTTGCCGCGGCTGCCGCCGTTCTCGGCCGGCCCGGACGGCGCCGTCTCTCTCGCGCGGAGCGGGGAGAACGAGACGAAACGGCGCCCCGTCGCGGAGGCGTTTCCAAATCAGGCATGGACGGCCTGGACCCGGCCGCTCGCTTGGCCCACGCAAGTGCCACCGCCGCCGCCTCGGAAGCCGCCGCGGACGTCGCCTCCACGACGGCCGGGCCCGGCACCGGGGTGTTGAGGACGGCCGGGTATTTCCCCTCGATCACCATTGCCAGCTCCACGGTTTCGCGAGGGACGCCCGCCTCCAGCATGTCGAAGAACTTGGCGTACTCCGGATCCTTGCGCGGGTCTCTCGCCGCCGCAGCCGCTGCCGCCGCTAGCGCCTCAGCCGTTGCCGCCGTGGTCACCGCCTTCGCCTCTACCTCCTCTACCGCCACCGCCACTTTCGCCTCGGCCACCGACACCGCCTCCACCTCCGCCTCCTCTTTGCTGCTCGAGTCGGGCGGAACTTCGGGTAACCTGCTGGCAATCGCCGGGGTCTCGGCCACCGACGCAGTCGCCGCTACGGACGCCGCCGCCGCTGCCGCCCGCGTCTCGGCCAGAGCAGCCGCAGTCTCGGCCGCTTTCCGCGCCCTCGGCGAAAGGGAGGCGGGGGAATCCTCGCGCCGAGGCGACAGGGGTACCGTCGGCATCGCTTGACTGGCCTCTTCCGGTACCTCCACCGCCGCCGCCACCGCCGCCGTATCTCCTAGCTGTTGAGCGTCATCAATCTGCTCGATGGCGACAGCGCCGGGCGTTTCCACGCCCTTATCGTCGTCACACGGAGCACTCGTGTCGACCACAGCGTCAGCCGCAGCATCAGCCGCAGCGTCAGCCACAGCGTCACCCGCAGCGTCACCCGCAGCGTCACCCCCACTGCCACCGCTAATGCCACCCCCCGCCACTCGATTTGCCACATCGCCAATCCAGCCGAAAACGCCCCAGAGAGGCGTGCGACGTTGGTTTTCCTGATGGTCAAGGTTTTCTTCGGGCTCTGTATCCTTGCTGCGCTGGAGGGAGCGGGGCGACAGTACCAATGATGGCCGGTGGTGGTTCTTCAGAAGGGCGTTCTGGAATTTCTCCGGGGTGAGACCGTCCTGCCACGTACAAAAAAACGAACAAAAAACAACGAAAAAGCAAAAAAAAAAAAAAAAAAACGAGGGGAGAAAAGACGGCAACGCACAAGAACAAAAACAGTGCACAACGAGTGGCGCGACGAGGTAAGGAGGCGGTGTCAGAGAGGAACATCTTGGGAATACGAGAGCTGGAAAGTGTGGTCCAACTATAAGACCAATACATGAATAAGTAGGGGCCGTGCCGTCTTTTGACAAACACACCCTAAATATCAGTAGAGCTCGTTGCGGGACAATACCGTCTGCGGATTGAAAGGCCGCGGGTTGATTCTATACTGCCAGACTGCTGCACATGATGGGCGGCCACCGTCTCTAACCTCGAACAGTATCTGCGAAGAGGTGGAAGGGGGGGGCAAAGACGGGGAGGTGTGCCTGAGCAAGCGTCTGCCTGGATGAAAATGACTGCCACCGGTTCTCCTCGCACCAGCCCAATGTGAAAACCCCCTATAAATATCGTTCTTCACTCTCACAAAACGGTGAACGTCTATTTTCTAAACGTTTCTCCGCAATGCCACACAGAAGCGCACGGAGAACGGCCGCAGGACGACTGGCCAGCAAAAGTCGAGGCGATCGGCCAACAAGAGCCGAGGGGTGCCTGGCCTACAACAACAAAACGAGGATGTCCCTTTGACGATGTCGTATTCTCCTGACTAGTTCGAAAGCGCGGCGCAAAATAACGCATTTCCCTCCTAGCTCACTCCTAACTGAGACGGCAGGCTCCCACCTCCACCAAAGCGGGAGGAGCGCGAAACAGCGAGGACATCGCACAAACCTGCTTTAGATGGGTCACGACCGCCGCCAGGTCCATACCCAGGGCGTCGCTCTCGTCGTAGGCGCTAGTCAGCGATCTCCCCCTCGGCCCCAAGCCACCCTCCTCCCCGTCCTCCTTCAGGTTGTTCAGGCTCTCGACCCGCCGGAGCTTGGACTTCCCCGCGCTCCCGAGCTTCCCTTCCCCCGCCGCCCCGGCGGGCCCGTCCTCGTCGTCACTGCCGACGCTTAGCACGCTCCCTGAGCTTCCGTGTCTCCCGATCGCTCTACCCCGCGCTCCGCCCACGCCACCGCCGCCGCCACCGCCACCACCGCCACTACCGACACCGCTTCCTCTTCTGCCAGCGACTGCCTCCACTTCGTTGTCGCTCAGATCCTGCGACGACCCCCAGGGCCTAACGACTACCGACGAAGACGAAGAGCGACGATAGGACCCCCTCGTGGAAGACGAGTCTCTCCGCGAGGCGCGCCTCTCCCGCCCCCTCGACTCCCTCGGGGAGGTGGGGGGCAGCGGCGGGGACCGACCTCGCGCCGCAGAGGACGCCGCCGACGCCGCCGCTTCCGCAGCCGCCGCCGCCGCTACAGCCGCCGCTGCCGCTGCCTCCGCCGCCGCCGCCGCCGCAGTCGCAGCCGTGGACGACGATGACGACGAAAACAACGACAAGGACGGCAGCGGCGGCGCCGGCGACATCGACGATCCGCGCGGAGACTTCCCGCCGAGCTCAGGCGTTGCCTGCCCAGAGCCCGCCACAGACTTGCGTCTCGGAGACAAGGTCGGGCTCCACACGGGGCCTTTGCTCGTCTCCAGGACATCGTGCCCCCTCACTTGATCCAGGGCTAAGAGGTGGGGTGACCTCGAACCTTCTCGGCTAGACTTCGGAAGCGTAGCCGAGAGGGGGCTCCCCGTTACCAAGCGGCGAGGCGACGAAGACCGCGACAGCGAAGGCGACGGCGATAGCGACGGAGACGGCGGTGGCGGCGGCGGCCGCGGCCTACCGTCCGAAGCCAGGGGCGATCGCGGGAAGTCGAGCAAGAGAGCGCCTCTCTCGGGCTCGTCTTCCGCCTCCGACGGTGGGGGCTTCGGTTGCTCCTCCCCCTCCGCGGGAAACAGAGCGATGGAGAGGGGCCGCGCTTCCGGCGACGGGCTGCCCGCTCGGCTGCCGCTGCTATCAGCCACCGCCCCCGCCCCCACCTCCGCCTCCACCTCCGCCTCCACCTCCGCCTCCACCTCCGCCTCCACCTCCACCTCCGCCTCCACCTCCGCCTCCACCTCCACCTGCTCTTGCTCCCGCCCCTGCTCCTGCTCGCGTTCCGGCCCTTGCTCCTGCTCGCGCCCCGGCCCCTGCTCCTGCTCGCGCTCCTGCTCTGGCCCCTGCTCCTGCTCGCGCTTCTGCTCCGGCCCCTGCTCCTGCTCGCGCTCCTGCTCCGGCCCCTGCTCCTGCTCGCGCTCCTGCTCCTTATCCTTGTCGCCGTCCTTTTTTCGCCCCTGCGGTGGTGGCGTCCACGTCACAGACAGCTGAGGCAGCAGCGGCAGCGGTCGCGGAGGGGAGGACGGCGACACCTCGGGAACGACGACGGTGGGCAAGGTGGCATCGACGGCGGGCAAGGTGGCACCGACAGCATCATCGAGGTCCCAGTGCACGGTGGGGGTGGTTGCTGCTGCTGCTGGCGCTGGTGCTGGTGCTGCTGCCACCTCCCCGTCGCCATCGGCGGCGGCGGCGGCGGAGGCGACTCGTCTGGGGCTTTCCTCGGACGCTGCGGAGGGCGGTCCAACAGGAGAAATGGGCGTTTTTACGCCGACTGGCGTTTTCACGCCGTCTTCGTTCTCCGTTCCAAGGGGAGAGTCTTTCAGTGATTCGACCTCGGCGGTGTCGTTGTCCGGCCTCGGTGCCTCGGGAAAGGAAGCTACTGTCGCGATTGCCGTCAACCCTAACCTCGCGGCCAACTCAGACCAGTCCAGCTCTTCGCGTCCAGCGACAGAGCGGTCGGATTCAAAAATTTCAGCGCCGACGACCTCGCCCGGCTGCTTCTCCTCTACCTTCTCCTCTTCCTTATCCGCCTCCTCCTGCACCTCCTCCCCCGCCTTCACCTCCTCCTCTTCCTCCACACTCGTCTCTACCTCTACCACCTCCTCGTTCCTCTCCTCCGCGTCCCCCTTCTCCTCCACAGAACCTTTCTCCTTAGGCTCCTCCTCCTCCTTCACTGCCCCCTCCGCCGCCGCCTCTTCCACCTCCTTTATCCCCTCCTCGAAACTCACAAGCCTGCCCGCCCCCTCATCGTCCTCCTTCCCTTTAGCGACGCTCTCTTGCCCTTCCGCTACTTCTGCACCCGCGCCAACCTTGGTCTTCTCCACTACCACTCCTAACACCTCCGCCGTCGCCGACGTCAGCCTCGACCCGCCCTCCGTAAAAAACGAAGCAGCGCCCTCGCTCCCGCCCTCGTCCCCTGCTACCGCTACCGCCGCCGCCATTTCCGGCGACGACGGCGCCGAATTATCGCTCCAGCGGTGCCCAACCCCAACCTCTTCCCCCTCTTCGCTCGCCCGCGTCTCCGTCTCGATAGCCGCTTCCACCCCCTCCCCATCACCGGCTACCTCCGTCCGCGCTTCCACCTCCTCCTCCTCCTCCCCCTCCTCCTCCACCACCTCCACTTTCTCCTTCTTCTTTTCCTCCTCCAGCTCGTCCACTTTCTCCTTCTCCTTCTCCTTCTCCTTCCGCGGCTCCTTCTGCTCCTTTCGGCCATCCTGTCGAGCCGTCGAGGACAAGGTTACACGAGGCGCCGAAGACGGGGACACCGACGATGAGGGCAAGGGTGAAGGCAAGGGCGAAAGAGGGGCATCCGCCGCCTCCACCACCACCGCCACCTCTGCCGCCTCTGCCGCCACTGCCACCACCGCGGGCGACGCCTGCTTAGCCGGCGAAACATCCTCGAGAGAATCCCCGCTCGGGTCCCGGGCCAAGACGGACGGGCGCGTCCCCCCCCGCGCCGAGGAGGGGGACGAGTCGAAATCTCTGTACGGAGGCGTGTACGAGCCGTTCGATCGGGGCGGGGACGCCTGCGCCGCCTGAGTCTGGCACTTGGGGCACTGCCACCGGGGGCCAAAGTTCTCGGCAACGAAGGCCTCGCGGAGGTCGCGCTGCTCTGGCGGAAAGAGCCCGTGCGGCACACGCTTTTCCCCCACGCAAAACGTGTGGAAACCGTTGCCGCAGCTGCCGCACGTGATTACCTGACGAGACGAGGGGGGGAGAGCAGCGCGTGGAACAAAGCGTTGTGGAAAAAGCGCGTGCGTGACGGTAAGGGGGGGGGGCGAAGGGGGACGAGGAGACTTGAGGAGGTTGACCATGTAAGACACTCCGCAAGCACGCACGATCTAGCGACAACGTTTCATTTTCAAACATGATACAGTCATGTTCACAGTATGCGTTACGAGTATGCATCTGTCCTCGAACATGAAGCTTAAAATGGGAAAATTAACTCCACTCTAGTCCACTCCCCTCCACTCCAGCCCACTTTCACCCCCCC
>MEHQ01003460.1:79708-170565 GCA_008828725.1 Saccharina japonica
CCCCCCCCCCCCCCCCCCCCCCAAAACAAAAATCACAAAAACAAAACGAGGGCGACGAGAGGATACAAACCCCACGTCGTCTGTCGATCGGCTACCACCCATCACCCCTCCGGAAGCCCTTACTACTACTACCACCGCCATGAGGCGCCTAAAAACCAGCCTAGAGCTGAAAAGGTTTAAAAATAAAATCACAAGTGGCACGCACGCGGTCAACCCAGCCAAACCCACCAGCCCGGAGGCAGGCAAGCTCCACGCAAGCCACACCCCCCCCGTTTGTCTCAACGTCGCACGACGGAGTAAACCAGGCACTAACCAGCACACCACACACTAGAATGAGCAGTTCTAGCAGCAGCACCGCCACCGCCAGCAGCAGTAGCATATCTCACTCCCGTCCCTAGCAAATAAAAAAAACTACCTGAGCATGAGCTCCGCAGCTCGCTGCCCTGCTATGGTACTGCCCGCCGCGTTCTAATATGCCCCACGAAGCGACTGCCGCATTTAGCAGCAAAAGCGCCAAAAAAAGCGCACTCCGCATTCAACAGCACGATACGGTAGCAGCAACAATAGCAGAAGCAGCAGCAGCGTCGTCAAGCTCATCTGCTCCCTCGTGGCAAGGCCTGGCTCGTCGCTCCCCCCAACCTCCGCCATCCCCCCGCCTCCTCGTAGCCCTCCACCCCCCCACAACATCCACCACCCCCACCACCACCCCACCTGGTCCGACTCCAGCATCGACCCCGGCGAAACGACCGAAATCGACTTGAACCTCGTCCGTCGGTGAGGCGAAAAGCCTTCCGACGACCTCGGCGACAACGTCAACCGGTACGTCATCAGCTCCTGCAGCGGGGTCTCCTCCATCATCGTCACCGCCAGGTTCAGGTCGTTGTTGGCCAGCTGCAGCGCAAGCGTGGACGCCTCGGGTGGAAACCCCTGCCCCAAGAGCTTGTCCAGACGGGGCAGAGACGGGGTCACGAAGTGGAAGGAGCTCAGGTCCGCCAGACCTGCCGCGAAAAGCACACGCGAAAAACCGAAAGAGAAGTCGTAGTGCCGCCGCGATCAGAAAATAGACAGAACAGCAGTGCACAAGGGAGTTGGAAGGGGGAGGGGAGGGAAGAGAACGTTGGGGGGAGGGGGGGCAGCCCACGCACCCCACCGCATTCCACCGCATTCCACCGCACCCCATCCCACCCCACCCACTGTGACTTGGGCGTGACGCGGCACAACACACGCTCGCCAGCGTGCGAAGAGCGAGAAGAGACCTGTATATCACCTTCCTAGACACCTTCCCGCCTTCGCTTGCAACCCATGTCACTACGCGATGATCATGACTACACACTCATACGTCAAACTAAAAAAAAACGGAAATCAAGACAGACACACCAACACAAAAACACAAACCACGAAACACAAAACACTAAAGGTACACCGCGTTCATTGGAACCGCAGGTTTGAAGACATTCTATCGTTTTCCAGTCATTTTTTTTCCAATCGTTTCCAGGCGTTTTTTTCATCGTTGTAAAAGTTTATTTATTTTTTATCGTGACGCAGCAAAAACAAGCCCCCCACCTTGCTGGGTTGCTGCAGGGCCAACTTTGACGTGGTCCTGCTCCTGAAACGAAAAGCTCGACCCGTTGTCGTCGTCGACGTCCGGAACGATCACCAAGGACACGCTGAACACATCGTCCGGGATCTGATCTCTGTAACTCGGCATCACGTCCACCTTGAAAAAACAAATCGCACAAATACGAAAAATCCGTACAGTACAGCATCAGGGGGTGGCGGAGGGGGTAAAGGGTGGGTGGAGGTGGGGAGTGGCGACTCGTCACTCCCGAAGAAGCCCCCCGCGGCGGCATTCTTCCCGGCGTCCGAACCCCCACCCGTCCCCGTCCCCGTCCCCGTCCTAGCGGCGGCGCCCTTCGCGACGCTCCCGGCGCCACCACCACCACCACCACCGCCGACGCTGCTGCTCGGAGAGAAGCTGCTCGTGCCCTGCGTCCGGGGCGTCGGCAACCAGATGCCGCCGGGCACCACGCAGTGCTGGCTGCCCGAGTCATTCTTGCCCCCCGCCCCCCCTCCTCCCGCCCCTCCCCCTCCCATCCCCGAGCCCCAGGGAACGGCGCTGCTGGAGGAGTTTCCGACGGAAGCCCCGCGGGTGTTGGCGCCGTTCAACGACGCCCCCGCGAAACTGCCACCTATCGGTCCGATTCCGCCGCCCAAGCCGCCGCCGCCGTTACCGATGGTACTGCTGCTGAACCCGCCCGTCACGAGCGACCCTCTGCTGTGTTGGGAGTCGTCGTAGTGGTCGAGCGACAGGTCTCCCTGTCGTCGTCGGGCGGGATAGAAACATCGGGGTGGGGGGCGTGCACGTAAAAGAGTGAGTCAGCGGCGTCACGGGGAACACGGCCGCAGCGGGCGGTGGGTGAGTGGGTGGGGGGGGGGGGGGGCCAGTTATTTGGCCATTGATTGACCACGCATCCCTTTCGAGACGGGGGGGCTTGGGGGAACGTATGTTGCTTTTGGTACTTGTGTGCACAGCACGGTACTGCTGTACACCTCGACTTGGGCGCGGAAAGCGGTTTCGGATCATGGTGCGCCGTGGCTACACTCACACCCCTTGCATGTCGTCAAAAACGCTTCGAAACAGCACATACTATTAGTGCCGGAACAACACATAAATTTGATAGATTTAGCTATACAACAGGTTCCCATGTTTTACCCTCACTACCACGATCACCATCAATGCCACCATCATTATCACCACCACCACCACCACCACAACCACCACCACCCCACCCCTATCCACACCCTCACCAGCACCCCACCACCATGACCACCATGACCAGCACCAACAATATGACCCTTTACCACACCACCATGGCCATGACCATCACTGCCACAATCACCACCCTCACTTGCACGACCAACACCACCCCCACCACCTCCACCACCCTCACCATCAACACCACCACCAACACCTCCATTAACCCCCCCTCACCACCCCCAACCCCCGGTACGGGGGGGGTGGGGGGGTGGGGGGGTGGGGGGGGGGTGGGGGGGGGGGGGGGGGGGGGGGGGGATGGAAGGGATGGATTGGAGGGGGTGAGAGGGGTGAGGGGTGGGGAGAAGTGAGGGGGGTGGGGGGAGGCGGATGTCGCTTCTTCTTTGAGCACAGCCCTTGCCTACCTACTGAAGTATGTTTATTGCGGGGGCGAGCAGGAGAACCAGCCAAGGCCACATTGGCATAATCGTCCTTCATCCGTCTGCGTCTGAATTACGACTGGCGGACGCGGCCGAGGTGTGAATAGATGGTCACTCATGATGTTTTGCTCCCAACTTCTGCCCCGGAAATGCCAACCTGGTACCATGTACCGGTGTAACAGCAACAACGACAGCATCCCCAAGGCCGCCTTCACCACCACCAACACCACCAACACCAACACCAACACCACCAACCTCCACCAACATCACCAACACCAACACCACCAACGGGTACGCACCTGGCGCTTGCGCAGCATGACCTGTCCCGCCGGCAAGAAGCAAGTGTGGTTGCAGTAGCGAAACAGCACGCCGTCTGGCCCCGTCTCCGCCCCGCCGTTGGTCCCCTTGAACCTAGCGATCACTACAAAGTCACCAGTCAGCACCTGGTTGATCTTGAAGAACCCCTGGTCATCGTTCCACAGCTGTTTTTGTTATCCCGAGGAGAAACGTGAGGCAGTACAGAGAAAGCACAGCAGCAACAGCAGCAGCAGCAGTAAGAAAATTACGTATGGATCTATCTACCTCTCTCTCTCTCGGCTCCCTTGTTCTCTCCCTCTCTCCCTATTTCTCTTTCGTTTTTTTTCTCGCTCTCTCTCTCTCTCGTTCTCGCTCTCTCTCTCTCTCTCTCCCTCGTTCTCTCGCTCGCCCTTATCGCTACCGCCACCACACTCGATCGTTCGCCCACCCATTTCAACAAGAGAGTCAAAAGCAAAAAAACGCAAAATCGGACCACAAAGGAAGACGCCTAAACTGGAGATACACAGATCATCAACAATTACACCAACACTCGGAAGTCTTGACTTCTTCCCCCGTCGTGAGACGCTTCCAAAAGCAAAGAAAGAACGAGCAAGCGAGCGAACGACAAGATAATAATATAAGGCAGGACAGAACGCCCAATTTCCATCAAGACCCCCCCCCTGGTGCTCCGTCTCGAAAGGGATGCGTGGTCAATGGTCAAATGACTAAGGCAAGCAACAAATGAGTACGCCCCCCCCCCCTCTCTCTTTCCGCCGTCATTTACAGCGTCGTTGCCAACCGACGCCAACCCAACCTATAAATATATCATATATTTATAGGGGGCGGGGGATATTCTGAGTACTCTATAAGGTTCCACGGGGACAAACTCAACAAATGTATGCCGCACCTCTACCACCCAGAGCAAGACATACGAGATATCCGGTACTGCACATACTATCAAGATTCGCAGCACCAAGACTTACTGTAGCCTTCGCATATACCCATATCAACGCCAAAAACTACTCTCCAATTCACTCTTGCCCACCGCACTCCTACAAAGCCCCCCAAAAAACTTAAAAAAAAGCTCGCAAGAGCACCACCAACATCCCTCCACACCCATTTCACTCCTCTCGATTCCGACTCGCCTGCTCCGGCTCCTGCTCGGGGTCTCGTTTGGCCCAGACCCGTCGGTAAGCCTCCATGGCAGTTGACTCCTCCCCCTCAAACCGGAGATAGCACGCCAACAGCACCGAGGTCCGTGCCTTCCCGTTGGCGCAGAAAACGGCCGCCATGTTCTCGGGGTTCAGGTCGAGCCACCCCTGGATCGAAAGCCAGCCCGTCGTACATCGATCCATTTTTCCGTCGGTCGGTCGGTCCGTTCCGTCCGTCCGTCCGTCCGTCGAAGCAAGCGGAGAAAAGCAAAAGCAAAGCATAAGCGACAACAAAGCAAAAGCAAAGCGAGGCAAAAGGCAAAAGCGAAGAAAAGCAAGCAAAAGCAAGCAAAAGCAAGCAAAAGCAACAACAAAGCAACAACAAAGCAAAAGCAGAGCAAAAACAAAGCAACAGCAAAAAGCAACAGCAACAGCAAAAGCAAAGCAAAAGCAACGCGAAGCAAAGGCAAAGCAAAAACAAAGCAAGAGCAAAAGACGGCAAAAAGGGAACACGCGCAAAACAACAAAAAAGACAAACCCAAAAAACCCAAAAAACAAAAAAAACAAAGGGACACGGTTAAAAGGCGGCGCGGCAAAAAGGCGACGTGCCGACCAACATCAAATGGGAAGGCGGGACCAAAAGGTGGAGAGAAAGAGAGAGAGAAAAAGAGGGGGGGGACTTAACCCCAACGCCTACACACAAACCAACCCTCCGTAAAGGGGGGATAAGGACTTGCCAGCGGCGTTGCGCATACGAGAGATACAGCGGTGGGGGAATATAACTGTATAATATCACCCCGGTGATGATATAACACCACCCCCTCCCCTCCCCCGTCGGCCGGCTTCCAAAGCTGGTTTTCTCGGCTAAAGGGGGGAACGTAAACGCCAAGCGACAAACAAGTCCATGAACCAAAAAAATCTAGACGAGGTATTTTTCCAAAATCGCTTACGTTCCATTTTCGTTGTGCTGTGTTGTGCCCCCCCTCCCCCCCCCCATGTATTCGACAAAACTCGTCTCACTGAACCTCGTTCTAGGGGGTGTGATAAATTATCACCCGGGTGACAAGGTTGTTGGTTAAAAAAAACAAGCAATGAATGCACCACTCGGTACGTACGTAGCGAGTGTCTGCTTCGTCGATGACTGATCTCTTGGCATTTTTTTTCCTGTTGTGGATGTTTGCACGCGACGCGGCCGGGGCTCATCGCGTCAAAAAGTGCCCCCGACATGTCGAGATAACTTCCCCGGGAAGCATTGCGAGGCGTTCTTTTCCGCCCCGACCCCTCAGAAGCTTCGCGACAACAAAAAGGCCAGTCCGACTCAAAAGGCACCAAAAAAAGTAGCAGCGGGATCCACCCACACAACCAACGGCGGTGCCCGAGAGATGGTCAGAGAGAGATCATGTAGCAGATGACCGGGTCGTAGGTCGCAATAACGACGGCACTCGAGACGAGGGCGGGCGCGACCTAAAACAAAACGAAAAAAAACGAAAAAAAATAACGAAAAGGCGGCCGTCGCCAGCACCGCGGAAGCAGCACGCCAAGCAGCAAGACGCGCCGCACGCTTACACCTGTGCTTACGCACACGCACAACCACAACAACGCCCCTTCTCCCTTCCTTCCATCCCTCCCTCCCTCCCTCCCTCCCTCCCCACCCCACCCCACCCCATCCCTCCCTCTCCCATCCCATCCCTCCCTCCTCTCCCATCCTCACCTTGATCGAGTAGCAGATGCGGAGCAAGTGCTGGATGGACGGCACGTAGCAGCGTCGATTCGGGCTGACCCACGGTACGTCCAGCACCTGTCCCAGCAGCCGCTGGTGCAGCTTCCGGGAGACCTTAATGTCGCCGCCCTTGTCCCCCTCCCCGCCACTACCGCCAACGCCTCCGCCAGCAGCACGGTGATCCGAAACATTCCAGATCAGGAAGTGGCCCTTGTGGTCGTTGACAAGCCAATTGGAGAGGTCGTCTACGTTGTTCCGATTCTCGCCGCGGGCGCTTGGACCGTCGACGGGACAACCGACGGCTGGGGAATTGTCGAAAGGATGCGAAAAGGGCGTGGTTGGGGAAGGGGGAGAGGGAGAGGGGGAGGGGTTTACTACCTGGTATATAGTTGAGCATTTTTTTTTACTGGGTGAGGGAGTGCTTGAAGGGAGCGCCTATTTGCAACACCTAGCTGAAAAAGCCGAGAGGCACCCCCTACTAACCCGAACCAGAACCGCATACACTACCTCTACCCACTAACTACCCCTGCACCTAAACCCGAATCATGCCCTCGGAAAGCTGCATAGGGCATAATAACCCTTAGATTTACTACAACACGTCAGCTGTGAGTGCGACCGATCGAACGGTTGTCACTCAAGTTGGAATCTGCAGCTATGCTCTATGCAGCTTCCTGAGGGCATGGTTCGAAGTGTAGGGTCAGGGGTAGGGGATAGAGGTAGTCTATACGGCTTGGGATAGGGATAGGGTTAGGGCCAGGGGGTGCCTCTCGGCTGTTTCAGCTAGGGGTTACAAATATTATTCGTAAACCGCGGGTTACAAATACTGTACGTAGGCGCTCCCGTGCTTGAGTGGGGGAATGCTTGAGGGGATTTGTGCTTGAGTGGGGCAGTGCTCTGGAGCGACGGGGGTGCTGTGCTTTGAGTCAACCCCGTTCCGCGGGATGAAGAGATGATAACGCATGCATGCATGCAAGCATCCATGCATGCGGGCGTGCTGCTGTCGTCGGGGAAGCGGTGAACCCCTACAAAATATTGCACCATTGACGCAGACAGGAATTCAGTGGTAGGACCATTCTCAGCGTGAAAAGATAACCGGGGTCATCCCGGACGCTCGTTTGTGCCATAAGAAGACACCACTCAACTCGCAGCGCAAGGCCACACATAAAAAGCTCGGTACCACATAATATATATATATATATATATAAGGTCGCATCATGTGGCATCCAAGTTTATGGGCGCGCTGGCTCCGCGGCTCTTTTCCGGGTGTTAAGTTTCCCCGTGGCTGTTGCTGTGGCCCTCTCTGCCACCTGCCGTCCGCCACACACCCGATTTACTTTGTTAAAAAGGCAAATATGCTACTCGTATTTTGTAGGAGACAGGAGACCAAGGTTTTGACTCCTTGAAGGGTATATATCACACGGGGGGATAAAACAAGGTAACACACCCGGGTGATAACATGATAACAAACACGGGTGATAACATAATAACACACCCAGATGATAACATGATAAAACACATGGGTGATAACATGATAACACACCCGGGTGATACCATGATAACACACCTCCCAGGTCCTATCCCCTAGACAGTACCGCCTCATTATCACTATAATCCTTGAAGGCCATCCTGGCTCCTCGAGGGCACTCTGAGATTACCTCGTGTTGCTGAGCCCCTGGAGAGTGTGGTAACGCCACATAACCCACCCACCTCGGTATGTCTGCTCCACACCAAACACGAAGAAAGAGATGACCTGCTGCGGGACTACCGTCCTACATTTGACGTCGGTTTCCACACCGAACACGAAGGGAGAGAAACCCTGCTGCAGGACTACCGATAACCTGCTGCGGGATTACCGTCCCACATATAAATATCTTGAATACAGTACACGGGATACACCTACACTAAAACTAGTATGTTACGCCCAAAAAAGGCCTCGACGTGGCCAAACAGACCGGTCTCCTGATGCACCCGCGTTTTTGGCGACAAGTTTAATTGGGAAATCAGTGTGGGCTACTCGTATACGTTTTTTTTGTGCGGTTTTCGTACAAGGGCGCAAAGCGATGTTTAATCGCTCGTCTGGGGGCTCGTCAGCTCCCGGGCCTCTCGTCGACACACGTCCATCGGCACACGCTCAACTCCTGTCTACTGGTAGCCCGGAACGGGTGTTTGCGCCACCATGCATACCATACTAATACGGGGGGACCATAGTAAATACCCTGGTAGGACCTACGAACGGTACGTCGTACGCACAAAAAACTATGTATTTCCCTATTTTTACTAACAATCTACGAACGGTACACACAAAAAACTACAGTATGTATTTCCCTATTTTTACTACGTAACAATATTTGGTCCTGATTACTATGGTCCCCCAATAGTGACAGCAGTATATATCGAGGTATCACACTCAGCTTGCAAAGATATACCGGTATGAGTTTCGACGAAATCCTCACATCTCACACCTGTTTTTTTTTTTTTTTTTTTTTTTAATAAATATGTATATACCAGAAAAACAGGTATATATAAAATGATGATGGTGAAAGGAGTGCGAGAGGTAGTAATTGATACCTCGTGCGGAACAGTAATATATACAAGGGCTCCGCTCCGCGGGCGGCTGACGCCGCCCGCTACGCTCGCGCAAGGAAAGGGGCAGAAGAGGCCCATGATGTATGTATAGTGCAAGCAAAAGCACCGACTTGAAAATGCCAAGAGGTTCATGGTAAGAGGTTCATGGTGCACAGGGAAGAAACGGCGGACTTGACATGCATGCAAAACATGCTCGGGATGCACACTAGCTCCATGCTCCAGGACAACAAAGAAGCTGTATGATCGAAAGAGAAAGCACAGCAACACGGCCCACAGCACGGCGCTGCGCTGCCTGCTGCGGTGTGTGTGATTTGTGCCTTCGTGAGTATGTGTGGTAGTGCAACAACAACGAACGGTGGTATATATTACTTCGTACTTTGTATGTATCAAAGAGAAAGCACAGCACAGCTCGGTCGTCAAGTTGTGAAGTACGAAAAACAGGAAATCAACAAAACTGAGAAAGAAGAAAGACGTACACATTTGTACGTACGTACATACGAGTATACTCGTACGTACTCGTACTCGAAAAAAAGAAAATAAAATCCATCGGGCCCATTGCGCCGCAAAAAAAAAAAAAAATTGACGTCTTTCGCGTTCTGTCAGCCTTGATGCTCCCCGTCCCTCCGCGATCACGTCGCCATCGATTCGGTCCGGGTCAAGCTCTACTGCCTCTCTGCCCCAGTGAGCCCCGTGGCCCGCCTCGCATGGAGCCCGGTGCTCACCGTGGCCCTCGTTCGCCCGCTCCATCATGATGGTGTTCAAACTGCCGGGGTTTCTCTTTAAATCATATTTGTTCCGATAAATAAGCAACGCTTGAAATTTATTTTGCAGGACCAAACGACCCTTATATTTTCGGACATGCTGCAGCAGCAACGCAGACAAAGCGCCTTCATGCTTCCCTCGTGTCTCGGTGGACACGCCACGCCTAGCCACGAAAAAGGCGACCGCGCTCCTTCTGACCCCCTCTCTACTGGCCAGCGCCCTCCCATACCCGCGATGGCGCCGGGATCGCCCGCGCTGCCGTGCTGTCTGGGCACACACACGAACCCAAAACTGAAAGAGGAAGAAGCCTCTCGCCAACTAAAGTATATAGGGAACAAAGAGAGAGAGAATGAGCAAGTAATGAACGGAGGCGGTGTTCGAAGTGGGAGCTCTGAGAGTGCAGAGATGAGGGATCCCTGGGCGAGATATCTGTAAGTGTGTCTATATGGGCCCGCCAACAAAAAACGCTTACTGCACGTACGCAACCTGAGCAAGCCTTCGAAGCTTTTACTATGACACCATCCTTGTTAACAATCTTGAGCATGGGCTATTGTACATATAGGCTGTAGTATAGGGTTTTGTGTAGCGCTCGTCGCTCAGCACCATTTATTATATTAATCCGAGTTTCTTAGCATCCCCCAAAGAGTGAAAGCCTTACGTTCTTATTGGGGTATTTCCTATTCGTGGGCCTATACCGCTGTACTACTATAGTACGATATGGATGGTATAGTACTGGCGGTAGCGGAAGCTCCCACCACATGCAGGATGAACTGCTAGTTAAGGCCCAAAAAATAGCGGCCCAGGGCGCCACTGGCACGAGTGGCTTACAGTAGTCTATTTATTTGCAAGTTACGCTAATTAATAGTCTAGCATTAATAGTCTAGCTATGTGCAAGTTACGCTGCTGTTACTGCTGTTCTAGTTGTATTCAAGATTCGCCCGTTCGGTGTCGAGGTTCGACAGAAAAGAGAGTTAACACAGGGAGAGCAAACAAAAAAAGGAAGCAAAACTGGCATGTCCACAAAGGTTGAATTTTGAACACACTTCTGCACCATATAGAGAGTCAGCCGCCTACCGGTACGAGTATGTGTAAACCACTCGCCGCATCTATTTCCATCATGAAACAGAACGGGGAATTTTGTATATACCGTGAGCTCAAATACGGTGGAAAAAAGAAGAAGGTCGGCTCTGTTGTCCTTATGGTGATCAATCGCAAGCACTGCCGTTGCGGCGCACCGTGCAGCTGTACAGCAGAGTACGTGGCAAATAAGCAACGACTTCGTATATGTACCCCCTGACTCGTGACGGACAAAGTCCAGGTTGCCCTTCACTGCAAAACACATCCACACTTACACTAATTCCAAGTAATTTGTCACCAAGAACGTGGTGCAGTTAGGGGAACTAAGCACCAAGGTTGTTTTATCAACAAACATATGCAAATACTATTAACAACTCCTCTTAACCCCCGACGCGTACTATGTGCAGGTTGCACCTGCAAAAGTTTTTGTGCAGGATGCCGGTTTTAATGTGTGAGGCTGGCCTTTTGGGCCGCATGTTTTTTTTTTGGAAAAACGCCATCAAAACATGCGGCGGAGCCGCGTGGCTGCCCCTGCCGACCTCGTGCTGCCCAAGAGGTTGGGGTTCGGGTTCGGGTTAGGGTTAGGGGTGTGTCTGGGGTTGGCTTGGTCTGGGTCGACGGGCAAGGATGAAATTGGCCACACACAGCCTGCACAAAAACTTTTGCAGGTGCAACTTGCACATAACGCACGCCTTAACTCCCAACCCCGGCACGCATGCCTGCACGACGCCATAGCGATAAGAATGGGCATTTTCCATGTTGCCATTTAGCCACATATTCGCCTCATGAGGGTACATATCATACGAATATATATACTGTATATATACCTGGTATGTATATATATAGTCGCAGGTAGCAGGTGGCAGGCATAATCCTCTTCGTAAATACACCTGGTAAATATACCTCGTGTTAAACCATACCATACCACAGCAGTCTACACAATACCTGTCCAGTCATGTGGATATACTGTTCATGTATACCAGGTATGATATACTCTATTCATATTATAATTAATAGTATAAATATGTAAATATCAGTGTATGGTGTATGGTGCATGAAGGTATATATGAACTACTCCCAATTATCAACCAAATCCAATTTTATCAATCACTAATCACCCAATTACGCATTGAACGGAACGCACGATAAGGTACGGTACGGATACAATACAGCACGGCAGTATGGTATACGGTACGGTATGACACGGTAAGGCACGGTGCCGCAAGGCACTGATGTGCAGTACGGTAACACACGGTACGTTAACGCACGGTACGGTAAGGTACGCTACGGGACGACACGGCGGGTGTGTTCCTCCTCGACCAATGACATACCAGGTACAGCAGTGTGTGTATCACATCGTTTACCCTGCCTGGTACCCATTACAGCAGTAGTTAGTAATGCTAGGACGGAGCCATAGCCATGCGTCATTAGTCTTACGGCTGTAGCACCATGGGTAATACTTATATTAATATCATACCAGGTATTAACATTAATAGCACGAATGCACGACGGCTGTACGAAATATACAATACATACTCGTACCGGTACCTGGTACTAGGTACCGGTATAATGTTTTTTATAAATCATACCCGGCAGACGATACACGACACACGACACACATCAACGCTCGCTGCCCGTCTGGTCGTGCAACTGCCCGCTGAGGCGCACCGCCTGGTGCAAGTGGCGCGCTGGCGCACCCCGTCCGTCCGTTCGTTGGATGCGCTTCGCACAGCCACCCTCCCAAGAAAAAGAACCAAAATAAGCTGGAATCTATCCTGGTCCATACATTTATATACACGACGTATACATACTTCGTACGACACGTACCCGGTACTGTATGTGATGCATGGTAAACAATAACTACCGGTGCAATATAAGGTACATGACAATGATATGATACGATAGCCTGGGGTTAAACCAGAGGGTATATACCCGGTGCATAAGTACGACTGTTGTTGTTGTTCGCCCGCCGTCTGGCCATTCCTCTGGGTACACGCATGTACCAGGGAGAGGGGGGGGGGGGCATGTATACCCCCTCCCCCTTTCACGAGGCCTGCAAGCCATCATAAAGCCTGCATAAACACCTTTAGAAGCCGTCGCCCTGAATACCAACGCCATAGAATCGTGAGTATTCAGCATGTACTAACAACCAACTTAGCCCGAAAGACTGACTGGGAAAACAAAATGCACGAACATTACGTACAACACCAGCACGGACACCGGGTGTTGCTGGGTGTCGATGAGCGAAAATAACGAAGAACGGTTCAATGTGAAGAAAACACACACCAGCAGCAGCAGTAGCAGCAGCAGCAGGAGGACAATGAAATTATCGGAACATGGGGTGAACGCAAATCATCAGACACTCTTATTTACTTATTTATGATATAAATATTGCATGCAATAAACCCCTCCCCGCCCGCGCGCGCGTGCCCGCCCGCTCTACCGCCTGCCCGCCGGCCGGCCTGCCGGTTGGCTGTCCCCCCCTGACACCTGAGGGCCCCAACATCCCGAAATTATAAACGATAATTATGAAAACATGAAAATCGCAAACTATGAAAATCTGCTGCTTTTTTACGAGTGTAAAAGTAACGCATACCATATACCAGCTATTAATATTAAAATGCATACGAAGTTACACCTACTTGTACACACGTATGTATGGGCTGCTGCAACTGTTGGCCGCTCGCTGCTCGCCGCTGATTCGCGAGCAAACAAAAACGGGCACTGCGGCACTGCTCGTGTCGGGGGTCCTACAGCCCCAACAAAAGCAGCAGTCGCGAGGGAACGCCGACTTTTTACGCAGTAAATTACCCGGTACTCGTAGAAATTATTATTAGTATGTAGAATATTGAACAACTTCGTCCATACGAGTACAGCACCAGATATTGTTGTACACCAGGCATTTACCATGTAAGCGACTACGTCAACAGCAGTACAACCTAACCACACCTGTTGTGAGCCCGTTCGATCAAGCTGGTCGATACTGCTGCTCTCTTAACCCTTGTAACAAACACCGTGAACACTATTCCACTCTACGTATTTTCAAGCAGTTTGTCTCCCCAAACGGGGGTGGTGAAGTTGGGGAGGGGCTTAAGCTTAAATACAAAAAACAATATAACACCTGCTGGCATTCATGATGTGATATGGCACGATATCTATTAACACCTGGTGCATACTACAGCAGCAGCAGTATAAAATAGGCTGTACACTCGGCTTTCTGCCATTGTCGAAGCGATGCGATGCGATGCGATCCGTTGCGTTGCGTCGCATCGCGAGCAGCTGCGCGACATAAATGTACGGTATGACACAAAAAAAAAACGCCTGCCGCGAGTGTTCCGCTTTCCTCGTGGAGGGATAACCACAGGCGTGCACAAAAATTTATTCCACGGTGTGATCGTCGGTTGGTGCGCCACTCCAGTACATAAACAATCGTCGGTTGCTGCGTCATGGCACTTGGAACATATCACAGCAGCGTGTGCCAGAGGGTCACATTGATGCCACCTGCCCGACTCTTCACGTTTCTTGTTTGTTTGTTTTTTGCGCCAGTTTCTCTCCCCGGCCAAACAGCCAAACGCCAGACAGCCAAAACGCCCGACAGCAGACAGCCCTACCTATAGGAGCCAAAAAGGAAGCAAATCAGCCATCCAACCGAGGGGGGTCGGTGGACGCTTCGCTCGCCCCTGCGCGTGCTATGAATACATATGTAAATAGGTGCAACATCTTTACACACACGCGCGCGTAACACACGACCCACGCCAGCTCAGCTCGCCCGGACATACGGTTCTAGACTCGTCTAGAGGAGCAGCAGTACACCGCAGACCGCAGCAGTACGAGTACCGGTAGTCTAAAATTATACTGGTATTGATTTATGCATGCATAACTATGGGGACCGTTATTATAGTCTTTGGCTAAAAAACGCACATACAGGTTTCCATTATTTTGTGTTTTATAAGCAGTAGTATTAATAGTACAGGACACCTAATAGGAAAACTGGCCCAGGCTGGATTTCTCGACACTAATTTCAAGATAACGACTCTCAAGTTTCTTATTTTCCTCTCAACTTCAGCCTGGCTTTCTTGTTAGCCTGTTTCTTATTAGGTGTCCTGTTCTGTACACCTGGTGTGTCGGTTTGTTCGTCTGTCTGTCTGCTGTCCGTCGTCGCCTGCATCATTCATTGCGACACCTGTAAAGAACCAATAGCCACAAACCCGGCGTCTACAAAAAGCGGACGAGCTTGCGCTAAGAACGCGTGGGCATTGTTTTGTCGCGCACGCCGTCCCGAGTTGGCCGCGGTCACGGTGTTGAGGTGCGCGTATCAAGCTCCTGTGCTTCGTGACTCGTGTGTATATGTATTTCCCAGAATGGCGGTGAGTTCTTATTTCGTTCTTATACACGAATACGTACATAGGACTCACTTGTTCTCGCTTACTGTGTTACTCCCAACGCACACGGCCTTCATCGCGAATATCAGGAACTCTTGCTTCATTTTCCACTATGCTCACAATAGTAGTTGTATACGGAGCACAAGGCATCGTTTTTGCAGCTTTTCTTGGGATGTACAGCAGTAGTAGATCGCACAGCAAGTACCATGTGCTGCTGTGGTGTAACACATGGCTATCGTTATATACATCTGGTGGCTCGACTACGAGTACAACGGTTATGGCATATCTGGCATACCTGGTACAAAAAAAAAAAACGTTCGTACTCACACAATATGTGCGACGGGAATACAAAAGCAAAAAACGAACTTTTCGTATTCTGAAAAAGGCACGAAAGCAGGCAAGATGGAAGGGGTGACGTCGTGAACTGCTGTTGGCCACCCAGAGCTCAGAGAAGAGTAGATATGGGATACTCTTGGACTCGTAAGTACGTACAATTCCTTTTGTAGACTACTGCTTAGAGCAGGTACCTGGGACGTACGAGTACGATATGTGTAATACTGCAGCCGTGCATATCATAGAGCTCTACTTACAGCAGTACATCCTATGAATAGTATAATACGTACTTGAACACATTTACTGCTACAGCAGGGGTCCCCCAATAAGGCGGTGGTGTGCCAGAGCAATATGACTGCCTTATAGAGGGAAGGCGCCTTATTCATTCCAGGTTATGAGTGCAATTCCCCAGTCACGCCAAGCGATTTTGACCGCCTTATATCGGGATACCGCCTTACTCAGACCGCCTTATTGGGGGACCCCCGCTGTAATAGTAGTACGAGTATCGGTAAGAACAAATGCACCGTCGTGGTTGGCCGGAAAAGCGATAAGCATAACGAAAACGGCATCGAAACAAAACAAAAAACAGGAAAAAGGAGACCAAGAGGGAAACAAAAGAAGAAAAAAGGGGAAAGTGAGGAGCGAAAAGCGAAAAGCGCCGTCAAGCCCTCAAGTTCATCAAAAATCAATCATACATATTCAACGATCACTCGAACTTTTCAGTGGATGTGGGTGTACGGGTGTGTACTTACTTTGTTGCTTGGGTGGAAAGAAAGGTTTAACGTGAAGACAACAAACAATAGCAACTACGTACGTACTCGTGCAGTGTATGATAGTCCAAGCTCATACTCGTCCAACACCCAACACAATCGTCAACATGATCGTCCTCCTCGACCATCCACGATCCGCCAACCGTTAGAAAAAAACAGATACCAGGTACCAGGTACCTGGTGTTAAAAAAGTTAAAAAGTACCACCAGGTATGAATATTACGATCGACATGCTATTACGGGGGGGCATAGTAAATAGGAAATAGGACCTACGGTTTATACAAAAAAACTATATATTTACCTATATTTACTAACAATGTTTGGTCCTATTTACTATGCCCCCCCGTAAATACCAGGCAGTAGATTGACAATGAAAACAGCTGTGGTAAGAAATACGAAGTGCCTGCCTGCCTGCCTGTGTGGCTGCCTGCCTGTGTGGCTGCCTGCCTGTGTGGCTGCCTGCCTGTGTGGCTGCCTGCCTGCCTGTCTGCCTGTGTGGCTGGATGGGCGACAGACAGAACGCAGCACGCGGTGACCTGATGATCGATTGCCACGACGATTCCGCGGCAATCTGGCCATTTCACCCAATGCCCTCATACCATCACACCGGTTACTACACGTACCGGTGGTGCAAGGTCCATCATCATACATACTGCTGCTGTGCCGTTTTGTACCAGGTACAGCAGCATTGATGGTATAACTCGTACAGTAGTGGACGAGTACAAGTATATCATACGTACTGCTGTAATACCAAAAGGTTGGGTTTGACAGTCCGGGGTCGACTGGTACCCCTGATCTAAGGTACTCGTAAAGCAGTCATTATTCTTGTACTCGTGGTGTACCTGGTACTGGTGTTGCCTGATGTTGTTCTTCTCTGTACGAGTACTGCTGTGTGCTGTGTGCGTACCGGTATGTACCCAGGCTCTAAATGTACAGAAGGTCGAGCAGGATGATATGTGTAAAAAATGAACGCGAAAGGACGGGTTGGATTATATGCCGGTATTAGAGTAGACTACGTATACGAACAACAAAAAGAGGAAGTGAACGTGGTTCGCTGGAAGGGAGGGGGCGGGGGGGGGGGGAGGGGGGGCAAAGGGGGGCGAGGGCTGGCCAGTAGCCACAGCGGGTGACAACACACAGCAGCAGCTCGTAGTGCGACTCCGCTCGGTGGATCGTATGATGAGAACCAGGTACATCATTATCTTTGTTCATGTCCAAGAAAAAAGCAACCGGGCTCTTTCCTAACGTTGGATCATACCGTCTGTATCATCACAGCTCTAATATTACTCGATAGTAGACTGGTGTACATTTCATAGCAGAGGGAAGAAGAAAAGAGGCAAGCAAGGCAAGCAAGACCAAAACGACTCCGCTTTTACGTTCACTCTCGGTGTTTGGAGAGAGCGAGTGAGCATCGCCCTATGAGCTTCCAGCCCAGGCGTGTACAGTAGATCGTCTAGCGCTGCCTCCCGACACGCACGGGTGCCTACGGAGCGAGGCGGCTCGTTGCGGGTTACCGGTATAAGCCCCGACCCGGGCGCACACGCACTGCAGCTTCAAAACCTTGAGAAACAGACAACCGTCATCGAAGGAAAAGGAAAAAGAAAAGATAAATAAAAAACCCAAAAAACCTCACCGAGCAAGCGATGTGTGATGTAAGTAATATCGAGCGTCGTCATGTCCACAGCGACACCGTGCCGCGAAGGGGCCTCCTCCTCCTCCATGTCCCTCTGGCTCCTCGCGGCGAAGAAGTTCCACATGGCTCCCGCGTGCACCGTCCGCAAGAAGCTAGCTCAGTTTTCGTTTCAAACCCTCTCCGCGATTGCGACGGGGGCAAAAGCACAGCAACGTGACAGGTTGTGTTCGTTTTTTTAGTAACGCCCTGGAACCCCCAGGGCTCCAATTCATCACCCCTCTCCCCCCACGATGTAGTGGAGGAAGCAATCAGTCTAGGCCGGGGTGCTGAGGCGGTCTCTAACGCGCATCGCGAGCAGGGAAGGCGTTCAACTCTGCCATTGGTACTTTTAGGGCAATGGGTAAAACCGCCTCGAGAAATGCTACAACTCCGTGCAAGGCACTTTTCCGCTTTTTACCTTTTATCCCGGAGTGACCGTACCTTCGACCAACCTGCTTATCCCACAATGGATGGGCCTCGGCCAGATGAAGGGTGCATCTCCTCGCATGGTATGGCCGAGGAGGAAGCGAGGCCGATAGAAGAGGACGAACGCACTATGGCATCGAATTTTGAGGAGAGATTCGAGCAATTTTACCTGCAACTTTCGGAGGGCAAGACCGGCGGCATGGTGGTGCGTGAATGATGAATTAATTAAGAATTAGAATGAGGCCCGTTGATCCGATGATGAAGCCTGCAGTGTGTATGTGTGAGCTGCCGTGGCAGCTGCGGGGTCCTATTGCCGTGCCTAGCACTGCTGCATCCGAACCCCTATAATCCCCTGCATGTTCGCTCAGATGGAGTCCTCCAACGGCAGACAGCGCGAACAGAACATTCCTTCACATCAGATTGTTCTCAAATGTCTCAACATCAGCAATGCACACTATCACCTGGTACCTGGTACCGTACCTGGTACGAGCCTACCTGCCTGGTTGACACCGCTATCCTTGAGCTTTGTTGTTTGTTGTTTGCATCCAATCCAACAGCAGAGTAGTACGTCCCGTACTGCTGGAAATTGTCACCGTCAAACCACACAGCCGTCTCGATACGTACATCAGGAGCACTCCACGCAGGCAGCAGCAGTATATACCAGTAGTACAGACAGCAGTGCCTCCGCTTATCGTGGCCTCCAACCACCACCGCACAACCGACTCCACAGCATCAAGCGTCAAGCGACAGCGACAATTGTGTTCCTATTTATACTACTGCTGTACCGCACTGCTACTGCTGTCACCTCGACCGACACACACATCGCACATGCCTGCGGACCTGCAGTATGCAAGCACCATGACTTCGTACCACATCAGATAAGATATAACATGATATATACCACGAATTAAAGAACATCATGTAGCAACAGGTCGCTTCTCCTCTTACTCCCCTCGTCCCCCCGCCTCTGCCCCCCCCGGGGCGCAGGCCTGCGTTGACGAGATGCAGAGCATCGTTGAGTCGGCCCAGCAAGAGGAGCACCTGGCGCCGGCAGCGGCAGCGGCAGCAACAGCAGCAGCGACAGCGGCGGTCTACGCGGAGATGGTCCAAGACTGCCGGCGAAAGGCGGGAGAGGCCACCCTCGACCGCCTGCGCAAGCTGTGCCAGAGGCTGGCGAGGGCCGGTGCCGACGGGACAGCGGGCGTCGGCGACGCAGCAGCGGCAGCAGCAGCCGACCGGGACATTGCCGAGCAGGAGGCGGTCATCGTGTGCTATCACGCCGAGCTTCTGGGCAGGGCCGAGAGCGCCGCCAACATCTACGGTGGGTGAGTTCGATCAACAACCTCCCGCCTCCCAACCTCGAACCTCCCCTCCCGTCCTCCCATCGCACCACCACCGTTGTTCCAGTCGAAAAGTTCATTGGTGGACATGTCGAAATCGAGTACAGCCAGTAGTGCAATAAGAGCCACAGGCCCAAGTCAGCTCCGTCCGGAAGCAGCAGCTGTCGGCAAGGCACTCCCATGCGTAAGACGCGGGGGTATGCGCGCACAGATACCTGGTATTCATATGTATTACGACGTATATGTATCATATTATGGGGGCCAAGGCCTCAGAACCCACGATAGACCTACTACGTAAGAAAAAGGTATCCCCCCGTGTTTACACGCCCTATTTTGCTCTAATTACTATTACGGAGGACCATAATAAACAGGACCACATTTTGTAAGTAAAAATAGTTAAACATATAGGTTTTTGTATGTACCGTAGGTCTTATTTACTATGGTTCCCCGTAGTATTACAAGGGGGATCATATAGTAAATAGGACCAAATATGTTTAGTAAAAATAGGTAAACATATAGGTTTTTGTGTGTAACGTAGGTCCTGTTTGATATGGCCCCCCGTAATACCAGGTATAATATGTGCCCTCGTAACTCGTAATACGTACGTAAGTCCTCCCCGTAAGCCATTACGGGGGGGGCATAGTAATCAGAACGCAGGATGTACAAAAAAAAACAGTTGTCCCCCAATATAATTGGTTCTGATTACTGCTGCTGCTGCTGCTGCTGCTGTATGTTCCTCCAAATAGTACACGTAAGGTGTGATAAGTACGTGTCAGGTAGCTCACAATGGACGGACTGCTTGCCTCTGCCCGTGCGCGGGTTACTCTGCAGCTGCTTTGCCCCCCCCCCCCCCCCCCCCCCCCCCGCCCCGTTGCAGGAGAGAGCGGATACGTGTGTACTGACGTATATTGCGACTGCTGTGAGACTAACTAGACTGCTGGCTGCTCTAGTTCTGAAAATTACGACCGCGGTTCCGGAACGTTAACCGCTAATTATATTAATAAAAGAAGAAACGATGGTGGCATGGTGACGAACGATAGTATTTCGGTGGACCAGCGTAAATAGGACCTACAGAGTACACACGAAAACCTGCATATTTCCCTATTTTTACTACGAATTAATAACAATATTTGGTCCTATTTACTACGGTCCCCCGTAATTGTGTTACACTTCTGCGAAGTATTATTATATACCACACGTACATACCGGTAACAAATACCGCATGTATCACACGGGTGATACCATGACACACCCCCGAGGAGGGGGGGGGCGAAATTCCTAGCCCAATTCCTCCAAAGCAAGGGGGCCACAAACCACCACAAATAATGGTGGCGTTGGAAAGATGTCGACGATCGAGATATTTCCCCCCCTTTCCCAAAAAAAAAAAAAAAAAAAAAACGCAATCGCTTGGCGTTTATGCACCTTCCCCAATATCGTCGAGAAAATCGGCTTCGAAATTCGTCCGACGGGGTATTGTATGTGTTTGTTGTCTTATCACCCAAGTATCACCCCGTGTGTTATACGGGTGATGAACCGCGGGTTAGAGGCTGGAGGCAGTTCGTAGAATCGAATATTACGGGGGACGGGGGACCATATCACGGGGGACCATATCACGGGGGACCATATGTAGTAAAAATAGGACCTACGGTAAACACAAAAACCTACGTACCAGGTATATATTTTCCTGTTTTCACTATTTTTAGTAATATTTGGTCCTATTTACTATGGTCCTCCGTAATAATGGAAACTACGGTAAAAACAAAAACCCATATATTTCATTTTTTGTACTTGACAATAGTTGGTCCTATTTACAGGTCACCCGTAAAATAGTTTAGCTCATGTGGCATTGTTTTTGTTACGTACCTGGTATACAGCTATTAATAGTACAGGACACCCTAATGAGGAACAGGGTTATAAGAAAAGAGCGCTCTGAGATTTAGAGGAGAGTACGAGAAATTCGGGATTCTGTATCTTGAAATTTGCGTAGAAACCACCCTCTCTCAAATAAGAAATCCAGCCTGGACCAGATTTGTTTTTTTTCTTATTTTTAGGTGCCCTGTACTGTATAGCATGTGGCATTGTGATCTTTTGATACCTCCAGGTACAACTGGGTACAATAGTACTCGTCTATATCTGTCCTGTCTCGCTGGTACATGCGTGTATGCCTTAGGTATGTTTGCCTTGCGATCTTACAAGTTATCACAACAGCAGCTGCTTACCCTACCTTACCGTGGAGTCGACAGCAGTAGGAAGTACCAGGTACGTCGTCGCCAAGTAGTACTAAGGAGGACGATAGTAAATAGGACTAAATATTGTTAGTAAAAAACAGGTAAATATATAGGTTTTTATGTGTACCGCAGGTCCGAGGCGCCGCCCCCCTCGACCACGGCACTAATCAGGCGTCGGGAGCTGGCGCCTCGAGCGCCGCCCCCCTCAGCCTTGGCAAGAGAGCCGGCGCGAAGCGCGCCGCTCCCCCGAGCCACACGCCGCACAGCACCAAGGGTGCTGCGCCAGCGCGTCGCTCATTTTCGCGAGGGTGTCCCGCTCCTTCACCTCCCGGCCATGCAGTGGCGGTCGGTTTGAGGTGCGGGAAGGCCAACACCGAAACCCCCCGAGATCTCGGTCGAAGCTATTTACTATGGTCCCCAGTAGTTGGTACGTCGTCGAGCTCTACGAGTACACGTAGTGTCTAAACAACTGCCATACGAGCGAGTACTACGTGTGATACCTGGTAGTATTGCCCGTTGTTTAGCCTTCCGTCGTGCATTTACCATTTTCCAGTGTTTGAGTGCGGTAGAGTGGTGTATACGTACGAGAGGTCCTTGGTTCGGGGCCTCCCGATGAAAACGTGTGGGGCTTTCCCTGCTGGGCAATACTGCTGCTGCTGCTGCTGCTGCTGCTGCTGTTGCTTCGGTATGTACAGCAGGCACTGATACAGAGCGGAAGGCGTATGGCTACTTACTCGTGCTGCATGACAGACGCTGGTCGTATATAGCTTACTCGTACTTTAGTACCTGGTATGTCATACCAAGATGTATTTATACGACGTGAGAGTCGTGAGCTCGTGCAGCTGTGAGTACAGCACTACTAAGGCAGTATTGGACGTGAGTTGGGTTGAGTCGAAGAGCGATGAAATTGTTAATCCCATTGCGCGATTACAGCCTAAAAACCAAGGCAGGTACACATGACACTCTGTGACTCTTGTACGCGCGTACAAAGCAGCATAGCGGGGAGGGGAAAGGAGGGCCCTGCTTTCTGCTTTGATGACGACCCCGTATCTGAGTTTTGACGAAATAATGACAAGGATACGATCGGGGCGAACGGCTACCGTTGGCCGTAGAGGGATGGTAATAATAGGCATATCAACAACAATACTCATAATGAACCCTACTTTCAAATATAATGTGTGTTGACACATGGTCCTTCTGCGAGGCACCTACCGTCCCAACCAAGCCCCAGGACCCTGCCTCACATTGCCACGTCACAACTAATGAGTAATGCCCCGTGTAAAAAACCCGGTCCGCTCCGCCCCCCCTTCCCCCCCCCCGCCTCCCCACCGCCTCCAAATCCACGCAACCTTGACCCCCCCTCCCCCCCACAGCCCCACCTCCGCTCTATACCCCTCTTAACCACCGTGTTTATGTTTCATTGTGTAAACATTCCGCCCTTTNTCCCCCCCCCCCCCCCCCCCCTCCCCTCAATAATGCCTCAACCGCAGCTTCCTCCGCAACAAGCTTAAGGGAGCCAGCGACGCCGCCGTCAAGAATCTGTCCGCTCTAAGAGCCCTGTACCGCTTGAGCCTCGCCTCCGGTGGTGGGGGCGTGGCAAGCGGCGCGGGCACGGGGACCGGGACAGCAGGAGGGGGAGGCGCTGGGGGGGGGCGGGGCGTGGGGGGTTCTGGCGGTGGTTCGGACGGGGCGGGCGCTGTGGCGGCGGGGGGGGCAGTGGCGGCTGACCCCCACCCCCACGTGACGGCCCTGGCGACGGTGCTGGGGGAAGGGAGCAAGCTTATGGCGGGGCTGGCGGAGTCTAACCTGGGGGAAGGGGTGGTGGAGCCGGTGGCGGAGCTGCTGCACAGGGACAGCAAGGCGCAGGTGGGGGCTCCGCTGAGGCTGAGAGGGTATGGTTGTGTCTTTTTTATATATATATTACCAGGTACATCATAACCACTGAGATGTTTGTAGCGCGCAGCTTGTGGTTTTGTTATATATTTACCGGGTACTCGTATACCATAAAAGTAATCGATGTCTAGTTTAGCTCGGCGGTTATGGTTTACCAGTATGCCTGTATATTCTAACAGCGAGAAGGGGGCGGGGGGAGGGGGGGGGGGGGGGATGACCATAGACCCTCGCATCCCTACAATGCCGGGACGGAGCACGTTGGGTTTTCGCCAACCAGGCAGACATTGCTTGCACCAAGCGCGAAGCGCCGTCAGGTGTTGGGCGAGTGGCATGAAGGGTGAGCTGCATCCTACTAAGAACCGCGTGTGAGGTGGACTTGCGTATGGGAGGAGTAGGGGCATGCAACATCCTGTTTCGTACCTTTCGGTGGCTCGGCGCCGTAAGCCATGCGCTTTGCTTACCTCGATAAGTAAGCGTACCGTTTTTTTTTGTTGCTGGTTTTGGAGTGTCTGTTGTCGACTTGCAACAATCGGCGAGAGGTTTTGATAGCAAGGGAAAAAACAAGGCGTGGTGCAATGCAATATAACATGCAAATCAGGCCGTGGTGCATGTGCAGTGCAGCAACCGCGTGCGTTTCGCTGTGGCGATTCGTCGAACCAACAGACGCCAGTCCCCAGCAACATTCGCACTACTTTGCATTGTGAGCCCGGGGGGGGGGGGGGGGGGGGGGGAATGGCCCACAGCGTTTAGGTACTATTTGTGCTATATACTATTTTGACTTGCGAACACTGCTACGTACAGCTTTTAAGTACTCTTTGTGCTACTATTTTGACTTGCGAACACTGCTATATATGTTGTTTTTTTTCATGTTTTTGTGTGTTCTTATAATTTGTTCCCAGAATGCTCGGGCCTGTCTTGTGACCCCGGACTGGGCTGTGGCGCTGAGTTATTTTGAGAGCACCACAACCAACAACATCAACAATGATTGAAAAAAATCTAGGTATTGTATTATATGAATAATGATAGCGCCAGCAAATAAAATATAGCAACTGATATGTTGTTCAACTGTCACTACACCAGCACTAAGCTGCTGCCTGTCTGTTTGGTACCCCCTTCCTTCGCCCCTCCTTACAAAAAATAATCACAAACGTCTCGCCGAGATACCCACCCACCCACCCACCGCACCCCACCCCCTCCCGCTTCCCTTCTCCCGCTTGCACATAAACACATAAAATACATGCAGGCCGTCAAGGTCTTAGAAATGTTCCAGCACGACGCAGACCTACCGAAGTGGCAGGCACAGGTGTCCGGGCGGGGCGCGGCACGACGCGGAGGTCAGTCTGGCAGCCGCTCGTCTTCCGCCCCAACCAGTGGCAACGGCCGTAACGCCACCAGTAGTAATAGCGGTGGTGGCGGCGGCGGAGGAGGTGGCGGTGGGAGAGGGGGGGCGGCCGGGGAAGGGGGCGGGCTTGGAGGGGAGAGCGTATTTGACGCGCGGGGCATGGACTTCGTCATCGATGAGATGGCGCTTGCCTGTCAGGTGGGTGGGTGGGTGGGTAAGTGGGTAAGTGGAAAGGGAACACGGATCACGGTTGTACTTACGAGATTGTGACGATTGGGTTTGGATGGGGGATGTTTTTTTTTTTTTCATCTCATGCTTGCCTGGAAAAAGGCTCTGTACGTACGTACGTACGTAGCAGCGGTGATAGTCGGGAGCCGGGGTCGACTGGCACCTTAGCGTAGGATCATCCGGCTACGAACGGCGTACGGCATGATCGAAGGGCGCTTGCTGAGCTCTTTTTTATCCAATATTTGTGCGGCAACTCTGCCGTTACCACCCGCCTCCGTCTTCGCCGCTGCTACCTCTGCCGCCGCCGCCGCCGCCGCTCGTCGACTTTGCCGCACGAGCGCGAGCGTGTCGCCGCCCCTGATTGCCCCCCCCCCCCCCCCCTTTAGTTCGCGCCTCCCCTGGAACTCCCTCCTGACGTCGAAAATTCGCCTTGTGTTCTCTCTACCCCCCTCCCGCTGCCGGGAGGAGGAGGAAGTAGATGCACAGATGTGCTCTCGTGGCAAAGCCATAGAGAGTAGAACTCACATATGATAGTGGGAGAATGTGAAATATGCAAGGAAGAACGGGATATGTTGGAGGAAAAGAGGGAAATAGACGAATGTGACGTGGAGAAATTAGGTACAACTAGATAGTAGCGAGAAAACGATCGCTATCTTAGGGGATAGGTGGTTGCCACTGGCGGCGAAACAGGAAGGGGATAAGATTAGCAAAGAGTATCTTATGTAAATATATGGAAACAACGTAATGAGCGCCCAACTGTTGGAGGTATCTCAGTAGGAACGGTGCTCCGTCTCGATGTAATATATGGAAGCAATGTTATAAGCGCCCAACTGTTGGAGATGTCTCAGAATGGAACGGTGCTCCGTCTCGAAAGAGATGCGTGGTCAATGGTCAAATGACTAAGGCAAACAACAAATGAGTACGCCCCCCCCTCCCTGCCCCCTCCCGGTGCCGACTCCGCCGCCTCCGCGCCGTGCACGCCTGACCAACAGTACTGCCATCGGTACCTCGACTTCGCCGCCGATGATCTAGGCATCGCGGAAGACCAGTCGTCGGAGTTCTTTGCCCAGGTTCGATATTTATTATTAGTCATACCCATATACCCGTATTTACTATTTTCCCCCGGACTAGGTTAACTCAAGTATCATATGGTACGCATGCAAAAAAACAGGCCTCCGTTGGGGTTTCCGCGTTTTGTAGATAACACTATGTAATGCACGGCGCTTCGTACCGCACGGGCTTGGACGCTCTTCAGTGATGTCCCATGCAGGCATGTCTTTGAGTACGGTTATCGATGACAGGGTCTTCCTGTGGCAGATGAACAGGATTACCAACCCGGGTGTGATGTTATGTGAACAGTATGTGTGTTTGTCAGTAACGGCTGCCGGTGTGGTACTTGATATACAGGTCGAAGCATATGTTCGATCACGTGGCCAACGTAGCCCCCAACAGGCATTTCCTTGTAACGCCAACGTAGCCCCAACAGGCACTTCCTTGTAACGCCATTTTAGCCCCCAACAGGCACTTCCTTGTAACGAACAAAATGTACGCTTTTCACCAAGAGTGCGTATTGATCTGTGGGGCACCTTTCCTCCCCACTGACATGCTCCGGACAAAATCAAGAACCTTTTTGAGCCTTTTGTCGCACAAGGAAAACGTGACGATGCTGGGTATCGAACCCACCCTCCCCTCACTCACTCAGAAGCGGACGATCTACCCACCTGGCCATTGCTTTCGTAGTCGTTAGTATTGGCCTGGTGAATAGGTCGTCCGCTTCTGAGTGTGAGGAGCGTGGGTTCGACTCCCAGCACCGTCACTTTTGTCTTGTGTGAAGAAGGCTCGTGACTAGTTCATGGCTTGGCGGGTCGGGTAGCTCCGTCCGCTTCTGAGATTTGAGTTATTTGCGTGGGTTTCGATCCCCAGCACCGTCACTTTTTTTCGTTGTATCATACACGAAAAAGCCTCGGAAAAAAATCAATTCTTGAATTTTCTAGAGCAGTCTGTGGCGAAGGTAGTTAGCGCCCCAGACCGGAGACAACACTCAGGAGAAAGGACTCGAAAACGAAACTATTCTATGTTTTTACGCGACTATTGTACCTGGTATGTTTTACGCGAAACTATCATCGGAATATGTTTTCGTTTGGATGGAACCAACATGCTACTTGAAGCACGTGGCTATAAAGTATCCCAAACAAGTACAGGAGTAGGGCCCCTTCTAACGAGCAGAATATACATACGTACCAATCTGTCCTGAACTATAAAGTACGGTTGTTCATTAAAAGGAACTAAAATAGGTGCTTATATTTTGAGACAGAGCGGTACTTCGTATATACGTGTAAGATGGGGACATGGCCCGTGTCCCTACCTTCATTTCTTCTTACGTACGAGAACTTTCGCTTTTTTTTGTATCCTCCCGGCAGATTCGTAAAAATATACCTTAAGCTCACGACGCTTCCACACAACAATAAACGTGCCGTATTGTCCATTTCACTCGTTTCTCCCACTGCAACAACATCCAAAATTGTGTCCATACCTGCGGGTTGCGCTGGGTTTCCCGATGGTAGGGGCGTGTGGGGGGGGGGGGTTACGGGGATGAATGGGATATGAGTCGACCGGGGCAGGGGCAGGCTTTTGTGTATGAGGGGGGCAGCAGCGGAGGGGAGGGGAAGGGGGGCAGACGGGAACGTTTCTCTGGATTCACTGCGCTTTGGTGTGGGGTGGGGCGGATGATAGAATTATTGTCTACATACCCCTGGTGTGATTGTGATGTGTGTTGTAACTGTTATAGGGTGCGGCCTGTTTTGTTGTTGTTGGTGAGGTGTGGTGTGGTGTGGTTTTGTGTTGTGACTGGGATTCGGCCTGATTGTTGTGGCTGCTTGTTGTTACTGCTGCTGCTGCTGCTGCTGCTGCTGCTGCTGCTGCTGCTGCTGCCCCTGCTGCTGCTGCTGCTGCTGCCCCTGCTGCTGCTGCCAGGTGCGGGTGGTGGAAGGCGCCTACGTGCAGCTGGAGGACGCGTACTGCCTGAGGAGCGTGGAAGAGGCCATGCGAATAGCGGAGCCGATCGAGGTATAGTCGCAGTTGCAAAAGTGTACCGTGTGCACGACGCGGCCCCCGAGACGCAACGCAAAGTAACACGACGGGACGTATCATAGCGCAGTTGCACCCGCCCGGATAAAAGAGCGTCCCCCACGGCTCCTCTTTCAGGGCGCGTTTGCGACTGAACGATTTGACCGAATGTTGGAAACGCAAACAAAATATTCAGGGAGTGTATGTACACAAGCGTTATTACTGGTTAATGTTCGCCTTCTCCTCCCCCCCCCCCCCCTCCTCCGTTTTCCTCCTCTCCCTCTTCCTCTTCCTCCTCTTTTTCCTCCTCCCCCTTTTTCTCTTCCTCCTTCTCCAAATTTTATAAGTTTCCTACCGCTCGTCCTCTTCCTTATGAATCAACGTAATGAGCGCCCAAGTGTTGGAGGTGTCTCTATTAGGAGTAGGAACGGTGCTCCGCCTCGAAATAGATGCGTGGTCAAATGGTCAAATGACTAAGGCAAGCAGCAAATGAGTACGCCGCCCCCCCCTCCCCCCCCGCGGCCACGCTCGCACGCACGCCCTCGGCCCTGCCCGCCCCGTGTGTCGCCAGGTGCAGGATGGGACGTACGTGAGCTCGATGGTGGAGGACGCGAGCTTCCTCGTACACAAAAGCTTGCGGCGCTCGGTGTCGACTCGCAGCGAGCAGGCGATCATGGCCGTCTGCAACCGAGTGACGGAGGTGATAAATCGTGTCGGTCCGGTCCGGTCCGCAAGCCAATAAAAAAAAAGCACCGGCACGCAGAAAATACGGTACAGCACTCAGCATAAAACTAACAACAACACAACTGTTTACACGGCAGCACAGAGGACCTGTTTGCACGGCAGCACAGAGGACAACACAACACAACACAACACAACACAACACAAAAACAAAAACAAAACGTACCACAACGCTACAGAACACAAAGTACCACACAGCACACAGCATAGATATAGTAACGCGCAGCGCATGACAGCGCACCCCCAACGCACACTACACCGTAGGGTATCACAGGACGACAAGCAGCATACACCCCCACCCCCCACCATGCGACTCGCCCAACACCTCACGGCGCTTCGCGCTTCGCGCTAGCAATGTCTGCCTGGTCGGTGAAACTCCGACATGCTCCGTCCCGGCATTGTAGGGATGCGAGGGTCTATGGTCATACGACTACGGCCATGCATGAAAATGATGGACACCCCCCCCACCCCCGCCCGTCTCTATTAGGAGCAGGAACGGTGTGCCGTCTCGAAAGGGACGCGTGGTCAAATCGCCAAAACAGTGAGGCAAGCAACACATGAGTACGCCCCTCCCTTCTTCGGTTGCTGAATCCAGACTCGCTCTAATATGCCCTACACATGGTATGACGTACTCGGGAGTATTTATTTATACAGCAGTAGTACAAGTGCAGCAAAACCCCAGAGCGCCTGTGTTTCACGCCCGCCGAGCGTACAGCCATTCGAAACCAACTACTCAAGAAAGTGGACATCCACATCTGGCGCCTTGGGTCGAGGGAACCTATAGTACTATTTATTATTGCCAGACCTCTCGGTTGCCGGCTCCTTGCGCGGGTGGGTGGAAGAAGTACATGTCAGTCCCGACGACGCCCATCCCCCCCTGCCCCCCCCTCCCTCCGTTGCACAGCCATCGTTGCCTGGCGTCGGCTCGGTGCCCGGCGCTCCCACCGCTGCCGCTGCCGCTACCGCCGCCACCGCGGGCCCTCGTTCCCGTATATAACTCTGTCCGTAAAATTGTGGAACGCTTGAGTCTTCATGTGTATATGTATATGTGTATGCCACAATGGTTCTTATTGTTTGCGGACAGACTGGTACTTGTATATATTTGCTCAAAAGTGTATGTTTGTAGTTGCAGCAGACCAAGCCTTCTTCTTTACAGCTGCTATCACGCCATGCCTACGTACAACTGCCTGTATGATGTTATCATGCTATTCATATATGCGTGCGCCTCTTGTTATGCCCGTGCCTCGCGCGCAAAACAAAATCCGCTTGCATCTCGCTCGAACACACACACACGCGCGCACACGCACGCACGCACGCATCCACGCACTGCAGACCCAAGCCTCCTCTGCAACTGCTATCATACCATGACTTCGTTCAAGTATGATGTTATCATGCTACGATGTTATGTCATGCTACGATGTTATCATGCTACGATGTTATCATGCTACGATGTTATCATGCTACGATGTTATATCATGCTACGATGTTATCATGCTACGATGTTATCATGCTACTATGTCATCATGCTACGATGTTATATCATGCTACGATGTTATCATGCTACGATACGTACAACCATTATTATACAATGCCTCGCGCGCAAAAACAAAACACTCTGCCATCTTCAACCTAAACACACACGCACGACACCAGCGCGATTGCATGCACTCACGTACTGCGGTTTGTTTGTGTTTTCCGTCGTCGTCGTCGCCGCCGCCACCACCACCTCCACCGCCATCATTGCCGGCCCAGATCCTGGACCCACACGCCCCGGAGCCGTCTTTCTACGGCGGGCTGGCGACAAGGCGGGACCACAGATAGTCCCCGTGGCTGCGAACCGCCGCAGGGGCCGGAGTCAGAGGAGATGGAGGATGAAAATCGGCCCGCCAGACGAACTTTGTATCAACGGCGCTTGCAAAGTGAGTTGCAGCTACCACTTTCGAGGCACAGTTAGTCAGTGGAGTTGTGGAAGGTGGAGGGGGGGTGGGGGGGTTCTGGCGGTGTTATACAGATGGGTTTGGGTTTTGTAGAAGCGTTCGGGGCACTCGTGGCGGCGGGGGAGGGCGGTGGAGGGAGGGGGTGGGGGGGGTACTCTGTTGTTGCTTGCCTTAGTCAATTTCACCATTGACCCACGCATCCCTTCGAGACGGAGTTCGGGGGGGGGGGTATTTTATTATGATGAACTGATGTTTTGTTCACTCTGCTGTGTCTTCCCTATTCCTCCCCTCTGGCGGGGTGTTTTTCCGGGCAGTCGTAGAAGCTCGGAGGGGTTGGTTGATTTATTGGTATATATTGTTAAGTGGTTGATAGGTGTTTGTTGGTTTGGTTGGTTTGGTAGGTTTGTTGGTTGAATTGGCTTGTTAGTTGGTTGATACTGGTATGATTATTGGTTGGTCGTGTTTTTTTTTCGTTGGTTGGTTGGTTGGTTGATTGATTGTTTTTGTTTGCTTGCTTGCAAAAAAAAAGGTACAAATCGTTGATTCATTGATATGGTCGATTGGTTGGATTGATTTTATTTTGCTTTATTGATTCGCTGATTGATTGGTTGATGGGTTGATTTATTGATTGATTGATTGATTGATTGATTGATTGATTGATTGACTGATTGATTGATTGGTGGATTGATCGATGGGTTGATTTTTCGTGCTTGCTTTGATTCAATGGCGGTGGTGCCTGCAAGCCAAACATCTACACTGGCTGTAGACCTGATCGTCCGTAGCGCTCGTACGTAACACCTCGTTCCCTGCGCTCCTCCGCCCCGCCCCGCCTCGCCTCGCCTCGCCTCACCTCCCATTCAACCATACGACCGGCGATGCTCCTTCTCTCTTTTTTCCCTTTAGGGCACTCGACGAAGCAGCTGATGCGGATTTAGGGCAGGGGGAAGACGGGCGCGGGGGGGGCGCGAACGGGGCGGGCGCGGAATTCGGCGGGGTCGAGGGGGCGATGGTTGGAATCAACAGCGTGCACGTGGCGCTGTCCTCCGTTTCCGCTATCCAGGTGAGTACTACGTAGTGTGACGGGGGGTCGGCGAAGACACACCGAAGAAAGACTCTCGGGTGTACTTAGAGACGTAGGGGGGGGGAGGAAGAGATAGCCCCTTGCTTGCCTGGCGTACCACCGATTGGAAACGCGTACCGGTGTAGTTCTAGTACGCATAACGCACGCCGTCGCAAGAGTTAAGGGGTGGTGGTGGTGGTGGTGGTGGTGGTTCTGGACGAAGGGACGGAGGGACGGAGGGACGGACGTAACAAGCGGTAATTGATCATTGTTGCAACATTGCTGTCAACACACACTGCGGCGGCGGCGATACTGGCACTGTCTCACTGGGTCTAGTGTTGGGTATATCGCGAGGAGCAAGCGGGGTGTCCGACCAATCAAAATCGGGCGCAAAACGTAAAAACCAGCACGCGCGGCGTGTCGACCCTCCCGACAAGGAGCGCGCTTGGGTTGGGGGGGGGGGGGGGGGGAGGGGGTCCGGCAGCATTGCAGGCGGCCAGCTGCACAGCGTGAAGTTTTGTTGTTCCTCGCTATATGCCTCGAGACGTGTCGTGTCGTCGTGTCGCATCGATTCTTGCTGGGGTGGGTGCCTCTTGCTGCTTCCGCCCATGTTTTTTGTGGCCCCCGTCCACTTTTTGTGGCGGTGGTATATTGATATCACTCTACGTCGTACTTGCTCGAATTATCGCGTGTGGCACTGGTTGCGTGTTCGTCGTTCGGCGGCGGCGACAGACGGATGGAATGAGCCCTCTCCCAAGCCTCTCTCGAACCCTCAGCGCTCCTGAGCTCAAACTTTTGTTGTTCCTCGTCTGCTGCGCTCACCCGTGTGCCGTGTCCCTCGTTCCGTCAATCTCGGCGGCGGCGGTGGCGGCGGTGGAATACAACCCTTGCTCCGTCTTTTACCTGCTCTGTTTTTCATGGTTGGCGCGGCGGCGGTGTGGGATAATGTAGGATGCGTTGGACCGGTTCCTGGAAGCCAGCAACCCGCTAGTGAGGCTCATGCTGGACGAGGCAGCGCGCATACTCGGGGCGTACAAGGAGCTGAGAGATTTCCGCCTCAATGACGTGCTGGAGGTGAGGCGTAATAGTGTTTGGAGTATCATATCGAAAGTATCGAGCTGTCGAAGTTTTGATATATTTATTTTCGAATTTTCTATTTTGTCGAGATATCGAACTTCCGATATATATCAAGTATCGAAACTCCGATGTATCAAATTATCGAACTTCCGACATACTAAATTATCGACCTTCCGACATATGGAATTATCGAACTTCCGATATATCAAATTATCGAACTTCCGATATATCAAATTATCGAACTTCCGATATACATCAAATTATCGAAGTTTCGATATATGGTATCGAACGCTTTTAGAGCCCTCCATTCCCTGGCATCCCCGTCTCTGTTTTGCTAAAACTGAACGTTTCGAAATATCGAAATGGTACGTATCGGTTTGGTTTTCTTTTATTGGTATCGTATCGATCACTAGGTGGGTGCGAGGGGGGGGGGGGGGGGGCGTCGCCGCCAACGCGACGATTTTTCGTCCCAGAGCGCGTCCGCTAACTAGGTACCGGTTCCCGTTTGCTGCTGCTGTTGTGTGCTGCCTTTTTTTTTTGGGGGGGGGGAAGGGATTTGGCTTTTGAATCTCACCCCCCACCCCCCACACACACCTACCCGCATTCCTTTCCTGTCTCCCGCCTCGCACTTCCCATCCCGTCCCCTCCCGGCTCACGGCAAAACAAATAAACACATTTCCAACTTAATTTTTTTTTTGCACCAGGCACTTTCCCCCCCAGTTTCGAGCGCGCTCGCGAACGCCTTCGGGTCGTCCTCGTACGCCCTCGGCCCAAAGGAGTACGAGCTTCGAGCGGCCGATCTCCCCGGAGCCCGGCGCGTCCTGCACGCAGCAACCCAGGCAATGGACGGCGGACAGGGAGGAGGAGGAGGAGGAGGAGGAGGGGCGGGGGCGGGGGAGGGGGCGGCGGCTGGCGGCGGCTATGGAGGCCGGGGCGCAGGGGTCCGCGCGGCGCTGCTGCAAGAACCTTTTGAGGAGCTTGTTCGGCTTCTGGCATCTAGGTCGCCCGCCGTCGAGACGGCTGTCAGTTGAAAGGGGGAGGGGTGGTGGGGTGGGCGGTGATGGGAGGGGGATGGCGGGGGGGGCGGAGGTGGGGGGGGGGGCGCAGGGGCAGGGGGCAGGGAGGTTCGGTTGGGGGCACGGGCAGGGGTTTACCGAATGGGGCGCCCTGTTGTTGAGGAAGGAGGTGCGGACGCTGCAGCAGGGCTTGGCGGCGCTCATGGAGACCGATTCCCTCAACGCGCAGTTCGATGAACTCAACGAGCTGGTGAGCAAAGAAAACCGACTGGCGACAGCGGGAAAAAATGGGGGGGGGGGAACAGGGAGAGAGATGGGACGGATATGTTAATGAAAAAGAGAGTCGATGTTCATCTACAGTATTTATTGTAGGGCTAGGCACTGGCACAGTATGTACTGGGAGTAGTAATCTACTGATTGGCCCGGCCAGTATATTCGCCAGTAGTTTTTTTCTCATGTACGTCCAAGAAACACGCCATATTGTAGTTCGGAAACCCATCAAATGTGTTTCGGAAGGAGAGAGGAGAAAGGAGAGACAATATACTGCTGCATTCCAGTATACTGATTGATTTTGACGACAGTATACATTGCTACTGAGTCAGCCAGTGCCCAGCCCTAATTTTTTGCCACGTTTTGGGCATGTGTTAAATGGGGCGGGACCCGTTGTGACGGGAAAGGACTTACCACCGAGAGGTGCGGGAAAGGGGAGGACAGCTGATTAAAACATTGTCCCAGCTTAGACTAAATGGATTGAAATATGTCATCTGACCGTAAAAACCCTAGCTCTTTAACCCCGACCGCCTCTGGGATAACCCCGACCGTCTCTGGGATTTTTCTCGGAAGGAAAATGTAATCAGGAGTTGTAATAGTATGAGGCTTTTCAATAATTGTGTCGAAACTCCGTAAAGACAATTGGTAAGTTTGCTATTAGTACGTAGCGCCTCGTGGTACTTTTTTTTTAGGCGCGCGCTTTTTTCGGTTATTTTTGTACCGGCGGCCTTCTTGTCGAAATGCTGTCTTCCCGCACGGTCAATGTTGTTAGACTGGCGAGTTAAGTGTGTTTCCCCGAAAGCTCGCCAAGCCGTTTCATCTTGGGATATGATTATACCACGTAGTGTGATATGGTAAGGCATCCATGAGGCAGATACATAGTAATACCCATTGCTGTCTCTGGAAGTGGCCACACCAGAAATTAATTAAATTCATTGGAGGCTGTCGTCCATATGCAAGTCCGCCTCAGAGGCGGTTCTTAGCAGGATGCAGCTCACCCTCCATGCGACTCGCCCAATACCTCACGGCGCTTCGCGCTTGGTGCAAGCAATGTCTGCCTGGTTGGTGAAAAACCCAACGTGCTCCGTCCCGGCATTGTAGGGATGCGAGGGTCTATGGCGATATGACTACGGCCGTGCACGACATGAGTACACCCCCCCCACCCCTCCCCTGTGTCACCTTACCTGGACGAAGCCCTTCGCTGTGCGATTACGGGCCGTCACCGCCGCGCCATGTGTGATCCGCGCTGATTCCCTTCACTCGTACTTGTGTACATACATGTGATACGTACGTACAGACATGGTCTCCGCACGCGTGCAATATTTGCAATCTCCTCAGCCTTAGCAAGCTACCGGTCCATGGTGGTTTCGAGTAAGTCTACGGCTCGTATCCAAGTAAACCGCCATACAATGCCGTACGAAACCCAAACACAATATTGGGCTGTTCTTGCACTACGAAATATCCTGACGGTCGTGCCTTACTTGACAAAAATCACTTCCGGCGTGCCTTTTTACTGCGCATGGCTTATCCTGCAATTGCCTGCTGTAACGAGTTACCGGCTCATCGTGATAATAAGTTCCCGTCTCGTCATCGTGGCTTACGCTGTATATACCCGAAACTCATGGGAAATTTCCCCCACGCAGGTGCGGCTGCTGAACTTCGAACGGCCGTCGGACGCGCTCGATTATCGACCGCCGCCAGCCCCGAGGCGGCCGGGAGAAAGCTCGGGAAATAGCGGCGGCGGCGGCGGCGGCGGCAGTGGTAGTGGTGGCCGTGGCAGCAGGAAACAACCTCTGTCGCCGGAGAGAGTCAAGGAAGTGCTCCGGCTTAGGGTTGACTTCCAGAGGGACGCGATCGACGCCTTGGATTTGTGAGGATAGCGAACACCAGAGGGTACCGAGAGCTTGTAACGGAGGGCACCGTAGTGTTGTGGCGTCAGACTATTACTCAAGCTGTACTCTGTGCCGTACGGGTTCCAGCTCTTACAGCAGTAGAGTTACGTATAGGTCCATATAGCAGCACTCTATCATACATGGGTAACCGGTTAAGTTGTCGGTCGCCGCTTGTGGAGAGCGAGCGGACAGGCAGACGTTTCGTACCGTGTACGTTTTTTATTTTTCCTTCGTTTTATTTTTATTTTTATTTTTGTTCGTGGCGATTGGCTTACTTTGGCGTATGCTGCAGACCGCTGGCGAGCATGAGTGCTGACGGTTTCGTTGTCGTTGCGTGCGTTTCGCGCATGTACCAGCTACGGTCGTCGTATTGTAACGCTCCACAGCAGTAGTACAGCGTTCGTGGGTTGATCTGTTGTGTTACGGGTGATGTTGTGTTTTGTTGTGGTTTAGTTGACGCGCAACAAGCGAACTGTTTTTTGGTGCTGTTGTCGTCGTGTTCTGTTGTTGTGTAGGCGCAACTGGTTTTGTTTTCCGTTTTCTTACGGCAGATCGAAGTCTGCTGGATTGCGTCACCGGCCACGGACGTTTTAACGAATGGTCCAATTTCGCCTTCTTTTTTTTTTCCTTTTTTTTTTTCTTCCAGATTATTGTCAGCTGTGACTGGCTGTGAGCTTGACAAATTGGTTCGATTGCAGATTGGCGTCCGCAATATATTCGGGCGGCAGGCAGCTACGTACGTATGTCGATAATGCTCCACAGTCAGCGATGGATAATGCTGTCAGGCTCAGAAGATGTGTTTCTCTATTTATCTCAAGCTACTTGCTTGCGTAATACTAGGCATCAGCTGTGAGGTCGAGGGCGACTAATGTTGCGGCTGTAATCCAAGAACAACAGCAACATGCGTCTATCAAAGAGCCTCTCAGTGAAGAGCCGTACGAGGTATAGCCTATCACTTTACGAATACAGTACAGGACACCTAATAAGAAACAGGCTGCAAGAAAGCCAGGCTGAGATTTAGAGGAAAATAATAAATTCGGGAGTCGTTATCTTGAAATAATTGTAGCAACAGCACCCTCTCTCAAATAAGAAATCCAGCCTGGACCAGATTTCCTGTTTCTTATTAAGTGTCCTGTACTGTATAGTAGAGCTCTACATTGCAGAGAGGTGTCATCATATCACTGTGTACCATGAACTGCAGAGTAGACATTAGCGGTGTTACTAACGTTTCCCTCGAAAGGTGCTGTAGAGTTCGAGGTGCTCGTACAACTACCTATTTACACAGTACCCGTTTTTAGTCTGTTCGCTGTGTTGTCAGATCCTTCGTGCAAGCACAGAAACACCGAGGCTTACCAACGTCGACTTTCTCTCTGTGGGTTGACCACACCCAACATAACTGATCTCGGATCTATCCATCATACAAGACCCTGGGAAGGAAAAATGACGGGGACAGGAACAAGACCATCTCTGGTCAAGCATCCGTCCCGTGGACCAGGCCGGCAAACACTCGCCGCGTGGATGGGACCACACTGACTGATAAACTCGTCTCGTGGGTACTATAGAAGCGGTCTCTCCATTCAACCGGTCCAGGCCCGCTTGTCACGCTTGCAACTCGATCGCCTCCCCCCCACGCCCTGGCACTGCCCCAAGTCTTTGGGGACGCGATTGGCTCTAACCGTCGGCTGGAGTGTGTCGGACAGAGACTCGGTCGCTTCTCCTGGCCTAGTCTATTCACTCGTACGCTCCTTTCCGCCCCCCCTACGCGTATACGCGAACACTGCTGTGTACTTGTACATACTGCTGTAGGGATGTACATTATTTGACTTTTTCGTGGCGTCGCGACACGCCGCGGCATATCGCGGCATGCCGCGACACCCCACGGCGTGTCGCAGCGAGTGTTGCGGGGAATGTCGCTAACCCTAACCCTAACCCTAACCCCACGTGTCGCGGCATGTCGCGAAATGCCGCGGCACGTGTCGCGACGTGCCGCGGCAGCGTCCGTGGCGTGTCGCGACACGTGCCACGAAAAAGTCAAATAATGTAGATCCGTGCGATGTCAGGTCGGAGAATCAAACGACGAGCGGACGTTCTGGGTGTTTTAAACGTTAAAATGTGCAAAATGTGCGCTATTCATGTTTACGATATAGATCAAACCAGAACAACTCGATCAGAGCGAACAGGAATCCGCCGAACATGAACGTAGCTAGATCAGTTGTGACTAACAGACGCCGCATGCCGCTTTCTCCCCCCACGCACGTGTCCCTCCATGCACGCAGACTACGTACTACTGTACCGTGGTATACCGTTACGGTACACTACTCTGTACCGTAACGGTACCAGGTACCAGGCACTGGTAGTCGGTATGATGTGCGTTTCAGTCCCGTCGAGCCTCCCCTACGTACGTTCTGCTGGTATACTTCATACTTCACGTTCGCCGTCGTCCTCGTGACCACTACTGTGAACGCTCGGGTTTGGCCATTTGGGCGCCCAGCTGCGCCATTAGACTGTGATCCAGGTGAAGGTGAATATCACCGGCTGCAGGGAGGGGCTCATGCACGGCGGTCGCGACGAAGGTGTCATTGTCCAAAATGCGGGGCAATTTTTTAGATACGTCTCAGCCCCAGCCATTTTCAAAGACGATGCCAAAATTGACTGTGATTGCGGAACCCATTCGGAGACGGTGGAAAGACGGAATGCCCGCCGAAGTTGGGACGTGTTGCAGATAATGCTCAGAGCCTGAAAGGTGGCTTGTAGCTTGTCAATAGCCGTTGCGTTGAGCTAGTGATGACTTGTGGACTGCAGCTGCTGTGTGCATCTCGGATTGGATTTATGCGGCGCAATTGGACGCAGGGAAAAAAAATCGGTCCCGGTTCAAAAAGACCTCTTTCCAATGGCACTCTCTCGTTTCTGTGCTGCAGAAAAGAAAGCTTGGCCAGCAGAGAGCAGAGAGGAAGAGGGTGTATTCCCTGCGTGCGGACTCGGCTGAGCGGGTATAAACATGACCAGCCTGAGCCCCGAGAAGTTCTCCAGCCTTCATGGGCGGCTTATGACCATCCTGTCCGCGGATACCAGCGTGAGCCAAGAGTGATTTCCGTCGATGACTGCAGCAATGTGTATGTCTAGCACTGCTTCGTAAAACTGTACTGGTAGCACGACTATCTACAGCAGTACTCGCATTGTCAACACATGGCTAACAATAACAGACAGCAGCAGGGGGGTTCGGGGAGTTGGGCTCTGGCCGGCTACGGCTGCGACAGGTGCCGAATGCTCTTCCTTTGATGGCACAGCTATCAGTCCGGAAACCCGGCGCGTGGACGTTGAAAGCTTTGCAACCAGCCACCGACCCTCGACTGCAAGTACAAGTTGTACGTACGTAGGGACATTTTTGTACGCTTCGAGAAAAGCGGCGAGTCTTGGCCAGACACGCAGTCTGCAGCGTAGTTGATACGAGTAGTTGCTGTGGTTGTGGTTGAAAATTAACGTGTCAATATCTCGCGTTGATGTTTTCCGATGTTGCCATATCTTCTCCTTTCCAATCTCTCCATTCTCTACCCCCCCCCCACCGCTGTACGGTGAGAATCCGACGTGCTCCGTCCCGGCATTGTAGGTATGCAAGGGCCAGTCTGTGGTCATATGTACCACTACTATCATGCACGGCTTGAAGTACACCCCCCCCCCTCTCGAGTACCCCCCCCCGCCCGGGTCCGCCTTGAGTTACGTAGTTCAGGGGTTGGGAGTAGGGTTGTTATACGTACAGCACCGGACACCGACAGCAGTAATAAGAAACAGGGAAGCTGTTCCAGGGGGTGGATTTCTTATTTGAGAAGGGGCGCGTTCTACACTGATTTCAGTCTAATGAATCCCGAATCTCTTGTTTTCCTGTCAATTTCAGCCTGCCTTTTCTTGTTACTCGTTCTCTTATCAACGTGTTTCGGTGTCCTGTACTATTACGGGGGGCCATAGTAAACACTAGTAAATAGGATCAAATTTTGTTCGTAAATAATGGTAAATATGTAGATTTTTGTGTGTACGGAAGGTCCTATTTACTATGGTCCTCCGTAATAACTGTATAGGGTACCAGGTACGTACCAGGTAGCTCGTAGGCTTGGTTGGTGTTTAAAGTCCAGGTATCTTTCAACCATTATGCCCTCAGCGTGTCTTATGTTCCTAATCTACTGTTTGCTGCTGGTGCGCGCGTGTTGTTTTTTTCCCTCCCTTGCTCGGCCCTCTATTTCGTTGCCCTTGTCCATCCACCGGCGTGTCAGGACATCGGTGTCAACAGCGAGGTTTTGTCAGAAAGTTTCGGCGACGAGTACCCCCTGCTGGTCGATGTCATCAACTCCCTCCTCATCGATGTGGGTGCTGCTGTTCTGCTGTTGCTGTTGCTGTTGCTGTTGCTGTTGCTGTTGCTGTTGCTGTTGCTGTTGCTGTTGCTGCTGCTGCTGCTGCTGCTGCTGCTGCTGCTGCTGCTGCTGCTGTTGCTGCTGCGCTTGGTGGCGTGATGTTGGTGCTGTTTGCTGCGCATGGTGCTGTGCTTCTGCTGTTGCTATCGTGTTGCTGTGGCTGATGGTAATCTTGCTATTATCTCTGCTGCTGTGGGTGTTTCACGCGTCGCTGGGCGTGGGGCTACCGCTGCTACCGCTACAGCTGCTGCTGCTGCTGTGTGACGTAACGGTATATAGTTGGCTGTAGCGCCTTATGATAGCACGCGAGGTGCTGAAACAGTACTGATGCGCTTTGAAAGCAAACTACCTTCCAGTTATACCCCCTTCCCCTACGTAGCCTCCTCGCCCATAGGTAATGTCGACACGTTACCGGTGGGACCTGCTCTGCATCTGTACATATATATCCGTAGCTTTTCTTGCCTACGAACGGCTGAAAAAACTGCACTTAGTTTCCAGACTTCACTTCTACGGCTTGTCTTGTGCTCCTCTTTTTTGTTTTTTACTGCCGACAGCGCTTGCCGCGACCCAGGACCAACGAGAATTGCAAGCTTAAACTACTCACATACGAGTACGAACACGCGTTACTCTTGGGAAATATTACTATATCGCACGTTGAATTCCTAAAATATTTGGAGAGATTCGATATGAGCCCATTTATTATAAGATTTATTATAGGCCACCGTAATACGTATGATACCTGGCACGAGTATTATACGTACTGCTGGTTCATGTGGCTCTACCAGCTACGAGTATTAGTGGTCACTTTTTCCGGAGGGCTGTTCGTTAACACTATATATGTTTGCCCCTTCCCCCCCCCTCGACACGCCTGTCGGGTTTCGCAGAACCGGCTGCAGCTGTCAAAAGGGGAGAATGACACCATGTGGTACAAGCTGGTGCAGGAAGGGAAGGCCAAGAAACTCGTGGGCCTGACGTAAGCCTCAAAGCAACCCCCCCCCCCCCCCCCCCCCCCCCGCCCCCCTCCAGTACGTAGCCGTGCGACCTTCACCACGCAAGGACCGCGGCGGTAGAAGTAACAGCTTTCCTCCGGCCCGTTAGCGTGCCTCGCACTCACGGAAAAGGGAAAGCCGTGCCAAGAGGAGCGATCGGCGTTGTCAAACACCGGGCGATGGTATGAGCACAACAGCGTGTGGTGACCCCGCAAGCGAAGGAAAGCCGTCAAGCGTGATTGCGAGAGTCCCCCCTCTTGCGTTATCGCCTGTAACGTGCGCACTGGGTGGTGTTTTTTTTTTTCTCAAAAAGGAGTTTCCACCCCGTGTTGGCGTTTTGGTACTCGGCGGTGGTCTTGTTCCTGCCCTGTCTCCTGTCTCTTGATTCGGAAAAAATATTTGTTTTCGTCTGATGAGACTCAAAGCTTACAGAAATCGATCCCTATGACGTCGGGACCCTTGGCCCCTGTGCCAGTTACGGCAGAGTCGCCGTCATTGCCCGCTCATCCCAACGCCTGCCAATCGTGCCTACATAGACCACGGCGCCACGCGTCGTATTAATCGCATCTAAAGCGTGCTGGTTTTGCCCCGTACGGCCCCAAACATGCTGTTTGCTTTTCCGGAGGCCCCGAAAGTCCAGGTGGTCTCGGGAGTCCCGGGGGTCCCGGGGGTCCCGGGGGTCCCGGGGGTCCCGGGGGTCCCGGAGGTCCGCGGTGGCGCGTGACAATTATGCCGTCCACGTCGCCATCGTTGTCGTCGTTGTTGGCATTTGCTGTGACGCCTTGCCCTTGGCTTAGCGAGTCCGGTGCTGCGAGCGAAGTCTGGAGGGTAGACGGTAGATCGCGAAGAAAAACCTCGTAGGGGACCCTCGTGTGCTGTAGCGGTAGCGGTATAGCGGTAGCGGTGAGTGGAACCTCACGCCAAACGTTGCTGTTGTCTTGTGCCCACGGGCGCGAGAGCTGTTTTTACCGCGCGACACGCCCAAAGAACAGCGTGACGGTGAACTTTATCCGTTTGATCCGTTGCGTTGAAACGACCAAGCGCAGGCCGGAGCAGATGATGATCTACCAGGTGATCGAGAAGGCAGGAAACATGGGCATCTGGACGCGCGACATCAAAACGGGCACGAGCGTGAACCAGGCAAGGAATACAACTGCTGTTGCGCTCCCTCTCCCCCCTCCCACCCCTTCCCAAACCAAAACTTTATATTTTCCATGGTTGAAAGGAGTAGTTATTCGAGCAGCGAAACGCGGTGCTGTCTGCATTCTTCTCGAGAAAAACGTTCGCCCTTTTATCGAAATACCGGGTGTTGGGAATGGGCGCGGGCGTAATGTTTTGAGGTTTTTGCCGAGGCCGGCGTGAAGGGGGGATGCCTCGGACAAGGAAAGGCTATCTGATTCACACAGTATTCCCTTTAGGTCACCCTTACACTGTTACTCCTTGCGTACACGTTGCCCGCTACCCGTAAGCCGCGTCGAGTAGCTGGAGAGTCGTTTTGAGCCATGCCCGCTGGGATGGTGCTGTTCGATTTTTTGTATCGGGTGCCGGCAACGACAGACGGACAACGTCGTCTAGAGCCAGCAGTAAACGAGAACGCCGTTTATTCGCACACAAAGACCGAGGGACCAATGCGCGGCACGGTGCGCACGCGGTGCAATTACGCTTTATATTGTCGGCCAACAGCTATTATAGTCAATGGCACCACACGTTTCGCCTCACCCACAAACCGCGCCAAGTGTAACCTTGTGTCCTGAGTCCTGGCGGTCTTCACGGCCAACATAGGAAACATGCCTTCTTTTTTTGAACTAATAGGAAGTGCGTGTCCTCCGCCGGACGACTCGCTTGAATGTATGCCTCGCTTGAAAACCGATAGATAGCACTGTAAGCCGTTCGCCGCCGCCGACAGGCCGCCTGCGGCGCTCTCGATGGGAAAATCCCGTCCGACATATTGTTTATAACTTGCGCCGTGACAGCGATCGAAAACACGCACGGCGTTTGTCCTTTGGCGACCTCGTTACCCCCCGGCGATAACTATCATTCAGCCCGCCCCCCCTATAAATATATTATGTATTTATAGGTTGGATTGGCGTCGCTTGGCGACGGCGCTGTAAAACATGCCCCTCACTGCGTGAGCTAGACAACCAGGGTACCGTTTTTGTTTTTGGCGGTCACCCAGGCTGGCGGTCTGGTTAGATCATTTGTGCGTGGTTGATAAGCTCAACTCCGCACAAGGGGAATGATTGTATCACGTAGTGTGATATGGTAAGGCATCCATGAGGCAGATACATAGTAATGCCCATTGCTGTCTCTGGAAGTGGCCACACCAGAAATTAAATCAATTCATTGGAGGCTGTCGTCCATATGCAAGTCCGCCTCAGAGGCGGTTCTTAGCAGGATGCAGCTCACCCTCCATGCGACTCGCCCAATACCTCACGGCGCTTCGCGCTTGGTGCAAGCAATGTCTGCCTGGTTGATGAAAACCCAACGTGCTCCGTCCTGGCATTGTAGGGATGCGAGGGTCTATGGTCATATGACTACGGCCGTGCACGACATGAGTACACTCCCCCCCCCCACCAAGGTCTGCAGGGTCGGTGACAACCCGATATACTCCGTCCCGGCATTGTATAGTGCAAGGGTCTATGGTCGTACGACTACGGCCATGCATGGCATGAGTACACCCCCCCCAGCCTGGTCGGTGAAAAACCGACGTGCTCCGCCCCGGCATTGTAGGGATGCGGGGGTCTATGGTCATACGACTACGGCCATGCATGACATAAGTATATACACCCCACCACGACGTTTTGAGCTTGTTTCAGGGGAATGGCATTTTTCATTTTTTTCGAAGCAGTCGGATGCGCGCGTCGGTGCTTCCTTTTCTACTTGATGTATAAAATTAGTGATTTGTTATTTTGTGCTGTGCCTCGTTTTTTCTCTTGTCCCTGGTCATATCTTCTCCCGTGCGCAGAATACGCTAACGAAAACCCTCAAGTCTTTGGAGGGCCGTCACCTGATCAAGACGGCGAAGTCCGTCAAGAGCAAGAGCAAGAAGCTTTACATGCTGTACGAGCTCAGTAAGTTGACTTGCACGGGTGTCGTCCTCGAACTGCCGCGCCGTGCACGAGCCAGAGTAGATGGCCTTAGTGTACCGTTGTACAAGGGCCTGACGTCATGCAGGCACCCTAGAGGACTGATATTGCTGCTGCTGCTGCTGCTGCTGCTGCTGCTGCTGCTGCTGTTGCTGCTGTTGCTGCTGCTACTGCTGCTGCTGCTGCTGCTGCTGCTGCTGCTGCTGCTGCTGCTGCTGCTGCTGCTACTGCTGCTGCTGCTATTGTTGTGCTGTTGCTGATGTTGTGTGTTATTTGCTTTTCTGGCGGGGTAGCACGCATTTTACCCGTGTCAAGCAAAGCGCCAAGTCGATACCAGGCCACCTTGTTCGCTAGTTTGACCTTGACAAGCGCGATAATACGTCCGTCCCCCTTGCCCCCCCCCGATGCGAGGGTCTATGGTCATACGACAACGGCCATGCATGAATATCGGGTGCACGCCCCCCCCCCCTCCCCCCGGTCTATGGTCATACGACTACGGCCATGCGTGACATGAATATACCCCCCCCCTTCCCATCACACGCACCCTCGCGCTATTTGCGAATGTGGTCGATCGGGTTCGAATTCACTTCCCGCCATTTGGATCTACTTCGTCTGCTTCCGGCCTAAGTGCATACCAGGTATATACGAAGTATATACATATACGCGTATGTAAATATCCTTTTATACCGGATAGTTTGTGTTCGTTCTTGTGATCTGACTCGCTTCTCGCGCACAACCCGCTTGGTCCGTTCCCTTCGTTTTCCTTCTCCGCGTGGGGCAATCGACCGCGCCCGCCGTCCCGCGCTTCGTCATCTGGTGTCGTGTCGTCACGCATCCTCGCTAAACCGCTCCAACCTGCGCTCTGCGCTCTGCGGCGGCGCTGACAGCTCCGGCAAAGGAAATTACGGGCGGTCCATGGTATACAGATCAGGAGTTTGACTACGAGTTCGTCAAGCACCTCTCCACCTACGTGCTCAGCTACGTAAAAGAGCAGGTGCATCGAGTGTGCCTACTTTTCAGAGGCGAATATATGTAGTGTTGCAGGGGTTTCTATACGTACGTGCGGGAATTATTTGGGATAAGGCGGGGGCATTGGTTCGAATGTCAAACGTGACACTATTCTTGTGAATTGGTTCTTTTAAAAAGCAAGGTGGCGAAGTCTTCATCATGGCTGACGCCGATCGCGGAAGGGCATCTGTTGATGCTTTCTTTGTCGTGCGATGTTCGGTAGCTTATTTGTTGCATTTGCTGCATGGCATGTGGAGATTTGTAACCGCCTGCGCTAGCATGAAGCAGGTATTCCACCTCGGATGTTGCACTTTGCAGAAGCCTCCGTTCCTTCGCGACACACCCCCCCCCCCACGTTTCACTAAGGCAAGCCACGCAGATGAGAGGTCCCTCGAATCGAACACAGTTGCACCCCTCGCCCCAGACCCCACGGTTGTGACGGAGAAGGCTCCCGTTTTCTCCACGTACATGTCCTACTCGTGCATTGCGGTCGGCGGCACCCGGCCTCCGGGGTCTTTCGTTCGGTCGGTTGGTGACTCTGTTTCGTTCTGTTTTTTTGTGGTGCCGCTTACGGTCTGCCTGTGTGCGCTCGCTGGCGTTGCTTATGCCTGCCCGTGCTGCTCCTGCTGCTGTTGTTGCTGTTACTGCTGCTGCCGTCGCTTCTTCTGTTGCTACTGCTTCTGCCGCCGCTTTGCTGTGCAGCAAACTCCTCCTCTGAAAGACATCGCCGCCGCCATCAAGGTGTCCGGCATCTCTAAGATCGACCTGTCCATGGAAGAGGTCAAGCTGATAGTCAGCACCCTGGTGTACGATGGCCTGCTGGAGGAGGTCCGAGGGGCGGCGTCAAGATTCAACCGAAACGTGGGTGGCAACGGATGTACGAAGTATGAGCGTAAGGATGGACGGAACACTCGCGTTCGTTCCGTGCGATGGGGACGCATTCAAAGCGCCGGTAGTGTGTCTTGGAGGCGAGGCGGACAGGGCGGCGCGCTACTCCCGCTTTTGAGCGATTGCCGTCGCCCACCCGTTCCCTTTTCGAACTGCCGATGATTGTTCGGGAGGGGTGGGGGAGGGATGCGGAGGGGAGGGAGGGACGCCCGTCCGTCTCTTCGTGATTTTGTGCATGCAACTTTTTATTTTGTTGGCCCAAGCAATGGTTGCCGCGTCATTCATTATGCCAGCCAAGGTTCGGTGCGCGCCCTGAAGAAGGGAGTTCCGAGAGGCGTTCGCCGGCGGGCATACAAACGGGCCGATGTCAACCCGGATGGTATTGGTGTCGAACTCTAATCAAATCCTGAGGACGAATGAATCATGAAACCTTTACGTTCTGCTCGGTAGAGCGGAGAAGGTTACAAAAGACGCGGGAGTAGAGACCAGAGCATTCTTCTCAGGTGTCGTCTTGCCACTGTGACACTTCAGCAGCCGGTGTAAGGGAGGCGTGAGAGGTCCATGGGTACCCTCTGACCTTGAGGTCTTTTTCTCCCACGAGAACCTTCTAGCTCTTATCCCCACGCACGCACGCCTCGCCCTTTCAGCAGAACCCCGCCCGCAAGTTTTTCGTCGGTTGTCACTAAGGTAAATTGAGCGGACTGCTGCGTTTTCCACCCCCTGCATCCCGGTTGTTCCTCGCTGTCTTCCTCTCTCTGTGTTTCTCTTCATTAAGTCTCACTCTTGAGTTCTCGGTTTCTTCTCTCTCTCTCTTTGCTTTTGGATGGGTCGCCCGTCCGTGCATGCGATTTCCATCGACCCCTAAAACTGCAGGCGGGTGATGGCCCTGTGTACAAGATGGCGCCTGCAGTCGAAACGGTGAACGCTTTTACGGAAGTGCCGTGTGGGACGTGTAAGGTGAGCGAAAGGCCAGTTCAACGACCCCTGTTCGTACTTGTGGGCTGGGCACATCGCACGGCAGGGCGGGGTGGCCATGCGTCCGCTTGACCTCTTATGGCATAAGCGTGCGGCCGGAGACATGTTTGGTGTATTTTTATTGTTTTTTGTTGACGTGCGCCTCGACGTCGTGCGGTTTTCGCCAAGGAAGGCACGAATTACTCGTCGCCGATCGGACCAATGGAGCTGTCACAGCGTGTAGTTATAGGTGCATGTCTCGGGTGTGCCACTATCCTCGACTCGCGTGGATGTTTTTCTCTCATGTGTACCGCTCCTGCCCGTGCGTGCGCATCTGTCTGATGGGGAATCACACCTTTCCTCGAGAGCCCATTATGATGATGATACGTCACACCCATACGCCCCCTCTGAGGCAGCGTAAACCCTCGCGTCCTGGATGACCCGGGGAGGTCCAATGACACTCTCCGTACAAACCGCCGCTTTATGAATCTACCCGTGACAGCAGCTTCAACGCCGGTCACTATGTAACGACAGACCTCGATCAAACGTCTTCGTTTTTCTTTTTTCTTCCCTGTGACCGGATTATACCTTTGTGCTACGAACCCACCTCCCCTTTTGTTCGGTCACATTCTTCCTGTCACCACCCACCCACCCACTTATTCCCTACCCTCTTCCTCTCCGCCTCCCTGCACGACCTTTTCGCGCTCAATCAATACCACGTATCAAGCAGATGACGATGAACAACTACTGGCAGCAGACGATGCTGCTACAGTGCCCACCCACCCACTGCGCGCCTATGTAGGTAATGAAACACTGTTCCGAAGACGGGGTCGTGTCACCCAAGACCTGTGTATACCTGGCAGAGTGGCTCAACCTGCCCAACTCAGACGAGCTTTTCTGACGATAAATAGACGGGCAGCGTGGAAGTGAGGAGAAGACCCCCGGCGTATTTATCAGGGCTCTTCACGAGTCATGACCCGACCCGCGGGTTGAGCTAGTTTTTTTTTAAATCTCACGGGTCGGGTCGGGTCGGGTCAGGAGATTTTCAAACTCTCACAGATCGGGTCCGGTCACCGTTACCCAACCCGACCCGACCCGACCCGACCCGACCTGACTCGCGAAGTTTGACCCGACCTGTGAACAGCCCTGATATTTATTAGCTTCCGCCCTTGCCGCCGTATTTGACGGTGGAGCCAGGGGCACAGTACCGTGTACCATGGGTGCTGCTTCAGGATCGAGGTCATGGCTGCTGCCTGCCCGCATTCTGTTGTTTAGTTCAGCGCCTAGAGATGGGGGGTGGTTGCAGGGTTGTTGTGATTCCTCGCAAGTCGTAGTTCCTGTTCTTGGGGTGTTCTTCGCCCAATACAAGAACGCAGATGCATACCTGGTATATACCTGGTAGCTTTTGCGATTCCGGAAAAATGGCGACCTGGGAATGGTACGAGTATGGTTCCGAGGTATGGGGTTCGGGCGGGGGGTTGCCTTCGTGCGGCCCGTCGAAGCGAATGTGTCATGCGTGGCGGCTGTGTTCTGTACATCATGTGTTGTTGCGCCTGAGCTGCCGATACGCAGAGCTTGTACTCGTATACCGTAAACGGGAAACCACTGGTATACCGCTTTACTGGTATACCGCTTTATGGCGCTTTTCGAGGCCGATGGGTTCGAAGTTTCCGTCGTGTTCAAGATCCTAGGTAAACCTAGGGAATACGTAACACTACGTATTACCAATGGTATTCCAAAGACATTGGGTTAAGGAGCACACAAATAGTCAGTCAGAAAAGATTTTGGCCGCAAAGTGCTACCGCTATGTTCTCACAGTAAATAATGTCCAAAATCGTGTGTGGTAGCACGCGTCTCTGTAAAGCAGTACGGACCCAACCCAGGAAGTATGGCATGAATCCTGCAGGATGTACGGCCCCCACTCGGCAACACGGGCTAGATCATGCAGATCAGGAATCTAATTGTCCTCAAAGATCTAAACCATGAAGTAGGAATCGATGATCTGTCCGAGGTGTAGATAGCGAGGAATGTTACGGGTCGTGGTTCCAGAGGTCGGTGGCAAAGAAGAGCGAAATCGTTGAAAGGCATGCGGGCTGGGCGTCGCAATCCATGCGGTGTTGGCCGGCGCTATCAATAGTCGATGGCTGCGTTGTGCCGACGAAACTCGAGAGGCGACTATGAATGAATACGATTAATACCCGAGTATTTTATTTTCTTCTTTTCGTGATATTATTAGGCGATGTTGTGTGGGACGCCGCAGCTCGTCTGTGCTTTTGATGTACGCTCCTCCGACCAATCTGCTGGATGTCGAGCCAGTCAGGGCATTCGTTCACACCAGGGTCTGGTTGGGCTTCCATCGCTATCCATGTTTTACTTGCACCCAGGGTCTCAACCATGGCCGGAGAGCGGAACAAACCATCCGTCATGCCGCGAAAATTAGACCCCATGACTACCGAATGCTCCCCGCTCTCCCTCCATCTTACCGGAAACTCTATTCCCCCGCTGCTCTATCCCTTCTTGCTCGACCAACGACCAACCCCCCCCCCCTATGGTCATGTGACTACGGCCGTGCACGACATGAGTACACCCCCCCCCCCCTCTCATCACCGCCTGATGAATACAATTTCGATCCATGCGTTCCCCCCACTTTCTTCATGGCACTCGCCGGAAACAGAGAAGACCACCCACCCACCCACCCAAACCTGCACCGCTGTACGGAGCACAGAAAAAAAGGTTTGTCCGGAGCACTGACACATATACCTACTACTGCTGTAATCGTGAACTACTGCCCCCGGGGCTCAATCAGCATGGGCGGCGACGGCGACACACACCATCAAAAACCGACGTAGAAGTGGTCTAATAAAAAAAATACATGTGAGTCCCGAAACACGTCGTCGATTATGCACAGCGAGCACATGATGTCCATCGATGGCGCTGAAGATGCCTCTAAAAAATGCATCGCGGCGCGTCTAATGCTTGCACTTCTCGGAAGGGTAAATTGCCTGCCTGAGAAGATTATGTATCGTGACGCGGGAGCTGTTTGCGTCGCGGGATGGGGTACGCAGCTTTTACTTGGTAGCGCGCACGTTATTTAAGCCGCACGCCCCCAGCGATGGGGGGGGCGTTCGTCCGGTTTCCATTGCCATAAAATACCAGAGGCATCCCGCATCCTCGTACTGTACATATATACATACCGGGTACGGAATACATACATGACAAACAAAATGTACAACAACCAAGCGCCGCCCCAACAGAGACTCGCGCTTCGTACATCGTAGTGCGATGAGAAAAAAAAAATAACTGAAAGCGTAACATGCGCGAACCCACCCACGACACATTATTACAATGTAAAAAAGGTAAAGAAGAAAGAAAGACAGGTACGGCAACAAGCAATTGAGTATCTCACTCGTTTCCCACCCAAACAAATGTAGAGGAAAGAGCTGACGACGGTGAGATGAGAACACAGTCAACTACATACGAACCACACATTAACCAAACCGGACGTGATCCGAAGCAGGCACATACGAACTCCACTACAGTAGGATCGGCGTGTCCACGAACGCCTCCCATGGCTTTCTACCAAAGAACTCCGCGCCCTCTGGCGTCTTGGTTACATATCCCAAAAAGTCCCGAACGCCCCCATTTGCTGCCAAAATTGTTGCACACGGTTTTTAGCACACTTTTTCAAGGGGAAACGGGGGGGGGGGGGGATGTGCAAACAGAAAAAAAAATATGATCAAAATGGCGGCAAGCACATATATACATATATATATATATATATACGGACGGTCGCACCAAACCACGACTCGTCGCCACAACACGCCGGAGCGTTGAAGGTTCACCAACACGAAACACACCCCTCCTCCTTATTTTTGGCCCTGAGGCCGTGTAAAAACCCACAACTATTGTAAAATAAAACTAAAAAAAGAAACGGTAAATCTAATGTAATCGTAATACTAGTGGCTATCAAAAGAAAAATCATGAAACTAATTACTTCGCCAAGGGGCACGGGACGCGGGAGGCAGGGGGGGGGGAGGGACGGGGGGGGCGGGGGGGAACTTCGGCTGTTTTGCAGTTTATTGTTCTACTACGTTTGCCCGCCCTCCCTCGTGCCTGCTCTGCGGAGCAGTACGCAAGGTTCGGCAGGAACTAGGGACAAAAAAATAATTTCCGTGTTGCATCGTAAAATACTAGCAGCGTGCTGCGCTTTAGTATCGCTCCGGTGCGTAGCGAGCGCGGACTGCACCTGCTTGGGCAGCAAGCAGTGCGGCGCCTACACAGAAAACTCTCACGAAATAAGCCGAAGTCAGCAACTCATCCCAAACGGCCTGTCATGGGCGATGAGCAGCGCAGAGAGCCCGCGGCCGCGGTGGCGGCGGCGGCAGCGACAGAAGCAGCGGTCGACGCTTGCCCCGGCAATACCGATGCGACGCGACAAACGTCCCCGGTACTGCCACGAGCAACGTCGCCGCCCGAACCCACCAGGTTCACCCTGTCTCTCTGGATACCGCTGAAAATGCGCCCATCGGTCAAATCTGGGAAAGCTGCGTGCGTCGAACCCCAGGCACTCAGGGGGCGAGTGGTGGACGTCGAGCGCGAGGGAAAGCCGCCATTGCCGACGCCTCCAACAACTTCAGACCTCTCGCCTCCGCCGCCTGTGCTTCTGGCGATGGATGCTCTATCGTCCATTCCGGCCGTCGACGCCGCCGACGCTGCTGTCGTCGAGGCCGCCGCTGGCACTCCCGAAGCCTGCGTGGAGGACGCTGAGAAAAAGTTCGCGCGGATGGGAGCAAGGCTCGCGCGGCGGCGGAGCATTCCTGCCTCTCGAGGGCTACCGCTGGCTGTCATCTTGGCGGCGGCGGCTGCTGCTGCGCTTACAGCAGAAGAGGCCGAATCCGCAGCAGTGTAAGGGTCATCGAAAATCTCGTTCGAATTCCTATCCGCGGATCGCTCCGAAGAACGCGCGGCCGATCGGTGCGCGGGTTGGTCCGACGACACACGGTCCACAGAACACGAACCAGGCCCTTTCGAGGCCATGACCGGCAGCTTAGCAGCTAAGACCGCAGCAGCAGCGGCCGGTGCAGTGGGCAAAAACGATTCAACCGGCGTCGGGGCGGACGTGACCAGCCGCATACCCACCGAGCCGCTCCTGAAGCCGCCCATCACCCCCCCTCCTCCCCCTCCCTCTCTCCCCCCTGTCGCCCCGCCTCCGGGTACATCTCGCTCGAGCGGCGGTAGCTTGGACGACGCCCCCAGCACGCCCGCGCTCTTAGTACGCATGCTCGGCGACGGCATCGAGTTAGACCTCCAGCGCCCCCGTCCGCTGCCGCGACTTGGGACGCTGCAAAATTGTGATCCGTTGGGTGGGGGTTCGGGGTGGCGGGGGTGGGGGGGTGAGTTACTTCGAGCAATGCAAACCGGCCAAGGGGGCGGATTGACGATGAAGAGTGCTCGATTGGCGTGTACGTCAACGGTGAAAGGGCGCACGTGGCATGAACCCAACGAAAGATATATCAGAAGGGCAGGCGCCCCGCAGAGCACAGCTCCCGCGGTTCTACACAACAGGAAATCGTCCCCGCCGGCCATGAGACAAATACGATCCGCGCGCAACAACGTGAAAAACACCCGCCCGGTACTGCTGGGTGCGCGATTATTTGAAACTTGTGCTGCAGGTTAGCACGCGAAGAGCCAAACGCGTGGAGCGTTGGCCACAAGGGCAAGTTTTTCAACTCGCTTGTAGCAAAAAACATGAAACCACTGTATGTATGCATGCACCCTTGAAGAACGCCTCACTCAAGTGCGCCCATGTTAAGCGAGCACACCTTGTGTGTACCACGCCTTCTGTTGAAGACATCAACGTAAAAATATGACCGTGCGTTCAGAGACTCCCCAACGTGCATTTCGCGTCTGGGTCCTACCGACCACCACACCCCAAAAAACACGAAAAGCAGCAAACCATGGATCAGGTCTAACGTATCGCAAATCGCGAACATTATTTCAGACCAGTTACGTGGCGCAGGCGGCAACAACATCGCTGCTGCCTATTATAACTCTTTCACACATTCACTGTCTATCAAAAACTCTTTCATACACACACTGCCGTCTATCAAACTATTTCGCACACAAATACAAATATGCACACATGCACACACGGACGCATGCACACACACCTGCCGTCAGTCTGTACTTGGAGCCCCCTCTGCTTCTCCAGCTTCATATACTCCCCGGTGATTGGACCCTCAGGCCGCGCTTGGTCTCTCTCCCCCTCCCGTCCCATCACGTCCTCCCTCGCCGCCTGCACCACCTGGAACGGGCGGTTGTACGCCGATCCCTGCAAGCTCCGAGAAAATAAGTTGATGAGCGCACGGACGGACGGGCGGACGGATGGATGGACGGACTCGTATTCAGAATGCAATCGGTACACTTCAGGGTTGTGCGAAACAATACCGGCTTGCCGGAGGATAAAATGAAAAAAAAATGCGTGACGGCCATGGAACGCTTCTGTTTGCACCAGTCAGGAACGGTGATCGCGCATTTTAGGAGTTAGTTTGGTCAACGCGTCAGCCTTTTTGCAGTATGTGCCACGACGTGCCCGGCTGCCTCGTGCGTAGAGCGCGCCGGCTATGTGACGGAATTGCCCACAGCCAAAAGCCCGTTTCGCAGGAATGGCCTATAAACATAAGGCACCAAGCCAAAATCGCGTTCAATTTATCGCCAAAAAAACAAATGCCCCATCGGCCCAGCCCGTGGAATGAGGGTATAAAGCGTACACCAAAGACAATCACACCAGAAAACACCGATCGTTTTTTTTCGCAAGCGATATCACGCCTCCCGATTCTGTGTGCCCCCTCTCTCTCTCACCCAGCGCGAGCTTGCGTTGTTCGAGGAGCCAGAAGGCCTTCTCCCGTTGCCATCATCGAACTCAGCAGCACCTTGGTTGGTGGTACCCGTCAGCACGCTGGAAGACATTTGCCGCCCGAGAGTCACCACAGGCGACGTCACGATCGGCGAGTTGTAGCTGACGACGCGGCTGCGTCGGTCGAGCTTGGACACCCGAGACGACTCTGCCATCACGTCGGAGGGGGCGGTTGCATGAGGACGGGTGGAAGGCTGACATATAGATGGACACAACACGCGGTCCGTGTACTGTACTGTGCTGTACGCAAGAGAGTGTGTGTGTGAGAGAGTGAGAGATAGAGAGAGAGAGAGAGAGAGAGAGAGAGAGAGAGAGAGAGAGAGAGAGAGAGAGCCGGGCAGTTTTACGTTCAAGCTATAATATGCTTCCGTGAAACCGTGTGCCGAGACGGACGCGAACTATGAGCAATACTTGAGGCCCGCTACGATAGGGGCAGCACATTATGGCCGAACAATACTTCTGACTGACTATGACTGAACTGACTATTACTGACTATTTCTGACCATTACTGCCTATTACTGATTATTACTGATCACTACTGACTATTACTGACTATTACTGACAATCACTAACTATTACTGACTATTACTGACCACTACTGACTATTACTGACTATTACTGACTATTATAGACTATTACTGACTATTACTGACTATTACTGACTATTACTGACCATTACTGACCATTACTGACCATTACTGACCGTTACTTACTATTACTGACTATTACTGACCACTACAGACTATTACTGACTATTACTGACCACTACTGACTATTACTGACCACTACTGACTATTACTCACCATTACTGACTATTACTGACTATTACTGACCATTACTTACTATTATTGACTATTACTATAGTCCTCAACTGAGAAACTGCCCAATAAGGCAGCGGTTTCACGATATAGGCCACGGTATTGTTCGTCGGGTTCAATTTTGAATTTATTTCATCTCAAAAACAGTTTTTGGGTGGGGACATATAGAAACTTTTCACGTGGGGATCTTCAGAAAGAAAAAACATGCAACTCAAACGTTTTGCACGCGTTACCTTGCCGACAAGCAACAGAATAACATGCGAGGTCTCGACTCCTATCTTAAATCTCCGCGCGCCCTCCTTTGACACTTTCTCGCGCATCGTATACATAGCAACAACGCGGAGTCCGCCCACAAACTAAAAAAACATCTGCGATGTACTGGAGTTCTTCATGGCCGTGACAAGTCTAGAGCCGACGCCACCGCCGCCGCCATATTGATGGAGCAGTGAGCACGCCAATATAAAGTTGTCCCAAAAAAGAAAATCGACGATCATCATCACGCAACCATATTGCCTTTTTCCGCTAAGGGTGTAACCCATTGAGAAAGGATAATGCTCTCGTGACAGACCGAATACGAGACAGGTGTGGCAGAAGGATATGCATCCATCGCACGTACCGACGACAGGATTAAAGTCTTGCTGCTGCTGCTGCTGCTGCTGCTGCTGCTGCTGCTGCTCCTCCACCTCCTCCGATTGGCTGCCGTCGTAACACGGGACGTGGTTCCAGCTGTCGGTGAACGTCAGCGGAAGCCCTCCTCCTCCCATACCGGAGGGACTCTCCGGTTCAGGTACGGATACCGTATGTCGCTCCGGATACACCTGCTGCTGCTGCTGCTGCTGCTGATGATGATGATGATGCTGCTTCCGCTGCTGCTGCTGCTGCTGCTGCTGCTGATGCTGATGCTGCTGCTGATACTGCTGCTGTTGTTGCTGCTTTTTCTGTGGCTTCGAAACGGAGTGAGTCGCGTTCGATTTCTTCTCTCTATTGATGTATCTATGTTCGAGCGGCGATATTATGCCGTTGGTTCCGCTTCCACTGCCGCCACCGGCGGTTGCGCCCAACCCCCTGCCCCCACTCCTTGTGGAACCCCTGCCGCCGGTGCTGTTTCCCATCGTCCACCCTGCTCCGCCCCTGCCGCCGCTGCCCGGCGACGAGCTGTACTCGATTGGGGCTTCTTCAAACTTGGGCGCGTGCATCGCTTCGCTGCTGGACGGCGAGCCGGTGTTGTAGCGCAGCTGACATATCGGAGAAGAAAAGGACGTAGGGCCGGGTGGAGGAAGAGGGGAGGGGGGTAGAGGCGCCGGCGACAGTGCCGGAGAGTTGGAACAACTTCTATTCTCGCCGCTGCCTTTCATGCCACACTCCAGCAGGTTGCACATGTCGGAATGATGCCCTCCCGTCTGCTGCTGCTGCTGCGGCTGCTGCCGCCGCCTTCTGCTCCCATCGCCTTCTCCCCTCGGCGGCGCCCTAAAACGGCCAGCGGTTCTAATAGGAGTTCCGACGGCATTGCTTCTCCAACGACGCTCCGCTTGCTCCCGATGCTGCTGCCCTGCCTGACTCTGGTCGTCTCCCCCCGCCCCACCGGCGACGTCACCGTTCCAGTCACACTGCCCTTTTCGCGGCCAGCGACTCTCCTTGCTCTTGGCAGTCTCACGAGACCGGCAAGGTGGTCTCCTGGCCAGACGGCCGCCTTGGCTGCTCACACCGCCCGCTCCGTCCTCCGCTGCTTCCTGGTTTCTCCTGTTGCAGCCCTCTTCCTCGACATGTCCGCTGTTGCCCCCGCCCCGACCGGCGATATTGTTGTCGCCGCTGCCATCGCTTCGTTCAGAGTTAGGCGACGACGGCGAGTCGGTGGGCTGCGGGCGCTTCCAACGCCATTCACGCAGCTGCACCTGCCGTGCGTCGGTGCTAGCTGGGCTCCAAGGTCCCCCCCCCCCTCCGTACCGGCTGCCGTCCTCGAATCGACGCGGACGGGGCGATGGACATCTGCGGGGTCGGACGGAGGGCGCCATCAAACTAAAGTATAGGGTCATCTATCGCTAGGAACTCATGTGCGCTGGTGGGGGGCATTAAAAACAAAAACAAAAAACGGAGACTTTCAGCCGGACGGCATTGACATGTCTCCGGCTTTCAGAGTTTCTATAGCATCTCTGGCTTTACCCAGCTCAGTAAGGCATGTTTTACCCCCTGTATGTTGTAGGCTGCCGTGTAAAATAGCGACTCTTTTTTTACAAGGAGGGAGGAGAGGCAAATCCAAGAGGTGCATAGCTCGTGAGGGGTGTGTGTGCACCACAACGGGCGCTTGCAAATAAAAGAATAAAAAAGGGAGACAGAGATAAATAAGAGAGAGCGGGACAGACTGTACTGAGTCGAAACAACGTCACCCCCAGCGGTGCAGCAATAACGCGGAGTTCAACTGAATACCGAGTGAACAACAGTACGAGTTTCAGATACGTATGTGCCTCACGTAATCGACACGTAATCGACAATGTTTCCGACGTCGCCTCTTCACATACGAACAATAAACGCGCGTGACGCGCACGCACACGCCACACGCATACATGGGCACTCACGCTGTCTGCACCGTGCCCCCTGGACGGGGGGAGCGAGGCCTGGCGAGGAAGGGGTGGCTCATCAATTGTTCCACCGTATACCGCTGCGACGGCTCCGGGCAACAGCAGGCAGCGATGAACGATCTAGCCTCCGGCGATATGTGCCTGGCGGTTTGGGGCGCACGGAGAAGGGAGAGGCGCTTCTATTGTAAGAACACCACGATGGGAGGGCAAGTGAAGAACCCCTAAACCCCCGGGAGGAAGCTGGACGTTTCCGACTCCTTCATGAGTGTTTTTTTTTATTATTCACCGTGGGTTTCCCAGAACCGTAAAGTGCGTGAAAAGAGCGGCACAATAGGGAGGGAGGAAGGGAAGGAGGCGGGCGACGATGCAGTAAAGGTTATGCCACAACCGTCCCGGCACACACGCAAGCAGGCCACCATGTCTGACTCTCCATCAGCAGCGACTCGTCCACACGAAGTGGGTTCTCTCTCATTTTGACCGTACAAAGCAGCGATTATTCCTTTGACTAACTAAGCCCTCGGTGCACGGACGCCCCCCGTACTTCCTGAAAAAGTTATGTAAGTTTTCACCGGTCGATCGGAGGCTTCTCCCCCAAGCCGATCTTGTACATCGCGGACAGAGGGTGAGGCATGTCCGGCCACGGCACTTTTCCCGTCAGCATCTCGACCACCGTGCACCCCACGCTCCACACGTCCGCCTGGAGCCAGCCCCCCGGTCGGAGCTGGTTCCGGATCACCTCGGGCGCCATCCACTTCGGTGTCCCCTTGAGGCCGCTCACGACGCTCGCTTGATCCACGAGCTTGCTCGTACCGAAGTCGGCCAGCTTGACTGCTCCGTTCTGCGAGAGGAGCACATTGGCCCCCTGCTTACCCACCGCCACGGGAGAAGGCAGAACAACATAACAATCGGGCGGGTTGGAGGGCTGCAGTATTCGCAGTTACCGTCTCAAAAGGTTTGATCCGCTTTGAATCCGCCCACCGACCTCGGCAGCGTGTGCCAGGGCGGCGCCATGCAAACAATTACACTCGAGGTAAAAATTGGGGGCGGAGAGAAGGAAAAACGGAAACCATTCACTTGTGTTTTATTTTTCCCTTCCGGGGATTGGTTCAGACGCCGCGCGTAAACGGAAAAAAAGTGGCTACAAGCAGAAAAGGGAAGAATACGCCAAGCGATGTATGCCTCCCCCTTCCTCTTCCCGTTCCCCTTCGGCATTGTCGCGCTCCCCCCTCCATAACACCCCGAGGAAACCCGCACCATCTGTCTTGTCGCCTCCAAACGTCGTCGCCTTCAGCACCACCGGGGCCCTTACCTTAATGTCACGGTGCGTGATGTCCTTCGAGTGAAGGTAGGACAGGCCAGACAAAACTTTCCTCGTCGTGTTCGCCGTCTGGTCCTCGGACATGGGTCCATCTTTCTCCAGGCGCCGGCGAAGGCTTCCACCATCGAGGTACTCCAGAAATATATTGAGGTGCTCCCCCGCCTGGTGGGTGCGCGGAAGAGTTTTCGAATGGAGGCCAGGAGGCGTGCGAGTGAGGGGGGGGGCGGGGGCGGGGTTAAAACGCCCCTCTTCCTACCCTACGCGAGAAGAGGCGTGTGGGTGAGGGGGTGAGGGGCGGGGAGCGGGGCTAAAGAGTCCCATTATCCTACCCGGCACGAAATCATACGGCCAGAGTGATCGGAGCGGCGACGCGCTTGAAGTTCGTTCTTGTCCACAGCAGCGGTGCGTTTCATTCTGCCTGTTCAGTCGCTCCTGCTGTAGTTTTGGTGCGGTGTAGAAACACACCAACACGCTTGGGTGGGTACAGGTGCTTGCTCGGATCGATTCGACTGTTTTGACACCGGTGCATGGCTCCGTTCGCGTGTCCGTCCGCCTCCGAGCCAAACACTACGTTGGGTACCACCCGGTATCGTCGCAAGCGACAAGGATCCCCCTAAAATTAGGTGTGGGTGGGCGGCGAGTGCCTGGATACTCTCCGGCACCACCACCACAGTCTTTAAACAACGCCTAGGTGGGCCACACAATTCAAATATACCCCTTGTAGTAGTTTTGCACCAACACTGGGAACTGGGAAACAAGTACCCCCTGCGCAATGAACACCGCAGGTTCTAGACGGCAGACAGCAGTACACATAGACTCATCGTGCCATAAGAACACGGAAACAAACAAATGGGTGCATGTGCCTTAGCCCCTTAAGAACCGGTCCCACATTTTGGGGGACAAACTACTTGGAATTAGTGTGGGATAAGGTGTGCAGTTCTGAAAGGGTTAAGAGCGTCTGGTCGGTGAAAACCCCGACGTTCTCCCTCCCGGCATTGTAAAGATGAGAGGGTATATGGCCATACGACTACGGCCGTACACGACACGAGTACTTTCCCCCCTCTCCATCCCCGCCCTCCAAGAGCCGGACGAAGCGCCGGCCAGGCCGTCCTCGGTGTCGAAAACTCACTCGCTCAATGCCCAAGAAGCGCACGACGTTGGGGTGCCTGAACCGCGGTAACAAGCCAATTTCGTTCTCCGCAGCCTGGCAGGGTGGGGTAGAAAAAGGGCGACAAAAACAAATGACAAAAATAAATTATTAAAAAAAAACGAAATAAACAGCGAAGCGCAACAACTCGGTATTATGTTTTTTGCCCATCGACGTGTTTTCGAAACGAAAGCGGCACGCCTCCTTCGAGGCACAAACATTCTACAGAGTTACTGTAGGAGAGACCCTTTGACCCTTTGGTAGACCGCCTCCGTACATTAAAACTGGCAGATGTAGACCAAAAGAGGACTTGACCAAAAAGACGGGCCTCCTTTATAGCATCTTCGCTACAGCACAAATAGAAACGCGCTCTATATAGGAGTCAATTCAACTGTCAAGCTCCGTGGCCTTCCGTTACGCACTACGACAGTACGTAAAATACTGCTATAAATATTTACAAGTCGACAGCTTCTTTGCTGTTTTTGTTTCTGCTGGAACATGCCTCTGGTCGGAGCCTACTGTACGTATAGAGTCTACACCGTGCGAAAGGAAACTTGTGGTTTTTGTAGCTTTGTGTGAACATATGCCGCGTGACGTGATGCCTACTATCCCATTCGACGCGAGGGAAGCGGGTGGAGGACGTACTACAGCCACGACGATTGAATCATTGAAAGCTTAAGGCTTTCGTTCTGCTTTGCAGCTGAGGTGCTCTCGACACTAAATGTGTACCATTATGTATCACAGACAGCAGTGCACGGGTTTGGCCTCGCACGGTTTCCTATGAGTATTTGTTCAACGCGGGAGGCCGGAAAGGGCAGAGAGACGGCCGCGAGGAAAGGGGTACAACGACAGCAGTATCATCTCGGGCCCTATAGAAGAATGACAACGACAACAGCGGCAGCGGCGGCAGCGGCGGCAGCAGCAGCACGGTAGCAGCAGCGGCAGCGGCAGCGGCAGCAGTCAGCCTCGAAAGCTTCATGCTGATCCGTGTTCTAGAAGAGGAGATATGACAGGCTGTATCAATCGTGCGTGCTGGTAGGCGGTGTATCCCGCGAGGCTTGCACAGCAGTCATCTCACTTCTACGTACGATACGAGCGTCAACTTTTTTTGGGGGGGAACGGCTTGATTTCAGCATTGTGCGAGAGAAAATGCCTTGATTTTAGAGCAGTCATCTGACTTTTACGCCGAGGCAAGATGGTTCGTGCTTGACAATCGACCTCTGGTTTCGCGATACAACCAAACTATCTGCAGCAGCAAGTAACAGTAGCAGTAGCAGCAGCAGCAGCAGCAGCAGCAGCAGCCACTGCTGTGCGTTTTGGTTGTGTTGTGTGCGACGTTTTGTGCCAGCCACATCTCTCTCGGCAATCCGATCTCGACACCCCGGTGATCCAACCTATCAGTACGAATTCTCCAGGCTCGAAAATGCTAGGCTGCTGCTGCTGTGTGTGTTTGTGTGCGTTGTGTGTGACGTTTTGTACGATCTCAACCTCCAACACTCGGGTGAGGGCCGCTGCTGATGGCAATCCGATCTCGATCTCCAACACTTGGGTGGTCCAACCTACCAGGTATATATCAGTACGACTTCTCCAGAGGGTCGAAAACGCTACTGAGACACAAAATAAAATCCCCGCCAAAGCTACACAACAATAAATGCTAAGAACGCCCATGCTCCCGCAGATCCACACAAGGCCCACCTAAGCTTGTGTGACACACTTCAGGCGGCGGGATTTGATATTAACAGCGTGATAAGGGCAGGGCGACGATGCGATTAGAACCCTCAATACTTCCAATGTCTGCTCTGTGCCTCTTTTCCGAGTGATCTCAACTTGCAATTCAGGTATCATACGAGGTACTACTGTGGACGGAGAAGTAAGCACCGTGTGCCATTCCTTTTTATATCCCGACGTTTCCTACATTTCCGTCCAGAGGGGTATCGTGCCGCTGGTCAGGCGGCAGAGATGGATCGACTGGGGATGCAGGTACAGGGCATTCCATGAGATGGGAACCGGGACACGCGGTTGGCGCACGCGATCGGCCTGTGTGTCGGCTATCGGCACTCGTGGCGTGAAGGTTTGGCGCGAAACGTTGAAAATATCGCATAAGTCAAGCTTGAGACTGACCGTGCTAAAAAAACAACATATTTAGCTCGAAACGGTGTTTCAGAAGTGTATGCGATACTGTTGTAGAACACACAGGATTTTGCTTCAATTTTCGCTACTGAAGTGTCATTTTTACTGGCGGTGGAGAACTAAAGCGTAAACCCTTAGGAATCTGTACTCGTACAGCAGACAGGTCTGTACTATCCTGTGGTGTAATACGTAATATATTGCGTACCTATTACCATTTTTTTTCTTTAGGTCGTACAGGATGCAAGTTGAAGTGACCGTGCATTGTGTCGCATGCGGGAGGGATCCTTCTTGCAATCTCATTTGTGATTTGAGATACGAGGCAACTTAAGATCGGTGTATATTTATCTTTGTCTACATCTTCCCCCCGAGCTGGCGTGAGTGGCAAAGGCGCGCGAACACGTGAATGGGCGGACAGCTACCGCGACCCGCACGAGCGATCTTCGCGCGTGAAACTGCCTGATGAACGGCGGGCGGCCCCTTGTGCAAAAGGAGGAAGCCTCGCCACGTCTACTTGGGGATTTTCTGATTGGTGTTGATCGATAGAGACTGATCCTGTCAAGGGAATGTGGCGTACCCCGCTCTCGCAAGTTTGCAGCTTTGGTTTGCCACCCATTATTTCACGCATAACGGAGACATAAGGGGTCCTCCTCGCGATCTTCGCGATATTGAGAGAATGAAACCTCCCCGTGAACGGTGGCCCTGCTCAATTGTTATATACCTGGTAGAACGCAACCCTAGTCTATGATCTATATACCGTCGTATCATGCATGAATATAGTGATATCGACGAGAGAGAGAGGTCGATTGTCCTGTCAAGAAAGTAAGTGTATCCTCGAAGCACCTCAGGGATATGACCGAACGAGAGAGCCTTCTGCACAGCTGCACAAAGTCGAACGATGTTGGCCCACGGTTTCTGGATCGTGTTGCCTTATTTCGACAGAAATAATCCGTCCTACAGTACGTGCTACCTGGTATGTTGTTATGTTACGTCGATCTGGGGTTGGCGCCGCGGTCACCTGAGACAAGAGTTCCCCCTCGTCTGGCAGTGCTCAGCATGCACAACAGAAAGGCGACGAGTTACACTTGCTGCGAGACACACACGCTGAACACTGAACACCCTATGATATATGATACATGTCGTACGTATGATACGTACGTACGCACGTGGACTGCGTGCTGGGTATTTTATATCGTACTTGCATCGCCAGTTCAGTGAAAGGCCAAAAACCAAAAGCTTGCCACGTATGTACGTGGCTCGCTCGCTCGTTCGCTCGCTCGCGTTGCCTTTAAGTAGTCATGGGCCCAACAATGTGCGTGCTTACCTTCAAGTCGGCACTTCCCGCCCCACTTCTCTGGAACTGCTTGATGGCGATGTTCTCGCCCGTGTCAGCCACCACCCCGCGATACACAATCCCGTGCGCTCCTCGCCCCAGCTCTTCGCACTTGGTCCACTCCCCCACCCCGTTCTCGTAGGATCCCGGGCCCACCGACGTCGACGTGTTTTTCAGCCTCGTAGACATGCTCACGGCGGCGTTCGCCGCCGTCACGGCCGTGACGCTGCTCCCCCTGTTGTTTTCGCCGGCGTAGGGAGGGAAGGGATGCTGTGCACCGATCACGAGGGTGGCGCCGGCGCTTTCGTCGACGCTCACGCTTACAGGCATCGAAGCTGCTGCTGTGCGTATCATCGGCAAGCGAAAGGTCGTTCTATTTTCTGCCTTCACCAGCAGGGCAATTTCCCCTGCGGTACGGCCTGGATCTGAACCAACGAGCGCACGGTGCGCTGGCCTTTTGGTTTTAAGCTCCTACGAGAAGCGATACGAGTGGCAGCTGCTGCCCATTTCACGTTGTTCACGGTGCGAGGATGGATGCCCCTGCCGAAAATCTCCTAGGGGCGCTGCTGCACTGCTTCACTGCTGCAGTCCAGGTGGCGAGAAACGGAAACCCAGGTGCCTTCCGTATCTTGTCCTATTGTTACCCCTTGGTCTGTCCCCTGTTACTCGCACGTGGACTGTGGGCACAGATAATGTTTGCGGATGCAACGAAGGAACAGCCAGGGTGGGACGACGGCTGCTGTGGTCGCATTTGGCGTTGACCTGAGGTCGTAGCTCTGATGATGAGCAACACAAAATAAATCCTACGGGGTTTCCCTTGAAAAGGGCATTATTATACCAGACAGTAGGGGATGCTTGTGATATTTTGGTACTGAGCATCGACGAAACTACCACACACAGCCATTTCCCTTCTCTACAGGCCACGCGCTCGCTAAACACAACCCAGAAGACAGTGTTCGTAAAGAAGGACGAAAAAGTGTGGTGGAAGCGCCTCCGAAAACGATGTTGTGCGTCCTACCTGACACGCCTCTTCGTTACGAACTCCTTCCAGAATCCATGTTTTCGATTTTTTCCAAGACGGTGATATCTTCGGGGGTGAAACGTGCACGACTGCATGCAGCTGTGGTGATGCGTGCTTTCTGCTGCTGCTGCTGATTAAGGCTGTCAGGTTTCGGTGTGGGGAACGGTATATCGCTGCTGCGACGTATATCCTCTAAGGCTAGAGATCGTCCCCGCCGGATACCAGGTACCAAGACCAAAAAGCAATCACAAGCAATCACGCGGTGTAGGTCGACGCTCAAAGATCTCCGCCCTGATGATGATGCCCACATTCCTTATCAGTTCATCAGTTTCTTGTCAGGTCGTGCGCGTCGACACGGAGAAGAAACAGTTCGAACGTTCGAACCGCCGGCCGCTCATTCAAGTTCATAACATCACACATCATACATCACACATTAATGATCTCCTTGAAAGCTCCGGACGCAGGCTACACTATACTGCTGTACGACCAGCGGTGCTACGCCGCCTAAGCGCCGAAAAAAGTCGCCGCGCTCGTCGCCGTGCCGAGTGAGTGCACCTCACCTGGTGGTGGTGTGGTACAGATTATCCGAGTAAAAAACTTACCCCCGGAGGTAGGACGTATTTATATGCGCGGATTCCTACACCGCACCTACCGATGACATGACGGCCGCGTACGCGAACTTCGGCCCGACGGTGTACGCATCGGAGGGGCAGGTGTGATGGATGGAGACTGTGCGTGTTGTGTGCTTCCTGTGAAGGGTGGAGACACATTATAGTACGCGTAGTAGTAGTATTAATAGTACGGCATGCATAATGTCGCGAGGTATAGTCGGCCAGGAGTACAAACAAGAACCCAAAAACGCGTGGTATGACCATGCCGGTTACATGTACTGTACGTACTGCACGTAGAAACCCGAACAAATACTAGCCGGTGGCAATGTATGATTGGCACAGCTATTATACTAATAGTCTCACTCCGCTTTCAGTAGTGGTGTTATGACATGTACATAGTCTGTGGTTTGGTTTCATCACCACCAGACCAGGCTTACCCTTCGGCTGCGTTGTAGGTACTGTAGTGGAACGGCTCGAAAAATAGTGAAAGCTGACATTCTGAATGATGAGGACCCTGGGTGACATCGACCTCAAGCAAGCACCGAAAAATTGAACAATGTCAGTCCAACCGCGCCCTCCTGACCTCCTGCATCGGCTGGAAAAAGGCACAAAAAGAAAAGACCCCGAGACAGTTACGTAGGGCCTATCAACCTATCAGAACTACGTATGGTGGACAGACAGTACTATAACACTGTAGTGAAACCCAAGTCAGGTCGGACGAGAGAGAAACGAAACGACAGCTATGCATCAATGGAGGGCATTGATGGATGTTGTTCACTCGCTTTTTTTCGCGAATGGAAGATACGCCGCCAAAATGCGTTTCGGAAGGGGGGGGGGGGGTTGAGGTGGAGCTACTCAGGCATCCGAGGGCAGGTGTTTATGACCCCCCTAGCGGTTGTTATGATATATTGCCTTGAATGACCTGGAAAGGCCGGTGATGGCCTTGCTACAGGTACTGTTGGGGTCGTACTTGTATTTCTTGGGAGGCGTGTCTTAGATGGGAAACCAGGGGGGGTCCCGGCCAGGCAACGAGAGCCGTCATCAGCCTTTCAGCCAGCCATCGTAAGGAAAAGAAATACATTGATCTTCTTCTATCTCTAAGCAATCAAAGCGTAACAACGAGGACCTGCTCAATAGGCAAACCTGGCAAGGGATAATCTGTATCCCACCCTGCATACCCTTACACTTGGCGTCGTCGACAGGACGACAAATATGAATATCCCGCTGTTCCAGGGGGGGAAGAGTATTGTAGGGCTTAGTTTGGGCAGGCGATTTGTTAACCATTCACCGGTAGCCCCACATAGTAATACCTTAACACTTAAGACGGTGTTATGATCCCTATAGGAGGTATCCCCTTTTTATACCTGCATGCGTCGATGCCTCCTCTGTTGAAAGAGGCCACACTCGCCCTTTTCTGTGAGAAGGCGTCTGGGCGAGGCAAGCATCACTAACAAAGGTCACGCAGTTTGCTCATCCATCCAACCAAGCAAAATCCGCGCACCGCGTGGGAGTGACTCAAGCATTAGTTGCCAGAACAATAATCCCGCATGACAGCCAGTCGTCCTCGGGCCCTAGGCCCGTACTACCATGTATACCCTGACACCGGCGAGTTTTATAGACGTTCGTTTGCCATTCGACGTTGTGCAGCATGTGAGCTTCAACGTCTCTCACTCACAGACATTCCCAAAGCAAAAAAGAAAACTCATGCAAGAAGTCTAGCTCCCTCTTGTGTACGTACTTCCTGCTTGATTAACCTATATCTCCTTCAAATAGTGGCCGCCCCTGCTCCTTCCTTCTCATCAAATACATCTTCCTCTACCTTCTACTCTTAAGCCGCTTCCAGACTCCATCCCCACGCTATTGGTGTGGGTCTGACACTCCCCCCCCTGGTCAATGGTCCAATGACTAAGGCGAGCAACAATCGGGTACGCCCCCCCCCCTGAGTCATTATACTATTGTAGGTAGATGGTTTACGAGGTACATTTTATAAAACTGGACATAACCTTCACGCTGACGTCGGAGGCAGGAAGCGGGTTCGAACGTTCGAATCTCGCTTCGATTTTTTAAACTATTATTCTTCTTCTTCTGCATATTGCGCTTTTTTTCGTCTCAAGCCTAAAATAAAGTCTCCCTGGCTCTCAGATCGGAGATTGATATTGGGAGATAAAGGGCAGTGAAGCGCAACAGAGAGTGCCGAGGTCTGTCAACGGCCAGTCGACACCCGGCGCGTCCCAAAGAACTCCGGTATTCCAACAAATGTCGGGGGGAGAGTTTTGTACAAGGTGCTATGAGTATATAAGGCTCGTCTTGTGAATGTAGTATATACTGTTAATATCATAAAGGTGCGTAGATATCTGATATATTTACCCTGATAAATCCGGTTGGTTGTTTTTTATACATCCAATACAACAGGCGCGCGTGCGCGACAGGAGACACGGTGGTGGTAGTTGTACGTTGCCTTATAATGATTCTGATGTTTTCCCTGCGGCAATTGTGCACCGCAAGAATAACCTTATATGTCGATCGCTCATATTACGGGGGACCATAGTAAATAGAACCAAATATTGTGTGCAGGAGCGGTCGGCACAAAACTTTGTGCAGACTGCGCGGGTCTGATTGGTCGGGGCTGGTCTTTCGGCCGATCGGAGGTTTTGTGGAAAAACGCCACCAAAACACGCGGTGGGGCCGCGTGGCTGCCCCTGCCGACCGCAAGCCCCCCAAAGGATTGGGGTTCGTGTTGGGTAGGGTTAGGGTTAGGGTTAGGTCTGGGGTTGGGTTGGTCTGGGCCGATGTGCAAAGTTGAAATTGATCACACACGTCCTGCACAAAGTTTTGTGCCGACCGCTACTGCACATATAGCGGCGAGTCATGCTGAATAACACCATCATCGTCAATTACATACTACTACTGTTGTTATTGCGTTGCCATCCGACAATGCGCAGCATGACGATTTTCAACGTCTCTCACTCATAAACATTCTTGCAAAGAAGTAAGAAGAAAGCGATCAATACAATATATGTACATCGTTTTCATCAGCGAGGCAACATATATACGCACATTGCTGCATATATGCATATTGTTATTGTATGTGCATCATCATCAGCTGTGGGCATTCGGAACGATTGTCTCCGGATGATCTACTCGCGCTGGGCGTAAGTATAAAAATGTTATATTTGTACATAGACCGGCCGGACCGGGTCTAACAATTCCTTTAGTGCTGCACCCACGTTTTTGGAACAAGATACAGTGGGTACTCCGATTAAAGAGCGCCCCGTGACAAGCCAAAACAAGCGTTCTTAACTACACATTGCTATTATCTGTTGTGGGCCAATGTGCGTCAATGTGTGTGTTGTCTTCACATTAAATCCGTTCTTTCTACTCGTACCCAACCACATCAGTGCACCCAGTCAGTGTCGGTCCTGATTCCTAATCCTAAAGAGATACAAATTATGTGGTCACAGACTGTGAAACAGAGAACAACCAAAACAAAATAAACGCAAATGAATGGGTAAAGCAAGTGAGATGCTAACGTACTGGGTACGAGAACACATCGACACGAGCCGAACCGAGAAATAAGAACAAAAAGACAAGTAAGTAAAAAACGAATTATGAAACGAAACAGAATACAAATGACGCAGGGAGACAGAAGCGCCCCTAGAAGCATATACCAGTATAGCTTATTATATGATAAGCGGGACATGCCGGTTTCACCGCTCTTAAGTCCCGAATGCTCTTATCTCGGATGCTCTCAAATCGGGGTACCCGCTGTACTTGAAATTAGTGTGGGACAGTGGTTGCAGTGGTAGCTGCCACGAGTACAAGTACAACATACTACTGTGGTGAGCTCCAAACGGAACACACTGATAAGGAAGGTTGACGTGAGGGCTATATACATCGCACAACCTTTTCTTGCTGTAGCTTTGTTTCGCGAGTGATTATGGGCCTGGACCAACGTACCCCTTCATACGAAGCACTACGAACGCCCACATTTTGGGGGAGAAGCGACTTGAAATTGAAATTAGTGTGGGTAATTTGGCAGTATTAATAGTAGTACGAGGTGGCAAGAAATTGTCGGATGGCAAACACGACCATGATAAAAATGTACCACAGGTACGAGAACATTTTAGTATTAATAGTGGGCTACGAGCCACCAGCCAAAAAAGTAAATAAACGAAACGCACCAGCCACACCGTCCACACTCCTATAAGAATAGTAACCGACGCACTTACATATGTCATACTACAGACCACAGGGTATGTACGAACACAAATAATGTAGCACCAGCCAATGGCAATTATTTGAACTTCACTCGCAGCATTGGCAATAATAACTGTCAACGATCAAAACGACGATCGCACAGATCGAGGCCTCGCCAAATAATTACTTTTTTTTTTGCGGAGCGGAATCGGTGCTTCACTGCTTGTGCGGACAAAAAAAAAAAAAAAAAAACAGGTTACGAATTATCGGTACGAACGTATACAGAAAAAAAGACCGAGCGAGAGAGACTCTTCTACTAGAAATACTGTACGAGTACTCATAGCTATCTACCTCGTATAATGCCAGTACACAATGCCACGTCTGTCCGGAAATGTAAGGAACGCTTGGGTGTAAACATGTTCGGGAAAAAACCGAAACAGTCCTTTCATCGCCGGACAGGGCGGCAAGCTCTAGCCGCAGAGTTCTATAGCCCCGTCGCCACTTTAAAGGGAAGGGAATGCCGTTGGCGATCATTGACCGAATGCTCCGCAGCACGTTCAGCTGGCAGCGCAACCGCTCGAAAACAAACACACAAAGGATGATTCCTTGCCACGCAAGGGATTCAATGGCGCTGACCGTCAGCTACCATAAATACAGGTGCATGCAACACGCAGGCGCAGCGAGCAAGCAAGCGCACCTCCCCCCTGGATGTGTTTGGTATGAAATAGAGCTGTAGATGCATTTGACGGCACAACACGCAACAAAAAAAAAAGAAAGAAAGAAAGAAAGAAAGAAGACGACGTGATTACTCCGTACGTGCGCCTCTAAAGCACTTTTGCTTACTCCGAATCTGCCGGACAACGGCAGACGCACAACGTGTTGGAAGAAAATATTTACCTACGTACGCAGCAGCAGCAGCAACAGCAGCAACAGCAACATTGCAATAATACCGGGAAGATAAGGATACAGGCTGGAAAGCAATAAATACTACTTATAGGTATAATACTGCTGTGTCACAGAAACCTACTGCTGCACCACAGTAGCTTCTACAGGGCCACAGAGCACACCAATCTGTTGAGTGGCGGTGGTGGTGGTGCGGCGACACCATAACGCACAGCAGCAGCGAGGCCACAACAATTGAACAGCGCCATTGGCGCCGCCGCCGGGCCGCCAAAATAGCAACACTTGACACCTACCGGCAAGAGAGCCATGATAAGACGCCCCAGCAAAGAGCCGAGGCAAAATTCTACCGGTTGAGACTATCGGTGTGCCAACGGAACCACTAATCAACACTACTAACTGTTGTTCCTCCAAAAATGAAAGAAAAGAGAAGGGCAAACGCGCACGAGGTCTGTTCGGGACTCGACTCTCAAGCAGCCTATTGTACAGATAGATACCTTGGAAAGGTCAACACACACAACTAAACTAAAGCTGTGCAAGCGTCCTCCTAAACTTCATTACACTCTCTAAACAAATTGTGGCGACGCTTTTTTTTTTGCACCCTGACGAGAACTCAGGTGGGGCCTAAGACTTCGTCAGCCGCATCGCGACAAAAACTCGAAAAAAACAACGCGAATTGTAGTTGAAACGAGTGCCGCAACGAGGAAATGCGGGCGGTCCTGCTCCGCTCCGTACCTTATACGGCCTACGGATACCCACAACTACGACAAAACAACAAATACAGCAAAGCCCCCCCCCCCCCGCGTTATAGGGATGCGGGGGTCTATGGTCATACGACTACGGCCATGCATGACATGAGTACACCCCCCCACCCACCCACCCCCTAACACCCCTGCCCACCAGGTACATATAGCCCCAATCCCACCCCCTAGTCCAACCGATTCAAACTCGTGTTTAAAGCAGAAATACCTCGCACAAACATCCCATCGCAACACATGCGAGAGAGTGACATGATACAACCTCGCGACGCCCAAACCGTCTGACTGTGCCACCCTGGCTAACTTCCCGCCCCACAATTTTCGCAAGCAGGAACAACTAAAACAAGAGCGCTCGCGCGCGCAGGTGCTATGATGTACACATGAACTAAACACCGGCCTGCTACCACCAACAGCAGTGGAAGTGCTGCCGCCTGCCGCCAATAAAAAGAAAAAAAAATTTTATATTCCTGAGACGTAACGAACAACCACACCCTTTCAGGGTTGGTGGCAGTGGGTAGTAAACTGAAGCACATTAGGCTTGGCGCTGAGGGGGAGGGAGGGGTTATTGCGGTGGAGGTGGCGAGGGTTCGCCAACTCTTCTCATTACTGCTACTAAAAACACGGCCAGAAATACGTAGATATTAATCCTGTGGTAACTACCGTAACCTACCTAACTCCGCCGCGCCTAGAAGGGTGTCGGTGACACTCCCCCATCGGTGGGAGCTGCGGTTATACGTCGTGGCCGCGCGGTAGACGGTTCCGGTTACGTCTGTCCCGAACAGTCTAGTCCGTATCTGATGCTGTGCGCTGGGAGGCGCCCAGAGCCGCTCAAAGAGTCTGAGCATCTCCCGCGCTTTCCCGAGCCTACTCCGCGTCGCTATACGGCAAACGGACCGTCGCCGTTGTCGCGGGGCGGGGGCGTGTGCACGCGCCCCCCGGACGCGTCGAGCTGCGAGGAGGGGAGGTCCGGCGTGTCGACTCGAAGGTAGCGCACGTTTCGGCCGGTGAGGTAGTCCGTCTTTTCGACCACCATCGTGTCTAAACGTAGCCAGGCCTGTGGTGTGTGCACTCGAAAACTCTGCGAACGGGAGTAAGATAGAGAAAAAAAGAAAAAAAAACAGCAGTACGCGAAAAATTCACACAGCAGAGGAAGAGAGCGGGTACATACGGGGCGCGAGCGGGGGTGGGGGGGTGGGGAGGTGAGGAACACATCATGCGGCTGGAGGCATCTCTTCTTCAATGCTGCGTATCGAACCCCCCGTGCCCTGTCTCATAGAGCGGGATGGAGTTGTGTGCACGACCAGCCGGCGGAATTTCCCCACTGTCAAGAGAGAACAAAAACATGTTCCACGCGATTTCTACGTGGTGACTGGTAACCCAAACCGTAATACGGCTCGCCCTGTATAGAGGCCCGACCTATGAACAGGGAAAGCAGTACCAGGGCGCAGCCGGTGAAGGATAGAGCACGGCATCGCTCGAGTGCGGTGTGCCAGCACCTTACCAACAGCCAAAAACAACACAACAACTGTAGTGCCGTGCCTACCTTTTACTGTTTCTTCGATAAGGGATAGCAAAAAGGGGGCCAAAAAACGGCCACAACGCCCATACGCACCAACATGGCGCCCTGCTGCGCTATACCAGGTACCATTTGTCCGTAAATATAAGCACCGCTTTGGCATTAATATAAAAATCAAAACGATCCTTATATACGGACATACTGGTACACACCATGAGCACCTCGACACCTCGACATTAGAACGTCGGGATCGGGTATGACGATCGGCCGACGTCAACACGAGGAGGAAGGGAGCCGAATATCAATATCCTACGAGCGCGCCCGACCGCTGTCCAAGTGTGCCCCAGGTTTCAGGGACATACACAAAAGGTTGGGCTTCTCCAGGTTTGATAATGGTACGAGGCATATCATACGCGGTGGTTGATCAATAATGAGCATAACGGTTGAAAATGCCCCAATCCTCAATTTTTAACGCGTCAATCCTCAATTTTCAATGTTCGATCTCCTCGATTGAAATGTAATCATGTGATGGGGAATCTTCAAAATGCGAGAGAGAGTACCAAAAACCCAACAACATACATACGTACAGAACAGTAGAAACACCAGCGGGAGTTTTGGTTCACTCCTAATAAAAATCACACAAATTGCCCAACGGCAAAGTACCAGGCATCAAGCTCCGTATGACATACCAGGTACCTGGTTATACTTCGTACATTATACATGCTGCACCGTCCGTTTCCCCCCTAAAAGAAAACAGCAACAAGGGGCAGTGCGCCGGTATTTACTGCGAGAGTGCATGCAGTCAGTGCCGGTCTCGTCAATAAAGCCACTTCACTTGCCTGCGACTCCGCCTCGATCTCGTCCAGACTGAAGAGGCCGTAGTAATTCGCGCACGCAACGACGCTGTGTATGCTATTGTCCACTAGGAACACCTTCGGGAGGGGCAGAGGCGAGGGCGAGGGAGACGCATGGCGCGACGCGGCGCGGCGGACGGTCGAAACGTTAAGGGGAAAAAAAACGCTTCTCTTCTGCAGGGGTCAGAACATCAGAACAATTCGTTGGGGAACGAGCAGGGACGAAGAGACAGCAGCAGCAGCAGCAGCAGCAGCAGCAGCAGCAGCAGTGGGTGGCTCTATCCATCTTACTATTAATATTAATGTACTATACTCGTATGCTACCAGTACTTCGTATGATAATAATCATGCGCTTGGATTGTGTACGACGCACTTTTTATATATATATATACATACGTAGCACCGCGAAAAAAAAGAAGCGACCATTGAGTCAACCATGGTCGACGAAAATACAACGTGCACATTGTCATTGCAGATGCGACTGGTGAAAACCAGAACCATTAATTAAACCAACAGCAGCAGCAGCAGCAACAGCAACAGCAACAACAGCAGTAGACTACTGCTCAAGTATGGTATGTTTTGCGTCGTGCAAGGTGGTGTTTGTGACGATAGTTATGCAGGACAAGATGCCTGGATGCGGCGCGGTCAACCAACAGCAGGCTTGCCGTCGGACCCCCTGCTTGCTGCCTGCGCCCCCAGGCTTCGGCGAATCAGGGTGTTTTTGGTTCCTCACCTCGACGTTGATCGGCGGCAATCGTTCCGCACGGGGCTTCAAGAGGTAGTCGCTGTTGGTGAACAGCTGCTCCACCGTAAAGTACGAGTCCGATCCGCTCGTCGTTCGGCTAGCTTTGCACAGCACTCGTTCGACGATTTCGCTATGGGTTGAGGTGCGGCAAACATCAACACGGCAGGAGAGGGGACAAAGGGCGGGTAGGCAGCAGACATACACGGCAAGGACGGGGGGGAACCGTGGTGTGTGTGGGGGGGGCGAGTCACGCGGCTGGAGGACTGACTGTTCGTGTATGCACAACAGCAACAGACATACTGAGGACCGAGCGTGGTTTCTCTGTTTATACATGTGACGGTGGCCGTCGTCGCCTCGAAGTAGTATTATTAACAGTATTAATATAATATTCCATAGTAGTGACACCGTGGTTCAATGCTGCTCTGTACGCTCGTACCACATGATACTTGCTGAGGGAGGTCGGCTATAAATGCAAACCCGCAAGCCCAATCAAACGTGTAGTCCCGCTGTTGTATACCGGTAGCAAACAGCAAACCCCCAGGCGGCGAAGAAAGTAACCTTTGCGGTAGATTCACGGAGCTGAGGAAAGAACCGGTAGATTCGCGGAGCTGAGCAACGAACCGCCAGGATTGGTCAAACTCGGCCGTGTGACGTACAGAGTCGGATTAAGGGCGCCACAACAATAGGTCATCGGTCCTGCTGCCCGCTGTTGCTGCTGCTTGTTGTTTAGGGCCGTGCTAATCTAAGCATGTTTGGTCGTTTTTGTTTTACATGTTTCGTCTTGATTTCCAAATAAACGCAAAATACAAATGGAAAACCTGGAAATTTAACAAGGTGCCAAAAAAACTCGACAGCTTAATTTTCCTATGTTTTCCCCCATTTTTCAGGCATTACGATAGAAAAGAGCAAAATTCAAAGTTTCGACTAAACTTGCCTCGATAAGCACACGACCCTTAGAAGGGATATCCTACTGTTAATACATTATATGAGCCTATTCAGTGAGCGCTGATTGAGCAAGGTATTGACTGGAAGAGGCTATATCCATAGCAATACCTTCCAACCAACACTGCTGCTGCTTATGCTGCTGTGTGTGATGTGTCTATACAATCACAATATATAACAGCACAGCTTCCACGCCTTTTCCTTGGAGAGCAGAAGGCCGAGCGAGAGGCGGAGAGGAAAGCTAACCTTCACAGTAGTGTCACACTGGTGAAGGCACAAACGGCGGTGGGGTGGCATCGTTGCTCTGTCCCTACTCGAAGGCGCTGGGGCACAAACAAATGCAGGCCCGCCTATTAATAGAAGGAGCCGGTGGATTGCGGTTGTTCCATGATATTATGCAAAAACATACAACAAAAAGACAAGCGTTGCGAGCACAGAAAAGAAGGCACATATACCTGGTATACCATTACACTTTTAAGCTCGTACAGTAAATGCTAGTGTTCAAACTGCTGTCGAAGCAATACTCTCATGTACCTGGTATTATATTCCTGGTATCTGCTGTCTTGTCTGCTGCTATATAGCCTGTATTCTGGTGTACATCAAGAGCAGCAGTGCCTCCTCGGCGTTGCTCCGTTTTCGGAACAGCCAAAGAGTCGCGAGTCGGTTTTCGGAAGGTCGAATGCTCTGTGGCAGCTGTTGGAAACAAAAACAATGCAGCCTTTTGGTTGTCTCGGTTTCGAGCGCGTTTTCGTCAAAAGCGCGAGCTCCCAGCTTGTGTTGTGACAACCGAGTGCTTCGAGCGGTACCAGGTATAGCAGCAGTATGTACACACAGCAGTATCACCACTTTCTATTAGATGTGTACGACGAGTACCAGATATTTTATACTAACCAGTCTCTCTGGACCGAGCTCCAAGTGGAAAGGGCGAAAAAGTATTAAAAAATGCATGAACCGAGTGTGCGAAAAAAGTTCGTGCCCGTACAGCAGAACATGAATGGATGTGATTTTACAGCAGAACATGATTGGGTTTACAGCAGTACAGCAGTACAGCCAAGTACTGGTATCAAAACATTCGAAGTGATATACCAGGTACTATCACGCCATGTTCGACACAATGATGTGCTGGCATACCACCAGTAACCGCCTGCTTGCCGTGCGGTGGTTCTCAACAACTTGCGTGATTCAGTACAAAACAAAAGTGCAATAATACCGCTCCACCACACGAGACAACACACAAACGAACAAAATTTGAAAAAAATACGAAAAAAAAAAGTACGTTCAAATTTCAAATATTTTCGACACATTTTTTTCTTTCAATCGTCCAATATCGTCACACACTTCGCATGGACAAGTTAGCTTGACAAACCTTCCGCTTCGGCCACCCTTGTACTCGGGAGACTTGCTCAGTATCTCCACCACCTGCCGTAGCGACTCCAGGAACAGCTCGCCGTGCCCGAAAAATTTAACACCATTAAGGATTACCTGCGTGCGGGGCGGGGGCATGAGGCAATACATTATACTCCCAGTCGTACTTGTACATATACATCGTATTCATGGCATAAGAACGCCAGACAAAACGAGAAAACAACGCGAAATGCCGCAGGAATTGTTGCTGTTGAGCACTCGCACCGACAGAACTCTGTGACGACTGGTACAAAAAACAGTACAAAATCGACTATTAAATACGAGTACAGCATGATCAGCAGCAGCGGCAGCACAGCAGCACAGCAGCAGCGGCAGCAGCAGCAGCAGCAGCAGCAGCAGCAGATGGATGATTAGTGTACTCGTACCACGACGTATGATAAAAAATACGCCGCGGGGCTTCCGCTTGAACGGGCGAATCAACACCCGGATTAAACGGCATTGCGCCCCTCCCCCTTCTCGACTATGAATCGACACCGACTACTGAGGGGCCCTTTGGCGGGGTAACGGGGGCGGCAGAGCCTCTGCCAGCGGGTGGCATGGTGGTGGGACAAAGAATTTTCAGTGCCTGCCGCTACTGACGACACCAGCACCGCACACACGGCACACCACGCACGAAAAATAAGAACCATGTGATAAAACTACGATACAGAAGTATGTACAGCACGAGTACCACACCACAGGCAGCCGTCGTCGTTCGTTTATTTTTTACCACGCGGGTACTGCTGCTGCTGCTGCTGTACGTGGTCCGCGCAGAATTTCCTGCCAGGTGCGGAACATCATTTCATGTTTTTTTTTGTAGGTGGGGCGATGGCGATGACGGATGATGCCGGTGGATAATTGGATTTGTTTTATTACAGACATACAGGATGTGAAAAAAAAAAACTCGAACTAAAACAACGCGCAACCAACGTGTGCGTGCCCTGCTGCTCGCTCGTAACGAGTGGCGCGAGCGCAACGATGGCAGTGTTGTCCACGCGGCCCGAAGATGATTTGCGAGGGAGGGAGCAGATGGCGCAGCCTCGTGTACACTGCTGCTGTGCGTGTCGTACGCCCTTTGCTTGATGTCATTGCCCCCGCTTGTTGTGTCGTTTCGCGCCAACTCGACTTGTTCGCGAAAGACGCGAAGACCCATATTTCGGGGAGAATTAAGCCGTGGGCGGCGCGCTCTCTGCGCTGAACCCATCACGTAAACAACCTCGACGCATCGGTCCGGGTGGTCGGGGAGGTTAGAGAAGTGGCGAGGGACGGAGGTCAACAGGGTCGGCACGCTCAAAGCTGAAGCTGGGACTCACATTCTCTCGAAGCAAGTCGTTGATGGCTTGCTTGGACTCGACATTGCTGTCGTTCAAGGGTATGCAACTGAAGTGTTCCGGAAAGTTCTGAAACGCGGTCAGCACGGAGTCGCGGTTGCCCTCCCGGCAGAGGGTCTGTACCGTATCGATGACCGCTTCGTTCATGTGGACCTCCAGCCAGTCTTCCTTCGTGCTCGGGCTGTGCGTCAATACTGCTGCCCTCTGCTAATAAAATGACAAAATGATCTGAATTGAAAAAAAGTCAGGGTTTCTGCAACTGGAAGCATGTCGTGTCGATACGGGGATGTTTCAGATTTCAGAGTCCTGCAAGTCCACCCGTGGGCCTGCCTATACATTGCAGCTGCACCGCACAGCTTTGCATGCTCTAGCCGCGGTGGCTTGCTACCACCACCAACCTAGCAATGGCGCAGAGAGTTCGCCCACCGCCATTACCGGTGACAGTCCTGCGAGGGCATTCGTCCGGTGTTCAAGCTGCTTGTTTTCTCGGCGAAGATGTACTGCTGTCCGGGTAAGACGTACTGCTGTGAGTACGAAGTAGGTTGAGGAAGCTTTTTTCTGCTTTTTTTGTTGTCGTTGGATAACGTACGTGCAATTATACCCCAGGCAGGCAGGTCTTGCGACACCTGACCGACAACTGCCGACGGAGAGATGATAACATATGTCCCTGTATGATATCCGAACAACTTTGTACGAGTGCGTCATGGGAGTAAAAATGGCGTTGTTTCTGTTTTGAGACCCAGCACCACAACCTTCAGCCTGTGAAGCATATATATGCGTAATGCGGAGGCCCTCGTTTGAGGCGTAGTGCCACCTGTTCTGCTTCCTTGTCTTTTCAGTATTTGGAGTCCATTGCGGTCACCGTACGAGTTCGAAGCGCTCCGTATGATAGCTTGATTGGTAGACTCGGTGAAAACAACCTCTTGGTTGATCCTACTCGTATAAGTACTTGACCTGCTGCAAGTACAAGTACACAGATAGAACCAGTAGGATTCTCCGGTGTGATGATCGTTGCTGGAGATAATTTCATCTTTTCGTGTTTTCAATTTCCAACCTCGCAGCCTCGTCAGTACGAATGCGAGTACAGCAAGTGCCGATACTCGTCAACTCCTCTGTCTTTCTGGGATTATTTGCGTACAAGCGCGGTGGTACTGCGTACTCCCAAGTATGACGGGGAGAGGGTATAATACCTCTGACCTGCCATACCGAACCGCTGTGTGTACGACAGCAAGCAGCAAGCAGCAGCGGTATGTACGAGACTTAGCCGTGTCTCTGACAGAGTAGGATCATACTTCTTATCATAAAGTACTTTATTTAGTATCATACGTAAAATTGTATGATCGCGTATCAATGCTCTTTCATGTCACTGCTTTTCGTCTGCCTCTTATCATGATATTCGCTCCTGATACCTGATATATATTACCTGGGTGGTATGTATTACACGTATTATACCGTACTGGCTGTACGCCGCTCTGGAGTCCAGTCTGTCCGTCAGAGACGCACGCATTCCAGCATCTGCACACATACCCCGGTCCCCCGCGCTGGTGGCTGGACGCGCTTTTTTGTCGTCTGTCTGCCCAAGTTTCCGTGACTTCGTGTACGTCGTACGTAGTATGTAGTGGTCGCCCCCTCCCAGATTGTCTCAGGAGGTCGAATATCGTGGCCTCCTACAAATACGTACCAGGTACCAGGTACCCCAAGGTACACGTCATAGCATGCCCAGGGGCATAAAGTATGTGTATATTCAGTTGTCTCGCTGTACGTTTATCTGTAGGAGGGGGCGCAGGTGAAGATACGACGTTCGTATACACCTGAGTGAGATTGCGGCAAACGTGAAGATTCTTTTGTGGGAAAAAACGATTGTTGTGTACCCCTACGCTCGTATCATGCCTCACGGAATGTGCTTCCGAGTACGGTGAGCATTCCCAGCGCGCGCCAACGAGTGGAGGGAGTGCTGGAACCCACTCGTATTTACGCGCATGAATTTTTTAATTGGGAACCGATCGGAAGTAAGTTGGAGCGAGGGAAGTACGAGGGGTGATCCGTCGGGCAAAAGCGGAGGGTGGGTCTGCTAAGTTGTCACGAGTTACACGAATGACAGAACATGGGTTTTGGCTTTTGGCTTTTGGGTCGCGGGGCCGAATCTCACCACCCTCGATCAAAAATAAGCCTGTTTTTGGAAAAAGCTGAACTTCCCCATGTCGAACCTGAAAAATACAAAAATACTCTCCTTGGGTCCCTGGGTCCCCAGAAATTGGAACCGCGTGTTGGTGACACATCGACCCGTACATCCGGTCCGTTCCAGGGGGGGGGGGGGGTGTTGTAAGGGTTAGTTTGGGTAAGCGATCGGTTAAGCTTTAAAATTACAAAATTACCACTATTAATAGCCCAACAGACTAATACCTTAACAGGTGATCCCAGGCTGGTGTGTACTTCTGATGGAGAAATTATGGATAGATAGCAGCGAAAGAGCACGACAACGACAACGCTACACACTCGCGTTATACGTTTAGCCTGACAACACAGCGTAAATATGTAAATATATATATGGATAGGTTTGCCCGACACCTATGTAAGGATACGTTTGCTCGAGACCTTGAGCGACACATTAAATGCCGCCCAGACTTTCCAGGCTCACTGCGCACGAACTCGAGCCTTCCCGGTGTCAATCAATCAAAGTTTGGCCCTTGATGTGCGCATCTGAGGCCGCTACGGTTGCTCTGTTCCAATTGAGCCCACCTACCAAAGGCATTCATTTTTCGTAGAATTGAATCTCCGTATTTCGGCGTGTTGCACGAAAAACTCTACATACCAGGTACCTATTGGATATAGCCCTCTGCAATATTTCGCCCCGTCTACGTATATAATACCGGTATGCATAGGTCGCAGGACGGCTTTGTCAAGGTGTGGGACCTAGAGCGACGGAGGGTCTGCGCTGAGTTCGAAGCGACTAGCCACGGCATGGGCGTCCAGAGGCTTGATCGCCTCGGCCGGAATAGAGTCGTGAGGTGAGGACAAGAACAATGTGTACGCGTTCATGTGTTTTCCCTTGTGTGAGATATTCCACGGGACCTGCCTTGCCCCGAGGTCTTCCTGCTTGAAGCCGTGACATGTGACACGGACCGACATGACGCCTCGACTTGTGCCCGTTCATGCATCCATGGGACCTGATGTGAAATCACGTATCGTATCTTGCGTGAAGTAGATAAGCCGACCGCTGAAGAATAAGTCGACAAGGCGACCACTGAAGAAGCCGACAAGCGCATGTCCAAAGTCCACAGCTGGTATTCTGCCTCCGTAGGCGCGATTATTATTATGTGCCACTATTTATAAGCACAGCGACCTAGAGTCTTACCACAGCACACCAACCGAGCAGACCTCTGGTTAGCGGTTAGGGTTAGAGTTACGTAGCGTTCCCGGTCGGAGTAGTCGAAATGAAGGCCGCCGTGTGCCGAAACCTGAAAAACTCCCACACTTGGGGAAAAACATCCCGAAGTCTCGTATCAAAACCCTACCTCAGTGAAACGGCATCAGTTTATGCGGACACAAATAATAATCGTACCTGCGCAGCCACAAGTATATACCGCAGCTCCCACAACCCCCGTTTGCGCCTGTCTACACGTCTACCCAGTGTGAAAACGAGGGTTGAGGAGGGGGCGACGGATAATGTAAAGCGTTTTTTTTTCACACAGGATGTATAAAATCCTACTCTTGAACCGCATGAAATGTTTCCGTTACGTGCTCAGTACAAGTACGCAAACACGGTTATTGTGTTGCTGATCAGCGCTGCCGGTGTTCCTACGGATGCACCACGACAGAGCTCCTGGTGTTCCTATTTAGCATAACTCGAACCAAAAGAAGGCCCGTTCGAGCTTTTCCTGGCGAGAGGGTGTATAGCAAAACACCGTACGTACGTGTAGCGAAGAAAAGAGCAAACATGAAACGTGCTTGAAAACCGAGAGATCGCGTTTGCGCTCCGAATTAATTCCAAACGCACCGAACCACCCCCTTCCTCTCGTGTATCTTTCGAACGGTCGGGGGGGGGCGGGGGTGCACGATCCACACACCCTGTGAACGAACGCCTCGCAGCCAGGGTCGAGATGGCATCATCAAGGTTTGGGACGCGGAAAGGTTCACTGATGGCGGTGCCGGAGCAACATCAGCGAACAGCCAAAGAAGCGGCCCTGGTAATGCCACGCCGGGGGCGCTCACGCCCGAGCCCCTTCTTGAGCTCCCTACTGGAGCGTTTCACTTCTGTCAGTTCGCGCTGACGCGATGGCGAGAAGAACCGACCGCAAAGCACGACAGGGCTGGCGGCGGCAGTGCAAGCGAGGAGCATGGAAGGGATTCGCAGCACGAGCGAGGTGGCGCGACAAATCGCGACCCACGTAGTAATGCCTTTGACGATGTCGGTCCAGAGATGGGTTTACAGGGGACACCGAGGAAAGGATCAGGAGGTGGGAGTTCCTTCGGCGGCGAAGGAGGAACGCGCACGCAATTGAGCGGGGAAGATCCGGGGTCCACTGGAGCGAGAGCAGGGGTTGCTCCGGCGGTGACGGTGCCGACCGAAGAATGCGTCTCCAGCGGTTCCTTTGCGGAGAATACCATGCTTGCGCCCTGCAGTGAACAGCACTCGGTGAGCGCAGAGGTCGCACCTATCCACGCCCGGCCTTGCCCAGACGGCGGGGATGCCTCGCCATTGCGGTCGGTTGTAGCCGCGACAGAAATCATACCGGCATCACCAAAGCCATGCGCGCGAGGCCCGAGGCGCGATATTATCAGCAATGCATTTGTTTCGAGCCGTGTTTACGGCATGGCCCAGCTTCAACAGAAAGGTTGAAATATAACATGGTCCACTGATTTATTGGAAGAGATGATCGTGAGTGGATCGAAGTGTATACTTGAATCTACCGATTTATTGGAAGAGTTTGAGCGTACTAGTGACTTGCTATTTTTTGCTTATCGTGCTTGCGCAGGTGTGCTTGTGGGACCTGCGAGCCAGGGCCCCGTCGTTTACCATATCTCCTACCGACGCCGAGCGTAAAGGTGAATCTCCACGCAATTTTCCCTTGCCCCCTCCAGGCTGAAAACACCCGCCGGCCGTGCGACCTGCCAGCCTCTTACAGACTGTACCCAATGACCGTACGAATTGCACGACGGGTAGCCCAGCGACCAAGCCATCACTGTCCGTATTTTTTTTGACGCGGTATGTTTGGCTAGATAAGTGGGATGGGAGGGCGATATCAACGTTGTCATGACAACCAAAGGCAACCCCGATGTGTTCAGGAGATTGTTATCTTGCGCTGATTTTTTGTTTGTATGGTCGGCCCTCCCGTCCAAGCGAAAAGCCATTTCCAGGTGATCCCCGACAGGCTTTGTTTTTTCCCCTCGCAAAGATATTACTTCACCACCTCAATTTGTGTCATTTGACGTTGTTGGTTATAAAGCATAACCCACAGACCTACTCAAGTCACGTGACTAAGGGTCATTCTTATCGGAGCCATAAATTTCCAAAATTTCCATATTTGTTTTCGCGCAATTTTCTAGATTTCCATTTTTTCCATTTTTTTTTCCATTTATTGGAACGCGAAGCCTTCCAAACATTTTTCCCTCTGAAGAATTTCCAATAAGTCCATTTTTTTCCAATATTTCCTCTTTTTCCTTTTTTTTTGGAAAAAAATATTGGAAATTATGGAAAAAAACTGTTCGATAAGAATGGCCCTAAGTAGGCTAGTGGGTAGTGCTATATAACATAACCCGCTCACCTGCTCAATCAGCGCTAACTTAAGTAGAGTAGTAGGTTATTCCTGCTGCCCAATACGTAGACGGCTCTGCCAACCCACCGTGGCCTGTTGTATTGTACAGGCATGGTAATGTGCGTGCGCCTGCTGGGAGAGTCGGCTTCGTGCGCGAGTCCTTTTGCGTTGTGCGGACACGACAGCGGCTACCTCTGCATCTACGACGTGAGGGCCACGTCGGCTGAACCATTGATGGAGTCACGCCTGCACGACGAACCATGTGAGAAAAACAACGCCCGCTGGTTCGAGGGGTGAATCGAGGAGCTGCTACGAGAAGAGATAATATATAAGGTTTTAGGTAGCCGAAACGGTAACTGGACCGTTAGCTTTGATGCGTGTTCGAATCTCCGAAAGTTACAACAACTAAAAAACATGGAAGAAAAAGCTGAATACATTTTTTGGGGGTAAAACATTGCACAGAGTACAATTCAAACGCTGCTTCGAACCCATGGCGCGGAATGTATTCCAGCGACGATGACTGTACGGGCAAGACGTATTGTATCACCGGGCACGGTTATAAACACGATTTGTTTCGTCTCTTTCCGAACACTCTGATGTAAAAAATGTCATGGCAGCAGGTGGCTTGCTGTGCTGGCACCGTGGAGCTGAGCTGCCTCCACGTGTTTTAGCAGTTCGGTGCATCTCTCCGGCCGACCGTGAAGCCCCCCCCCACACGTGTTGAAAGAACAGCATCGGCCTGCCACCGCCCACCCCACCCTCCTCCGCCATCCACATGCAAGTCCGCCTCACAAGCGGTTCTTAGTAGGATGCAGCTCACCCTTCATGCAACTCGTCCAACACCTCACGGCGCTTCGCGCTTGGTGCTAGCAATGTATCCCTGGCCGGTGTGGCACGGCTGGCACGGTGGGGCTGCCCGATCGTACCCATAAAAACCAGAAATTTACGGGATTACCAGAAAAACTTGGAGGCCTGTTTTTTCGGGGATGAAGTTTTTCTGGTGAAACCAGAAAAAAACCAGAAAAAACCAGAAATTTCTGGAAAAACCCGAAATTCACTCCTCGTTAAGATCGACCCTTATACCTTACCCGAAAATTATTTTTGGAGGAAAATAAAAGTGCTAGCCGACGAAAAATACCGTGGCTGAAGTCTAAAATGAATAATACTGCAACACAAAAATGAAATTGCGACGATATTATTCAGAAGTGAAAAACATATCCCACACTATTTTCAAGTAGTTTGTCCCCAAATAAGTGGGACCAGTTCTTAAGGGGTGTAAGGAGCCCGTTCATTCCGAAAGCGATTCAGCAAAAAAGTGCTACCTTTATCGCAGCACGACTCGGGGATGCGAGGGTCTAAGGTCATACCACTACGGCCATGCATGAATATGGAGTACACCCCCCCTCCGCCGCCGCCCCTTTGTGTTTGTTGTTTGCCGCGGAAAACAGTGCTTTGCGTCGACGTCGGGTCGTCATGCACCCAAGGCGTGTCCGGTTCCGCCGGCGACAGCATCAACGTGTTCAAAGTCAACATTAAGAAGGTGAGCGAAGAAGCCAGGGGGGGGTTAGGCGACACTGCTAAATATCTAATGCGCCACATGGATTTGTCTATTTGTGGCACTCAAACCTCTGGCGTGTTTTTGTGGAGCCTCTGACCGCTGAAAGTGAGAAAATTCTGAGAAAATTCGCCGTCATACGAATAGTAGCCTACGTCCTCGCTGCGGGACGTAACACACCATACGTACCCCGTAGCTTTGACAGACGCAAAATGGCAAAAACCCTTTCGTGTTTTGTCTTCAAAACGCCGTTAATTGGATGTCGGCGCGGAGGTGCAAGGTCGGTACATAAAACACAGCAAGTGCATTCCTGGTTGTGGTTAATGTGAATTGTATTTTTTGCTGGTGGTTGGAAACAATGCATGCGTACCACCAATAGAGATGCGATTTAAAGCATGACAGCAGTAACTTTCTCATTGCCCGCAGGGATTGTGCGAGGTGGTTAAAACTTTTCGCTCCGAGCATCCGGGAACGTCTTGCGTCGAAATTCGCCGCGACCAGAAGCTGTTCATATCTGGAGGCTGGGACCACAGGTGACGGCAAACGCGACTTTTGGCTCCCCCCGGGCTTTCCATGCGCGAGTGGCGCTAGCACTATAATAGTACGTACGCAGTGGTTGCACAAGGGGCATGGAGCTTGAGCAGGGGCGGTGATGGCGAGTCCCCGAGGCTGAATAATCCCCAACCTTTGCGAGTAGAGAACGACTGAATGCTTGCTGCCAACTGCTGCAAGCAAGTTTAATTTCGTAATTTGCGTCACTAGATTTGCGCCGTCGCCGCGTTTTACCATGAGCTGAGCCTCGCGCGTTTTTCTGTAACTTAAGGTCTACGTGATACCCACGCTATGATATGCCGCAGCAGGAATACTCTTGAGTCCCTCACGTGATTATCGTCTAAAAAAGCATTGCAGAATACCTAGGAGACATTTCCAAGCTCTCAAGTTGTGAATCGACCCTTCGTTAAAGCTGTCAGCCGATCTTCCCCCTGGATGTAGATGCTTTGCTACGCCATTGACCTATGGCGCGCGCCCGTCCGCCTGGCCTGCTGCATAACGTCGTTCTGTTTTGCGTGTGGTCGATCGCTCGCAATCAGGGTTAGAGCGTTCAGCTGGAAATCACCGCGACCACTTGCGGTGCTACGGTCTCACGAGGGGAGCGTGTACACCGTTGCGCACAGCCCGCGGATTGGTAGCTTCGTGTCGGGCTCCGCAGACTCCCGCGTGGCAGTGTGGGACATGTTTCCCGACAGATAGCAGTTTGCGGGTGTTTAGTTCGTACAGTATTCGAAAGGCAGTCCGGGCGGGGAAGCCGAGCAGGACATGCAAATGAAGAACTGGCGATAAGTTTGGGTCGGTGTATGTATCATATGTCTCTCTACGTGGTGTCGCGGTATGAATGGGGGACCAGTCTGAGCTCCTGACATCTCGCTTGTCCCCATGACTTACGTGACCTACAGCAGTCTTCGAAGCGGTGATCGCTTTACAGCGGGTATCCTCCCATTTGTTGACAAATGGCGGACCGCTGTTTGTCGGCCGAAATTGAAAACAATTTCCCGAAAACGGCTATTATGGTGTGGACGCCGATCCAGTTTCTCGGTTCACATATAGAACGAAAATGGCGTAGTGGGGGGTGATGTGATGTTGCGCAGCGATGCACTCCTTTGAAGAGGGAAAAACTCAAATTGTCATTCAATTTGAAAATAAAACACATTATAACGGCAGCCGCCGACGTGCGGCTAACTAGCTGAAAAAAAATCAGCTGTTCGTCCGTAAGGAAAGCAAGAAAAACAGGAAGCCATTGAAGGAACTTAAGGAAGTAAATCCGCCGGAAATCGTCTACGTGCGTACGAGGGAAACAGGAAAACATAGGGATAGCTGAGTGTACTGCTGTGTACACCTTCCTCTCACACGGACCCCCACAATACAAAACTCGGAACAAGGACAATCTCTTCGCTCCCCTTAATGAAGACGAAAGTGCCCCCAATATGTTTGCTCATGACGAAAGGCGACGGAACTGAACCCGAAAAGAAGCCGAAAATAATAAGCTCACAAAAGCGCGGCTCCATTTGGTGCCACTGTTGCTCTACGTACGGAAAGCTCTACACACGAAAAAAATTACGCCAGTATGATGCAAACCAGGTAATAGTGGTGTACTGGTTTATGTAATACGTACGTAGCTTTGGCGGCAAAGAGTGGCACCTGCTGAAGAACGGCCACGAAAAAGAGAATCGTCCTGACACGCGATAGGCGTTGAGACGATGCCATTGATATAAGCTGTGCCAGGGAAGGCCTACGATGATTTACTGATTGCGCTACTCGCGTGTCACACGTCCTATTTGCGTGGCGGCAAGCTCAACACCGAGAATAACATACTGCCTGTTTCGCCACGCGATTGCCATAGAGTGCATCGATCTACTGCTGCTGTGACAACCTTGCCCTTGTCTACGACGGGGGTATCCCACCCTCGATAAGTAATAATAGAAAGTCAACAGACGCCGAACCAAATACCCGAGGTAAGAAAATACCCGAACTCGCAAGGCAAGCAAGTGCAACTTCCGCTACCTTCGTATCGCCGTCCCGCGTCGTTTATCGTGTGCTTACGAGGAAACAAGCTACTACCTACGGGAACACGCACGAGCACACAAGAATGAGTGCAAGGAACATCCGTACAGAGTACCGGGGGACAAACTCAACACGAAACATGTTCGCCCTCGGATTAACTCACGACAAGAAAACGCTGTCTGCTGCATATATACCAGTACAGTACGGACAGGTATCAACCTGGGTATGATACGTACCTTTGCGCGAGTCCCCTCTCCCACTACTCCCCAAGCAACGCCCGCACTACAAAAATAATCGATTCGTCAAGACGCTTCAGGAGTTATCAAGTCTCCGAGATACAAAGCCATGAACCACACACTCCGTATGACGTAATACGCCGTAAGACCGAACATAGTGAAGGTGCAAGCGTTCACCATGATCTTTTCCGCGGGGTAGAACGCGTAGGTCCCGGTACTAATGGAATAATGGTAGTAGTGTCTCTTGACCCACGAAACGAGACCCATATTTTCCCGCTCCCACGTACCCGACCGCTACGGAGTCCCCACCAACCCAGGCCAGGCGTCCGGTCGCGGTAGTAGCCCTCGCCCCTCCTCCTTCTCCTCCTCCTCCTCCTCGCCTAGTGGCCTGCTCTGTCCGAGAGGGTAGCTGTCTTCTCTGGCGCGCCCGCGGGCGGTTCTGCTTGGAGAGCGTCGACCCAGCAGCTATAGGCCTTGTTTTGGACGTCACCGCAAGCAGCTGCGTGAATAGCTGTTGACCGGCGCTGTGGTAGGCGACCTCTTCGCCTCTCTTCGCCAGGGATGGACGAACCGGACTGTCCTCGCTTTAGCGCCCTAGCTCTTCTTACCGAAGGGTAGAGGTCACGGCCGCGTCAAGGCAGTCGCAGGCCGCGGAGAATTTCTTCTGTGCGATGAGAGCACGAGACTACCTCCAGTATTCCTTATCGGGAAGCCGTCGTTTTTCCCTCCTCGTCGTATCAGCGTATGGTCAAGAACGTAGTGTATCTCCTGGCGAGACGGCAGTGGTGTCTTCGGGTTATCGCGGTGCGGCTTGCGCGTTGGTTGCTCGGCTGCGTGAACGCAGAAAGCAACAACAGTAAAACTCGGTTTTGGGAGTTCGTATGATATAGAGGCGAACAATAGTCGGAGACAGGGTTTGCTAAAACTGCGACAAAGGGGCCGTGGAACAGAACACAAAGACGGGGATCAACTGACGGAAGGTAAGACCCGTGTGCATCCAGTGTGTGTATGTCTTTTGTTGCCCGGATGATCGTTGTGTTAATGCTGCTGCTGTATTGCATTGGCGAAGATGGTATTTGTTTTATACTGCGGTTGAGTTCTGCTGATGTCTGCATTTATTTTTTCAATTTTGAATGTTTGAAATGTCGTGTGCCGTTCGGCTCTCACATCATACGTACCATATTCGAATTTCATACGTTAGTTCCCACATGAGCTCTCTTGTTATCCCAGCAGCGGCGGCGAGTCTAGATTCTGGCCGCCCACGGCATTATATTCCGTAGCCTATGCCCTGTACCCCATACCCACGGTTCCGCACGTGGACGTGCTTGATGTTATGCTTGGCGGCACCAAGAACAAACCACGAACCACAACGAAACCCAGTGGTATCATGCATACAAGGCAGTATTTACCTTGAACAACTAAAAAGCTGTTTCTCAGCGAAGGACTAGTCTGCTTTCTGTATAGACAAGAGGTTTTATGTACGTATGTATGTGCCGCTCGTCGGAGAGGCGACTGCCTCGACAACTCCTCCTCCTTCCTTCTTGTTGGAGTGAACACGGCAGCAGCGGCAAGTCGCACCTTGCGGAAAGCAAGCAGCAAGTCGCACCTTGCGGAAAGCAAGCAGCCACACCCGTATCCGAATGTCGAATGGTGCACGTCTTTGTATTTACCTGTTTGCCTCTCCTGGCTTCAGCGCTCGGGACGTACCAGCACTGACTGAATGCCGCTTACATCCACTGCGCAGTTCGCCTACGATGATAATTCATACTATTTAATACCAGGTACCCATATATGATACCTGGTACTACTGTATAGGATAGCAGTGACTGGTATTTCGCCAGGCAACCTACCTGTCTCCTGTTCTGGATAAGAACACTGTTGTTGTCGCGGCATGATCTGCTGTTCGGCAGAAGACCATATATTTTGTTGCCAAGTTGAGTATCATCGACGGAACAGCTCGTTTCCTAGCCCCCACATGCAGCTACGACGTATGAATAGGGCTGGCTTTCAAAGACGAGCTCGGGGTCAAGCGTGCCCGCTGTCATTATTGTTAATCCCCACAGGTAGGTCTGTACCCACTGTCATCATTCCCCTCACAGGTCAAGCGCGCGATAGGCGGTGGGCTTATACTTCTTACCTGTGGTGGGGGACAAGGTGTGGCCAAGGTCAACTTATCTGAGGTGGCGTGCAGCCACTTCCCTCAAGCTGTCTGCGACGCAAGCGAGATCTCGATAACCTTAACCTTGGGCATGACACCTCCACTCACACGATAGGATTGACTCGTATCACGTGTTGTTGCCCATGTACCTGGTATTATTTAGAACTGCATCATCCGCGTTTCGGGGACAAACTATCTGCTTGAAATTAGAGTCGCACGCGCTTTGCGGTGGGTATAGGATCAAGTATTAATACGTAGCACGACTTTTACTGGGGGGGGGGGGGGGGGGGC
>MEHQ01003460.1:170583-201867 GCA_008828725.1 Saccharina japonica
TCCTTCCATACTTTCTCGACTACGCTATCCCACCTTATTCCAGCTCGCCCTTTGGTTACTTTCTCCCATACAGCTTTATCGGCTATGGCTGGCAACCTCTTATTTGGCATGTTCTTTACTTTATATTGCCATTTCAACTTACGCACGTCTCTATTTGTCTTAAGTGGGTACATTCCCAGTTCTGCTCTCAATACTGTATTACTCGTCGTACTTGAGCATCCTAGTACTTTTTTAGCTGCTGTCATCTGTACTGTTTCCAGCTGTTTTACGAGCTTCGCGTTCCCTTCCCATACTTCTCCTGCATATTCTAGCTTTGGTACAATCACATTCATCAGTATACATCTCTTAATTCTAGTGTCAAGGTGCGAGTCTGTTAGGACTGCTTCCACCTTGCCTACGTGTGCCTTACCCTTGCCTATTATTTTATTTATGTGTGCATCCCAAGAGCAAGAGCTGGGGGGGGGGGGTACTCATTTGTTGCTTGCCTTAGTCATTTGACCATTGACCACGCATCCCTTTCGAGACGGAGCACCGTTCCTACTCCTAATAGAGACACGTGTCCAGCTCCCGCTCCGTCAGATCGCCCCCCTCCTGGATACAGAGGCGTTATCATGGAGGAGGCGCCTCCAAGGGGGGGGGGGGGTATTCTTGGCGGTATATACTTTCCATGGCAAGCCCATCGTGCGTTAGTGTTGAGGGCACGAGCCAACATTATTATTCGTTGTAGTAGAGTAGAGCATCTGGCATCACAGCCCAACATTCCCCCGCCTCTTGCTCGCTAGCCCTGATTACTGCCTCCTACGCCCCCGAGCGCATCTGGTACAGCCCCCCCCCCCCCCCCCCGCACGCGCTAGTTTAAAGCCACTGGTACAAATGCACAAATGCAAGAGGCGTCGACGAACGAGTGCGGTTCCTGTCACTGAACTGTGAAGGACGCGTATTACTAGCGCTGATGGAGCGCTGCCAGAACGAATTGCGACGGACAGAGCCTGTGATAAATTGTACACTGATGTGATATACTTGTTTATCGTCTTCCTTCGATCCATTGAACTTGGTGGCGCTTGGCGGATTCAAGTTGGTCGAAAGCCCACTTGGGAACTCGGGGAACCACGTGATGACATTTTCCATGTATTTTTTCCGCCCATGGTGATGCACCTAGGTACTGATCCTGTCTTCATCAGTCCTAGGACCGCGTACATATTACAACGAGCTCCCGGGGGCAAGGGATGCCTCCATTTCTTACAAGGCCTTTGGCTGGCGTGACACGCCGCGCGAGGGGCGGCGTCGCCGTCGGTGGCTTCAACCCAGCACGCCGAAAAAGGAAAACTTCAACATGGTTGTATAAGAACTAACTGTACGCTCGTTTGGGCTGGTCGGTGTTACTTGCCCGGTTACTTACCCGGTGGCTACGTACTTACTTTTGCTTTTGCTTTCAACGTATGGTTTATGTTTTTCGTTCTCGCCCGGTGGCTACTACACTGTACGAGTAGGTGGTACGAGGAACGAACGCCTACTGCTGTGTTCTCCCTTTTCAGCTTGTGACACCCCCGGGATTTGAGTTCAACCACAATCCCGAAGGGGAACCATTGCATACGTATATCTAGATGTGTTGGTTTCGCCTCTGCTTTTACGCCAAACAAGAAAATAGGGTAAAAAGGAAAACATAAGTATCAATTAGGTGCTTCTCGGACGACTATGCAGCACGAACGAAGATTGAATAGATAACAAGCTTCATCATCACCACGGCATGGTACGGAAGGGCTCATTACAGCCAACCTCTCTCTCGTCCGTCGTTCGGACCAACCAACAACGCATTCGACGAGGAGGGGAGTAGGAGTAGCACAGATAAAGAAGGTGGAAAAAATGCCGCACCGACTGATGGACAGCGAGCAGCGCATGGCGAGATTCGAACGAATGCACCAAGCGATTTTTTTTATATCTCACCATCAACACGAAATACCCCGGCTCTATACCCCCCCCCCCCCATCTGCCAATCCAATCACACGCTATGATACTACTACCGTTAAGCCCTGGCGTTGTGTTAATAGTGCCATTTACCCACCTCCGTCAATGTGAGCGACAAGCACACACGCACATCACTACAACAGAACAGCTGACACTTTATTAGTCGAGAGGAAAACTTCATGGCTCATGGGGGTACCAACACAAAAGCAATCACAGAAAACAAGGGCATGGCAAACGCACATTGGACTACTCGTACGACGCCGGATTCCCAAACCTTACAGCGGGAAAAAACAAACAAAAACCTTCACCGTGTATGTAGGCATAACAACACCACATTCTCGTCATGCGAGCGCGGCGTAATGAGAGCAGCTATCGGTGCGACTCCCACGAAGACCACACCACTTTGATACAGTACATGAAACCCTTGTTTCCTGTCATACCCAAAGCATTCAGATTACCTCCTCCTCCCTAGATTCCTAACAACCAAATCACCTAATAGAAAAATATCCTATTGACAGCCCTTCAAAAAAAAAAAAGTCAGGGTTACTCCTTACGGCGTGATGGCAGAGCAGTACAGAAACGTGGCAATACGGCAACGAAGCCCGCTTACTGCAGCAGTGCCTCGAAACGGCCAAAGTGCAAGGGTAGCAGACGGTGGCCCAATCAGCAATACGCGCTAGCTATAAACCGGTGCTAAACACCACACGAGAATACTTGGTTACCGTGCGCCTTGCGTTGGATTCAACACGGGGCCAGGAGGTAAACAACGAACAGCCACAGCCCATCAACCGGGGTGGCCGGCCGGGGCGGTAGCGCGAAAAAAAAAAAAACGTGTTTTCTCTTCGCCAAAATTAACCCTCCCACAAAAACGATCAGCACAGGTCTTGAAAGCTTCCGGGCAGAGGCGCTCCCTTCCTTCTCTCGCCGAACGACCCGCGACGCACAGCAAATGGGCTTGCGCCGTCGCCTGTCGGGTGGTTGCTTCCTACTGCCGTGCTCGGGCCCCAACCATTACAGCCGCCCCCAACTGCAGCACCAGCAGAAATACCGTAAGTAGTGCCGGCCCCACCTCCCGCTCCTCCTCCTCCTGCTCCTGCTCCAGCTACTCCGTCGTCGTTCCTGTCCCCGGGGGCGGCTAGCAGCCCCTCTAGATGGGTGCAGAATTCTCGGAGCTGAGCGTTGTCGTCGGCGGACCGCTTCAGCTCTCCCTCGAGCTGCTCGATAAGAGACGCCACTTCGATCGTCGGGTTGAGCCCATTCCAAGAATTGCTATCGATGAACGAACGAAGAAACGAAACGGCGACAACGGCACGCGCATGGCATGGCACAAAGTGGTGTCATGGTCCGTCCGACTGGAAAAACTGCAAGCACATTGAGTGCGGCGCTTGTTGTACGAACAGAGCAGAGCACGTAATCGACGCGATGACAACAGGGGACCGGGGGGGGGGGGGCAACTATCTGTCAAGGCCTGAAGCTCGAACAGATATTTGAAAGAAAAAGAGGAACACCCAACCCCCGCCCTTGCCGCTGGGGTCGCTGTTATGCTATGCGGCATCCTACACCCCATGAGTACTTTTACCCACAAAGAGAAAAGCAAGCGCCAGAACGACCGTCCAACGTATCCCCTACAAGGAAGGCGCGAACGGACCAAAACAAAACACAGCAGAGAAGCAGCCAGAACAAGAAGTGAACATTGAAAAAAATACAGTCCTACTGTACCACCACCACACCACCAATGCCGTAAATATGACACCATGCGAATTCCTGCTCACATTTCCGTTTCGTCCGTAGGGAAAGAGGTGCCACGGCCAGCCCTTGCCGCTTTCCCTTGCGTCTTCTCACGACCCCCCCTGCCCCTGTCCTCGCTGGCGTTGACGCTCACCCCACAGCCCGCCGCCACCTCCAGCTTCGTGCGAGCCTCCCTCACCAGGCCCAAAATTTTGGCCACCTGCCTATCCTGGTCCAGTCGGACGAACGTGGCGTGCGGGTCGGGGGGGCTGAGGTTCTCCGGTTGGGGGGCGGCTCCTCTCACCCCTGCCTGTGGTTGCCTCGTCCTACCCCAGCCACCGCAACCGCCACCACCGGCACTACCACCGGCAGTGGCAGTGCTAGCGCCGCTGCCGTGGACGTGAAGGCACGGACACAATTCAGAACCCCGCCCGCCAGCAGAAGAGGTACGAGCGGCCTCCTCCTCCTCCTCCTCCTTCCGCTGGCAATGATGAGCGGGCGGCGCCAAGGACTCCGCGCGCCTCACCGCCGCCGCCGCCTCCTGGGCGACGACGGCGATCGCTCCCTCTAGCTCCGTCGCCCTCGCCTGGACCTCTTCGCGCTTGCTGGTCTCCAGCCGCAGCAGAGACAGAAGGGCCGCCATGGTGTTTTCTTCGCCGCCGCCACCACCGCCGCCGACCTCCTCGTTCTTCTTCGCCGTCGTTGTCGTCGTCATCGCCATCGCCCTGCCCGGTTTTGCCAGCCCAAGTGTGCTGCCGTGGCAATAGGCGCTGTTTCCGGACCCGCTGTCGACCAAGATACGAGCGTGTGCTACCACCGCTCCGCTTGTCGCGTTGCCGTTGGCGGGATGCCGTGGAGGCCCCTCGAGCCCCAAGGTACACGCCTTCTCCCACGTGGTGGTGGTGGACCCGCCATCGCCCGCGAGCTCGCCGAACAAAACGGTGGGGGTGGGGGGAGAGAACACGCCAACACCCCCCCGACCGCCACCGCCTCCTCCTCGCATCGCCGCGGTCGTCGGCACTTCGTCGTCCCCGTCCATCCCCATTCCCCGCCCCGCGCCTCCCATCCTTGTGCGTAAGCGGGTGCCGGAATACAAGACCGGTCTGGTCCCGTCCAGCTCTGGTGTTTGCGACCCGCTCCTGCTACCCTGGCTCCTCCCACGCGACGTCGGCGTCGTGTGCGCCGCCACCGGTGCTACCACCGCCCCCGCCACCGCCGCCGCCGTGGTACCTCCGGCATGCCCATCAATGCTGCCGGCGCTTGGGGCGGCGGCAAGAGCCGCTAGCATGGAGGTCGGGGAGTCCGGGCTAGGCGTTTGAGCACCGGTTCCGACGCGGCCGTCCCGCACCACCTCCGCCATCTCGGGTCTCATCCCCGCGAACGCGGCGTGGCTGTCCGCGCTGTCGGAAGCCGGAGAGGGCGGCTGCAGCAGGGGGGTCTGCATCGAGCGGTCGAATTGGTGCGGCACGTGCATCGAGGTGTCGGCGGCGCCCGCGGCAACGGACCGCTCGTACGCCAACAGCGCGTGGACAGCGTCCACCTCGGCGAGGCTTTTCTCCAGCCACAGCTCGGCGTGGCGCTGCGTGGCGCGAGCGTCGTGGACCTCTGCCGTTATTTTCCCGGCGTCCTGCAGGTCAGGAGCGAGAGCCAGCAGCGGGGCGCGGAGACGAGACAAAACAATGAATATTTTGAAACAAAAAACGCTCGTAATCGGGGGATGGTAAGGTGGGGGCGGGGCGGGCGGGGCTGGTGGCGGGTGGGTGGGTGGGCAAGCAAAAGCATCCACAGTTGTTATAAGGGATCGATCGACTTGGTGCTTTCGGAAAGGTGCCTCCTCATCATCATCACGGCGACTCCGCGTCCTCACGGTGGCGCCATAGCGCTGTCGCCTTACGGTGCGGTGCGATGCGGTGCACTGCGGGGGCGTGACTGACCAACACAAACTATTTGCTCACACAAACAACCAGATATATCAGGCCAGGCCCCCCAGCGACCCTTTCGTACGACAATACACCGTGCCTCTCGTCGTGTGCACAAAGCACACGGGTCGGAGAGAAGGCGGCGCGGCGCTGTGAAACAACGAGCAACCGGACCCGGCACAGCCCCCGGTCAGTACCCCGAAGATGGGTTGCCCCGACATTCGACTTGACACCCAAGCACGGCCGAAGCCGATGAAAGGTGCTGCCGAAGCGACAGCTTCAGTACCGTGTCCGGTGGGTCGGCACTGACCTCGATGCACTTGGCGGCGCTGTGTTCGGCGAGGGCCGCGGCTTCCACCGCGGCTTTGAGCCGCCTCTCGAGGCCCCTGGCATCCGCGGATCTAGCTTCGGCCTCCTGCTCCGCGCATTTCTTGGCTTCCCGCTCCTGTGGCACGGCACCATCGAGAGACGGAAAAATGGTGGGGCGAGGATGGCGCTCAAATGGAAGACACAATCCACAGCGGAACCGTGGTGGGTGAATGAGCCCGTAGACGGAAGCAACCGTACGAAAAGGTGGCGCAACCTCTACGGAACCGGAGTCGGGGTCGGGGTCACGTGCGACACAGCAACGTCGCGGCCAACCGCACAACACCGGAATGTGCGCCGCCCGTCGATTGGTCAAACAAAAACACCTGCGTGCTCCCCTCCTGGAAAACAAGAAACAACAACAGCCCTTCCGCGCTCCCCCTTCTAAAACAATACAGGCTGCGTGGAGCGATGTACCAGAGGGAGAAGAAGACGAGAAGAAAAAAACACGCGAGATGCTGGGCGGCGATATCTATTAATAGTACCCGACGCCAATGAAAGAACACACAGAAAAACGCTGGTCGCCCCACCCCCATCTCACTCGAAAGAGGGAAATGGAGCGGCGAACAAACAAAACAAGAGCTCGATTCGACAGAAAACCCCAGCCGGCTGGCGCGTTCGAACCGATAAAAAATTGTGACGTACATAGTACATATGCATATCACGTATACAGCGTCGGCCTCCCTCCCTCCCTCCCTCCCCCCCCCTCCCTCCCTCCCTCCCTCACCTCCGCGAGTTGTTTCTCGAGCGAGGCCACGAGGACCATGAGGCGTTCGACATCGGCCTCCGCTGTCGACGCACAGGCCACCTCGAACTGCAGCTTGTCCCGCCGCGTCTCTTCCACCTCCAGCGCCTCGCGAAGGCTTCGAATGGTCGCCTCGCCATTTGCCAAGGCTTTCTGCAACGTGGTGAACTACGTGGGCCGCAAGTGATGGCCAGGGGGGGGGGGGGGGGGGGTGGGGTGGAGGGGGGCGATGATCATAGGTGCTATGTCTTAGTAGACACGTGCTATGATAGAGATAACACTTTTTTGGCTGAAAGGGTTTCTGAATTATCGGGCTGCTTGACCCAACATCGTCGGACTTTGACTCTTGTGTTGCAATATTTTTCATTTTTAGTATACTCAGGTCATGGGATTGTTCGTTGCGTACGAGCAGTTTTTTATTTTCCTCCACAAAAAACAATTTTTCGGTGACGTATGGAGCTTTTCAAGCGAGGAGCTCAGAAAAAAACACGGTGCATTTCTATCGTACAGTACGTAGCATGCGTTAGTACCAGGATACCTGGCACGGTGCGCTAGGGGTGCAGTCGTGAGAACAGCGAACACACCAAATCTGCTGACCTTTTTGGGACCGAGGTATATACACACCCCTCTGGGCGGGATCGTGACCCCCCCGTTTGACGTTCACACCAGAGTCTGAACGATGGCAACTATATATTTATTTTAGTTTTATTTTTATTTTTATTTATTTATTTTTATTTTTATATATGTCAGGTGTGGCCTTCTCAACAGTGTTATGACTGGGGTGGGGGCATGTGTTATGAGGCTTAGATTGGGTGGGTGATTGGTTAACCTTTTACCAGTAGCCCAACGGACGAATGCCTTGCCAGGTCACAAATGGCGTCGACGGCAGGACATGGGTTGTAGTGGTCGTGTGTTCGAATCTCACGACCACGATGGAAACGTTTTTATAAAGAAGACCAAATTTCCTCATGTCAGAAAAATCTGAAAACACTTCTGGATTCCCATATAAATAGGAACCGCGTGTTGGTCACACGCGTCGACCCGTACATCCGGTCCGTTCCAGGGGGGGGGGGTGTTGTAAAGCTTAGATTGGGTGGGTGATTGGTTAACCTTTTACTTGTAGCCCAACAGATTAACACATATTAATAGTAGTAATCAGAGCCCACAATGGGCCCAAAAAAACAGGTAGCCCCTCATGTTTACATACCACATTTGAATCTGCCGATTACTACATATATATATGTTCCCCTTTAATAGTATTAATAGTGCAAGCGTGCCGCACTGCTGTGACTTATCTAGCATCATGCTGTCTGCGTGCATGCATGCCGGGAGATATTTTCGTTGAAAAATGTATGACAGCTCCGGGCACACACCCTATGTATATATGCCTAAGTAGCCAGGGCTTATTATCATGAGACCGATGCTGTATTACGTTACGTTTTTTCGACATGTTTTGCCCTTGGAGGCAGTCCCAAAGGCCTTAACAATACAAAGCACCGGAAACAAGCGACACGCTGTATCATATCATATATAACATCACAGGTGGGCGAGATATTTCACAAGTGATACGTACTGCATCTATCACGCGATTCCCGTCTGGCTACAGAACCGTTGCGATATCTCCGAAAAAACGTCCCTCGGGCCGTTACACGTTACACCCTTGCGAGGGAACTAACCTCAGCCAATCAGACAGCACGTTACGGCTGCTGGGTGAAACCGGAGAAGTTCTTCGTACAGAAAATGTGAAGCCAAAGGTCCATCCGCGGCGTCCGACAAGAAAAAAAAACTCCGAAAAAACACGGTTTTTAATCTCCATTGAACCGTCGGGGTTTTTTTTTTATTGTAATTCCACCAGCGCACACAGCTCTGACGACAGTTACAAAAATACCCAATAGTTCCTACAATCGCGAGAACTACCGCATTTTCACCAAAGGCTGTTTTGCTTCCCGTTACAAGCGGTGCAAACCTTATAACCTTCAGGAGCAAGGTGGGTTGTTAACCTCTTTGGTTGGGACCCCGAAACAGTCACCAAAAAACCCCGATAAGTTTGGTTTTTGCCAACCGTCTATACATATATATATACATGAGTAGAGCGAATTCCCAGCAACATGAATATTGATCGTCATGCTGCCTGCGCCCGTGTTCTATGATTGTAATGAGTTGTACCTCGGGCACTATATTTGTAAGGAAAAGACGTAACGGGCGCCTAAAAGTCGGGAGGTGTCTCTATTCGGAGTAGGAACGGTGCTCCCTCCGTCTCGAAAGGGATGCGTGGTCAAAGGTCAAATGCCTCGTAAGGCAAGCAACAAATGAGTACGCCCCCCCCCCCCCCCCCCGCCCCAACGACGCAGTGGCCGACACTGCTGTACCTGGTAGTCGTCAACTTTGATAATCGTTGTTTCCCTCTGAAAGTCGGCAACTTCAACTTAAGCCAGGCTTTTATATCTCGTACAACTCCCAAGTTTTTCCCATGAGCCTAGTCGAATTCCAAGTACTTTGTCCCCAAAAAGGGAGTGTGCGGTGGTAATAAAAGCGTCAAGGAACCTACCTCAGTGGCACTGACTGACTTGACTGTGACTGTGACTGGTCTCTCACCTCTTCCGGGGAGGCTACCCCGTCCGACGCCTCGCGCGCCCGTGCTTCTGCCTCGGCCACTTTCCTGCTCAAAAGCGTGCGTTCTTTGTTCCACTGGAGTCGCTCTTTCCGAGCGGATGCCTGCGAAAGCATGGATAGACGACGAGGAGGGAAGGAGAAGGCAGTATTTCAGACGGGCGGGGGTGAAGACCCAGGCGCGGGGGGGGGGTTGCCTGGAATAAGAGCGCCTGAAATCTGCGACGTTCGAAGCAGCTTGCTGCTGTGCCATGATATATACCTGGTACCTTTTTACAGTGGTTTCGAAGGCGTGTTTGGTAGGGTACGTACTTTGGAGTACTCGGGTAACAAACCAACATACCCGGGTGTAACCTACCAGCGGGTAATACAAATACCCATGCTGCCGCCCCCCCAATACCATACCAGTCGCAATACTACACAACCTGGGATCCGAGACACGATACCCGAGTAGTCGGGGTCGATTTAGCATTTGACCTACGAGTACCATACCTGTGTACCCGACCAAACAGACACACCCCGAGTAGTTGCAGCTCACAAATGACACAGACTCGACACAACCATCCGCATGCCAAACCGTGCGACTACAGTATGATATCATAGCTGATAGCATTCATTCGCCAGCAATTTTCGTTTGATCTGGGAAAATAAAGCCGCAGTTTTTTAGTCGCGTGCGGCGGAGCGTTTCACAAGGCGCAAACAACCGCAATGCTTGGCCTACAGGAGTGCTCCTGAATCGTTTGTGCCTCGAGCCAAGCACGCACGCACGCACCCACGCACGCACGCACGCACGCGATCGTGCAGGTGGCATCGCTGGGTGCAATAATCCACCAGGGAAATAAATCGAGCAGGGGCGTGGGTTGGGCGACGTGGGAAATTACACAAGAAAATGACGCGTGCTATTTGCCTTGTAAGGGTGGCACCTTAATTTTCTCCTCGTGGAACTCTTTATACCTCATAAACCAAAACCTCCTCTCACCCAAAAAGCCAACTTTTGATAAACAAATTCAAGCATATCCCGATAAACAAGCAAAGCAATCCCATGGCGGGTTAGGCTATGCATACGACAACGAAACCATGCTACGAGTATTTACATTGGGTATAGCTTCTCAGCTGAGGGAGGGAGGGAGGGAGGGGTCCTTACCTCCCGCCAGTCCGAAATTTTTCTTTTTTTTCCAAAAAAAAGGATTTTGTTTTGCCAAAAAAAAGTGCTCTATAATATATACGTACCCCTACTGCAGTACCACGCGTCACATACAGAATCAAGCAATCACTCGTGATTCATGATCAAGATCATCGTACGAAGCTTTCCCGTTGAGTATCAAGTACTTCCTTTTTATCTTCATACAGTATAACCTCTTATTTTACAGTGATACCGCCGGCAGCTGCTGGAGTGAGCGCACCTTCAAGATTGCCAGGTCGGTGTCCGTCTTCTCCTTCTCCCCCCTGGTCCCCTCGAGGTCGGCCATCAACTCGGCTATCTTGGCGTCATAGTCGGCGCGCATCGCCGCGGTCGTGGCTTCTGCTTGCGGGGCGATGGTTCTTGGGTCCGTTAGTAACTGCTGGATGCATCTCACGCACTGCAACTCGCAGTAAACGCTCGCACTCGTTGGCGGCGGCTGTTTGTGTCCATGCATTCGTACAGAACTCCATTCGTATGACAGATACCTCCGGAATAAGTCGGGATAGTCGGATATTCTCGACTGCCGAATTACTCTTCACTGCCTTTACTTACAGGATATGATGATACAGTAGCAGTACGCGACAGATGTTAATAATCTGATAATTAAGAACTTGAGGCTGAGATTTGGGGGGGGGGAATAAGAATGCGACCTCTTTGTACTGAAAATAGTGTGGAACACACCCAGTCTTACATAAAAATGAATTCCAGTCTGGACAAAAAAAGGAGATTATTGACATCTGTCGCGTACTGTACCTGTACTCGGGAAACACAGTTGGATATATAGTCGGATACTCTCGACTACCGCAATACTCTCGACTGCCGTTGCTACTGCTGCTGCTTTTGACAATTGACGATACTTGGTACCTTGGAGTACCGCATCTCTAACCGTATCATAGAGCAGCAATATGTGGTGTTAAAATGTGACCAGCCAGGTATTTTTATACACAATGCAATTCTAAATAGCTTCGAAGGTACTCTTGTATACTACTGATATGTATAAATACGCACTTCAACATGCACGTGGATAAAGTACTCGTACTCTGCACCATGCATGCACCCTGTCGCTCGGTAAATGGGTATATACCATCTCCCCTCGGGTACCATTTACACTACATACGCGAATAATATTGTACCGCATACCCTGGTACCAGGTACGTAGGTGGATATTATCACTGGTTATTATGTGGTTATTGCAGGAGAAGAGGAGTGGTCTTGATTTTTAAATTTCTATGACATGATGCTCGCATGACTCTTTGCTTGGCCAAGTCACCTGCTGGCCAAGTACACAAACAAAAGCGGCCAACCACGCGGGGATTGCGCCACGGACACGCCACGCCAATCCTGCTGCTGCTGCTGCTGCTGTTGCAGTTGTCGTTGCCTTTCCTTCCCTGAAGGCTAGAAGAAACCCTTCAGCTTTTCATTAAAATCAAGTGCAAACTCTCGTACGTTGTATTATACGTACGTACCTGGTACAGTCCAGCAAGCGACAGCAGTTTTGGTCGGGAGACCCTGGTTCACCGGTCGCCTGTCACATTGTCGTACGAGTACGTATAACCACCACACTATGTCTGTCCCAGAACATAAGGATCGTTTACGTATCAACGTTAACACCAAACTGTTCTTACATATCCGGACAGAACTGGCGATTTTTTTTTGTAATTTGACGTCCAAACGAAACTGAAAATTCGAACTTCATCACGGACAGGGAGGCAGGCAGGCAGGCAGGTACGACATGGCTCGAGCTGTGTTCGTACGAGCGAGAGCCAGTATCGTATAATATGTTGGCACTTTCACTTTTGTATTCGAACCAAAACTTCCAGACGGCGGCGATCAGCAACCCCGTTGCTTACTGCGACTCGTGTTTTTTTAACTCGCAAGATGCAACCTGCCTCTCTCTCTCTCTAGATTGCACTCCACTCGGCAGTGGGACAGTATTAATAGTAGTACGTAGTCACACAGAGCAGGCAAAACCGGTCGAGACAGAGCACGTCTCTCGAAAAAAAAACGCACGTATATTGGATTGTTTACTGTTTCCTCGCACGTGATGCAACCTCGGCATAATTCCGGCATGGGGGTATGGGGCGAGCACGGCAGGGCAGTCGGATACAGCGAGCGCAACTTTCTCGTGCTAGATCGAGGCATCTCTCATTGCACCGGCATCGGCGCGCGAGCACTGCTCACCCATTTGCGCGTTGTGTGCTGCAGCGATCCTGTCTGTGGAAACGGGGCTTTGCTGCTGCCACGATAACGATTTCGAAGCAGAATTCGTAGCCTTCGAAGCCTTCAGTGGACCCATGACGTCCGGCCGTGCCAGGCTGTGAGGCAGGCACAACTCCATGGGACTTTGTTCTCCGCGCTTCCGTCCTCCTCGCGGAGAGCGGAGAGAAGAAGGCAGGCACCTTGTGCGCCGGTCTTTCTGGCGACACACCAGCTGAGAAAGGCGGACTCGGGTTTCAACGCGGCGTAATAGCGGCGTAATAGATGACGGTTGGTGTGAAACCGTCGCTCTTTTCACGTGATCGTCATAACGACTTGTTGTTCGTCGTCGTGTTCGTGTCTCATGTCTCATGTCTCATGTGTCATGTCTCGTGTCTCGTACATGGGGCATCTCGCGTTGTATCACATCATTGGGGTGTTATTGGATATTCTCCACATTGATCTGGCCACCCCGCGTTGCGACCAGGCGACCCCGCGTGGGTGTGGTGGGGCCTAACCGAGCACCCCCTCGATACAGCAGAATAAGAAAAGTACGTTGGGTTCGCGCCTTGACAGCAGCAGCAGTGAAAAAAAGAACATGTTGGCCCCTTTGCCTCCTACTCCCAGAGCAGCAAGGCGACATGGGGCATCTCACGTCCGTACAAATTCTGAAGGTGAGAAGGCACCTCCGCTGGACATTGTTAATAATGGGACGAGTACAAGAAGAGCTTCGACGATGCTGATATTCGGGGATCCAGCAGATGAGGCCACCGGTTTCGGTGTGGGCGGGGAAGCGTCAGATGACGACGGGCAGCAGCAGCTGCCTGCGGGGGCAGAGGAAGGGCGTCTGGCAGGGCAAATGCGATCCACCATCAAACAGCGTACAATGCGCTTGGGGGATCTTAAACTGGCGAGGCAAAACGCCTGTTACGACGAACACGGTCATGCTGTCGAGGAGATTCCCCACGGGCCTGCGGACGAGGTACTGCTGTTATTATCGTGTTATTACAGTAATAGTGTCGTGATTGAGATGTTGGTGACGCAGTGTGACCCATGTTTTTAACGTATGTTTCGAGAAGTGAGTGCATTGCAGGGGTCGATGCGATCGAGTCGCCTTGGGACGTTGCAAAGGAATTCTCTAATACGACTACAGTACGTATGAATAAGTGTGGAATCTCTTCCAAGGAAATTGCATACTCGTACCGTAGAAGCGTCAGACGAGGGCGTGAAGAAGCGAATGATGACTTTACTGCTGTTGTCTTGCTAACGGCATACAATTAGCCCATTCGCGACACGGTACGTAGAGTAGCTCGACATTTGGCACTGACCCTCTCTTATATCTATATATCTCTTCTTCATCCAGCTTGTTGCCCGTTACCTTAGCACGCGATGCTCCACGCGTAATTGTTGCCTAAGCATCAGATATCCCGTTGACGATGATAGCATTTTGTACCACAGGTACTCCGGAATTGTTTTGCTCCTTGACTATGTACATCAGTAATACGAAGTATACTATCTCAACAACTTCTGTTAACATTCGAACGAGTTTCCCCCCCTCTTTGCCCTCTCGTGCGCATCGCCTGGATAGGCTCGAAATATTATGACCGACCTCCACGAAATAGCCCCTCTGGTGGAACTGGAACGAGAAAAGGTGGGAGCCGTGTTGAGGTTATGTACAGCAGTACGATCAGGTCGTGGTTCTGACCAACCACACTGATGCAACTAAATAGTGATACATATCTGATACGATTCTTACCTGGCATCGGGCGGCTGGAGGTTGCTGGCGGCGTCACCCTTCAGACTGGTTTTGATCACAAAACCGTACGCCCACATAACTTTGGCACCACTCATAGTAAAAATATATGGAGTGAGTGCTTTCAACCTGACCCCCTCCCCCCCAGCCACCGTCTCGAACGGGATGTGTGATCAATAGGCAAATGACTATGGCAAGCAACGAACAAATACGTCCACCCCCCCCCCATCTCCAGCCACTTCGTATACAAACTGGTTCACTGTTTTTAGTGCACCTTTCGCGTTGTTGTCATGGCGCTGGCTAACAATAATAGATGAAGAAGGAGGAGGACATGAAGCGCGCCGCCAGGGCGGCCCTCAAGTGGAAAAAAGCGGTATCCCGTCGTGCCGCCGAAAGAGTATCAGGAAAGGACAAGAATCAGACGCCACCCTCGGGGTTCGAAGATGTCGTCCTTCTGCTACTCCAGGATTCCAGGGAGAAAAAAGCTCTCGACAAAAAAAAACAGCGGGGAGGTGGGGTAACGAAACGGCACGCAAAAAAAGGTGACGCCGCTTCTACCGGGTCCGGCCAGCGTGTCAGCGCTTCTTCGTCGATTCGTGGGGTGTTGGACGCAAGCATCGATGCGGACGTGAGGCGGGGGTCGTCTGCCAACGGGGGAATATCCGTCCCAGAATGCGGGAGTAGCGACAGAAAAAACAAGAAGCGAGCTCGCGGACGAAGTCAAGGCTCTTTTAGGTGTGTACCGGTGTGATATGCATGTTTTTTATGTTGTCTTTCGTTTTTCTTGCATTCGATTTCCAACCTCCGCGCCGGTCCTCTTTGCTTTGGCGGACGCCGATCAGAACGAAGCATGACAGACGGGAAGCGTCACACCCAAACGCTTCAAGAATTTTCCCTCTTGCAATGGGGTGGAAAGCGTCCATTCAGGGTCGAATGTGTCGTGCGAGATATCTTGAGTTGTTTGCGCTCGCCTATATACTGCCGTCGTTTCTCCGTTCCGCTCCGGTGCAAACGGCAAAACCACCAGTCACACGGTTCGCCTCGGCAATACCCTTTGACAGCCCCTACGGCGATGAATGACGACCCAGGGGTACTGGAAAGTAACCCCTTGTATGCTGGGGTTGGCTGAACATGTCGAGCAACGCCAACGGGCCTATAGCTAACTCCCACACGCCACTCGGTCTATCTTCCCGACCGTTGTTGTTATATCCTTGCGTGCCCGTCCGTTGAAGCAATCAACACGTCGAGAGAGAAAGCCCCACAACGAAACAAGCGCATTCGTTTCCGCAGCGACAACCACGTAAATCCGTGACTCAAGCCCCTCGGAAGGGTAGCTCCGGACCTAGCGTCCACCCCAAGAAGTCTTTCCATCGCGGCAGGGCGGAAAGGGGAGCCAGCAACGCCGCCGTCGGGAGAGATGGACTGGACACATGCACTTACATCGACGGTTTCGCGGGTGGAATGTTTGATGTGGCGGGCAGCATGGTGAATCTGAGCGTCGAGAGTTCTGTTCACGTCACCGTGAGCGATGGGGAGTCTCCTAACGTACACTGCCGTAGCCTTCGCAACGGGCTTCAAGCCGCCGCGAGTCGGCCGCTGGGTGGGAGAGTTGGTGCGGTAGAAGGACAACCAAGGAGCAGGAGAAAGGAGGCCGGTGTGGGTGGCGACGGCGGCAACTGGGGACGCCAAAACCAGGTGCACTGAACGCGAAAAGTATTGTCAAACCTCTGGCTCAGACGTGCAGGCTCTGCTGTATGCAGGCGACCAGGATTAACGATAGTCACGCGTGTGCGCCAGAGAGAGAGAGAGCCTTGGCGCTCTGGCTGTTGGCTCTAATAGGTACTCGCAAACCGCCCAAAGCTGCTTATTCTGCAACAAACACCGTGATTTTGGAAGGGTTACATGCTATCCCAGCCACAAAACATGGTGCGTCCAATGAAATTGTACAACAGCCCGTGCTCGTTTTTTTCGTCTGTACGTGAACACGATGTCTTCCCCGACAATCTGGTGGGTGGAGTTCTAGCAAAGGGCTTTGGCTCGGCCCAGCCAGTTGTCAGGCCACGAGTTTTCGAACTCGAATCGCTGTCTACAAAAAGCCAACATACACCTACCGTTTCGATAAATCACGCAATGATCGATGTGGGTTGACACCACACCAAGACGGGAACCCTTCTTATGCTGCCCCGACCGATTTTTCTTTCCTTCCACCTAACGTATCTTCTCCAAGCCGGGGGAACCGGGCGACCCGGGCGGCATTTATCTCCCATCTGGTAACTGTGTGAATCCACCCACAGGGCCACGGGGGGGGTCGGCATCTGAGGATGACAGGGAGTGTCGAAATTCGGGCGATAGACGAGAGCTGGAGATCGCCGCGGCTGCCGGTACCGCCGTGAAGGAGAGTCTGAACAAGCCAGGAGCCGGACATGCTCGGTGAGGGTACATATATATATATCGCCACTTAGTTTTGTCTTCATGTCTCTGTTGGGCGCGCGTTCTCGAGGAGGCGGGGCAGGTCTGCATAATAACACCGGGCGCAATACCTGCAGCTATTCGCTCGGAGAGGAGTGGGATCGGCTTAAGGTTGTGGGGGACTGGGGTAGGTATGGTGTTGGAACGGAGATGGACCCGGCTTGCGGTAGGTCAAAGCTCTCCTTCGTTTGTCGTGGCTGAATGAAACGCCATATGTCTGGTGTAGGCATGCTACATATATGTCCTTGCGCTTGTGCTGGTGATGACTACATCGGTCGTTGACGCATCCAATTTTTGTATTGGTATGCTGCTGTCCCCAGCCTCCCCCGTGTACTGAACAACGATCATAGCACATTAAATACATTGATGTAAGCACAACACAACCCCCAACGCTGACCAAGCGTAGGTGGTTAAACAGGGCAGGAGCGCGCAGCAGGGATGGAGCGGTGGCTGCGACACCTGTGGAGTACGCAGGGTGAGCAAAAAACGTGCTGAACAATAATACAATTGCCCGGCAGCAACCCAACCGACGCGATAAAACTACCACGTTCCTGTCGAGACGGTAACAGGAGCCCGGATATCGCAGGATAGATAGGCACAGAACCAAGTTCTACACGGTTTATTTAGATGGCAGGTTAGTCACACGTCTCGCTGACATAATTTGCAGACAGACCAACCAGAATGACGATTAAGGCCGCCTCACCAACGTGTTACCGGTTGTCGATGTTAGCCCAACATCCGAGCCTAATATACGGTACAAACTAACTGCAGTTTCTTTTTGCCGCTATTAATAGCACCTCCCGTATGGTTGATACAAATACGAGGATAACGGTGGGGAGGCAAAAGGACCTAAAGGCATCACGCGATCGAACCATTTTTTAGGAAATCGCTCGTTTCTGAAGCGTTTTGGCCTTCTTTTTTTTATTTAACTCGTCTTCATGAATTGCTACAGGTAAGGCGCCAGCATACCGCTATCGTTTTGCTGCCGTCAAAACTAACAGCACACTGCGCTCTCTGGCTTCACCCGCCTGTATTGTTGCACATCTCTGCACGTCTCCCCCCCCTCTTTTCCTCTTCTTCCTCCTCCTCGCACTCACTCACTCTCTCACTTTCGCTCACTCTCTCTGTATATTTCTGCCTATCTGCCCGCCCGTCTGCCTTGACGCTGTGCAGTGGCCAGTGCACCGTCGTTGCCCTCGACCTCGACCGCAAGGCCCTTCACGTGCGCCAATTGCCGGGAAAGGGCGAGCGAGGCACGCACAAGATAGTATCGCTCTCCCAGGTGCGCAAGCGAGCGAGCGGTCTCGCACCCCCCCCCCCACCCCCCCCGCTCCCGATTGTACAGCATGCACGTGCACCGACCTTGCAGAGCACGTGTGTGTGTCCGTTTGTGTTGTTCTCGGATTGGCGTGCCGTGCCTCACGGTTGTGGCTGCTTTGCGTTTTCTCAGTAGGGTACGCGACCACCGCGCTTTAAAATATAGTTTACTGGCGGCGGGAATATCGGCCGTACTTTTTTGGAGTTGCACCTACCCGTAGTATGCCTGCGTCAGCTTTTGTCGGAGAGAGCTTGGTAGACCCTGCAGTCGAGAGGTTCACTGGGTGTCAGGTGCCAAGTACCTGGTAGCGTAGAGCTAGCATGTGCTACGATGGTGTTTGACAGTTTTTTTTTTGCCGCAGCTTGGAATTCCCCTCGGTTGGGGTCCAGTACCTGGTACTTCACACACTGAATAGAGACGAAGGACTGTTACGGGGGGGCATAGTAAGCAGGACCCATCTGGTACACAAAAACCTATATATTCCAGTATTTTTAGGAAGCATATTTGGTCCTGTTAACTACGTTCCCCCGTAAATAGTTTACACACGTCGGTCAGGTCGTCGATTCCCGCTTTATCGATCTAAACCCTTTAGGGCAGAAATAAATCCTGATCTGTATGATCTTGCTCGTGTCGCCGGGTGGGAGCTGTATGTATAAACTGCATGGTCTGAAGCAGCCCATATCTCCTAGGCTGGACCTGTACTGTACAGTACAGATCTTGCACAACATCTCATAGGGGCAGGTTGGGATCTAGATGGTCTAAAATCGTGATCTATCTGATATGTCCGAGGTGTGATAGACTATCACGGGTAGAGGTGCGTAGTCTCAAAGAGTGGAGATATCAATGAACACAACCTCGCACGAGACAAGCTTTGGGAGAGAAGGCAAGGACGCCCCCATTAAAAAAACGAGGCGCAACGCGATAAAGCTCTTTTTCTTTTTCAAGCATCAAAATACCTATTTTCTCAAGCACTAAAATACATACTTCGAAGTATGAATGTTACCAAGCACTTTGCGGGTGTAGTATATATGTGCGCGAAATCATGCAGTCTCTCGGCAATTTTAACCGGTACGAGTACACAAAATGAACTCGTACCGACTCCGGGAAGAACGCCACAAAGCAGGCACGATTTATACGGGCTGCTAAAGAGATTTTCTGAAATAGGCGGGTGGAATTATCTACTGTCGCTGCCCATGTTTCGAGCTTGCTAACCTCGCGCTGTGGCTAGAGGCTTGCGTCAAGACAAACGTCCATGAGCGGGCGCATGTAAAGCTGCAAGTTTTGTCTAAACCCACACAGCGCCCGGAAAGTTTCGTTTCAGCTTCGCCCCTCGTGTCATATGGCGGGGCAGTGGCTTCGTTGGATCTCTGATTCACCATCACAGGCAAGCAAGAGAGGATAAGGAAAACAGCATCACCTATCTATACCTTTTTCCCAGGCATAATTTCCGTTCGATTTAACAAATACCAACACTTGGGCCCCATGACACGCTGCACCACACAGATAGTTATAGTTTCCACCCCCCCCGGGCCCCCACCCCCCCCCCCCCCCCCCCCCCCGCCACGAGGCAGTCACGTGGTGCTCCCATTGCTGTCTCAGGAAGTGGCCACACCAGAAATTAAATTAACTCATTGAAGCTGTCATCCTTATGCAAGTCCGCCTCACAAACGGTTCATAGTAGGATGCAGCTCACCCTTCATGCGACTCGCCTAACACCTAATGGCGATTCGCGCTTGGTGCTAGCAATGTCTGCCTGGTCGGTGAAAACCCAACACATGCTCCGTCCCGGCATTGTAGGGATGCGAGGGTCTATGGCCATACGACTATGGCCATGCATGAAAACGAAGTACCCCCCCCCCCCCCCCCCCCGCGCGCTATCCTTATCAGCCAAACCCCTTGACCCCACCCCCGCTGCTGTCATTGGGGCTTGTCCCGCACATACAATGCTGTTCGAATACTTCGAAGTAGGTCAGCGCGTCCCTCGGGAGGAGAAGTCCGGGCCTAGTGGTTCTCCGTTGGTCTGGGCGCCACCTCGCGACTATTGGACAGGTGCGTGTCTGCGTGTCGAAAACGACCAAAAGTTTGGTGGTTTGAAGGGAATACTGACGTAGGTGGCCGGGACCTTCCCCCCCCCTTTGCACAATGTGGGCAAAAAAAAAAAGCATTGTGGAGACGTTGAACAATGCCATATACAGTAGCAAACCCCACAAGGTGTCGAAAACCTCTCAACTATGCACGTCGAATGGTGTGCTACTTGGTTAAACGTCTCCACAAGGATGTTTTTACGCTCACCTTGTGCACGGGGGCGGGGGGGGGGGTCCCGGCCACCTGTGAAGTGTATTATTTGGGGTACCCGGGTATTACCCGGGTATCTAGCCGAGGACGATGACCATAACAACCAGGCTTGGTACTCGGGTACCCCCAGAGTACACACCCTATACGTAACACACCCCTGGAAATCTCTCATGGTGAACATGATGCATACCACGCTTTCCGTGAAGATGCTGCCTCCTGTACACGAAGTCGAAGTCACGCGTTCCGCATCACACAGGGCAACCTTTTTTGTTTTTGGAACGGTTATGAGGAAAAATTTGAACGGAAGAAGACTTCACGGTTGCTCGGCTTTGCGTGCTTTCACACACACATCGTGAATATGTGCCACTGGAGTAACACTTTGTGTACGTGTGTGCACGGGGTTCACGACGAGGTGCCACCGAGCAGGCGTTTCTGGACAGCCACAGAGGTCAACTCTTATTTGCGGTGCCGAACACAAACAGTACTACCAACCTCCGTGAAAGCAGCCGATCGTGCAGGGTTGCTATGCTTCTTGGCTTTGGTACTTCGGCGTGGCCCCCGAGAGTTCAGTTTCTGCGTCTTTCGATTAAATTTTGGTAGGTACCCCCATTTCCCACTTCTTCTCCACCAGCTTGCTCCATTAACGCAGACCAACGTGTGGCGATAAACATATATACCTACAGCATCACTTCCCTTCGTAACTCCCGTATGTACCCCTCTTGCCAATAAGCAGGGCGCATGGAGAGACGTATGCGCACGACAAGCGGCGCACAAAAAACACGTTAAAAGTAGTAGCGCAGCCGGAGCAAAAGCAAAACCGTCATCGGGTGCACGGAACTGGGATTCGTGCGAACTTATTAGTCGTCACGGCACACGACGAAGTCGCCGCCGCCGCCACCGCCGCCGCCGCTGCCACGACGAGCCGGACTTCGAGGCAACGTTCGCGGCGGACGTGTCGCGGATGCGGTCCAACGGTAGCAGGGGGCTGTATCGAAGGTGTGACACATTGCTGACGCGTGCTGTGGTACGTAGGGGGTAGCAAAGCACCGATGTTTGTTTTGGGGCTCCTTCTCCATTTTTGAGGAGCTCTGTATATCTCTCACCCATCAAACCGACTTGGAAAAATCTTGTGATATCAACAACCGACTTCGAAAAATCTTGTGTATCAACGATCGACTTCGAAGAATCTTTGTATATCAACAACGGACTTCGAAGAATCTTTGTATATATTTATATGCAAAGCCTGAAGTGCATAATAATCGGCATCCAAAAATGATCATCACTGAAAAATGTACGTCGGGTTCAAAGGTATTGGGTAGTAGATAGCTCCTCGGTTAGGGAGCTCCGCCAGTTGATATAAAAACAAATTGGGCTCAAAGTACTACCCCTGCCCTTGCACGGCTCGAGACACCGTGAAAACCCTTGGAGTGTGAGTGTGTGATCTCGGATGGTTAGTGCCTTATTTTTGCGTCTCTCCGTCGTCCTGCGTGACGAGTAGCGCGCTTGATAAAAGTCTCGAGCGAGCGCGCCTATCCCCATGGCCATGACCGGCAGCCGGCGATCCGCGCGGTTACGCTGTAGAGAGAGAGAGAGAGATAATTGGTTCAACGTATGCTGGGTTATTCGGCCTCACAGAAGTAGTGACGATGCAGCAATCCTCTATCCTCCCCCCCCCCCAAGGATGTGCGTTCAGTGTTCCCAAGCCTAGGCAAAATAATAGAGTAGATCATTACAAAGGGTGTTTGATTGGCGACGATTCGTGTATCTGGGGGTCAACGAACGCTCTCGTCAAAAACTCAGAACGATATAATATATGATCGACCCCAACCACCCCGATCTGTCCGTTTCCACGTCCGAACGTTCCCAAATCGGCTTCATTTTTTTTGTCGGCCAGCCTCGTCCCGTCCCTCCCTCGGCGTTTCTTCGGACAAGAGTCGACCACCACCACCACCGCCATAACAGCTGGCGCCAATTCAGGTCTCGGGAGTTGTGGAGCGGGCTACAACAACGAATCCCTCGAGCCCTCGTCTCCGCGCCAGTGGTGCAGCATTCACGGAGCGAACGGATTGACACAGATCGACGGAACGGGTTGTTTGTCGATCGGAGAACCATCGGTGGGGGTGCTAACCATCGAGGGAAGCTGCTCGCTTGAGTCTGTCGGCGGAAACTTGCAGAGGCCGATGCCACCCCCACGTGCCGCTCCGAGGTACATAGAGTGTCTGCCTGACATGTGTATACCAGTACGCATGGTAGCTTTACACGAAGCTGTTGTTGGCCTGCGAAGGTGCCCGGTGTCGCGTCGCTCGCGCCCCTTTGTCGTTGTTTTTCCCGCCGAGGCTAGAGATAGCCATCAATTTGCCTGGCTATATAAATGGACGTGCCGTAGAGTATGCAGGCGCGCTCGGGTTTGAATAATATGCCCCCACGCTTGCAGTTTACCGCAGGTACTCAGCTAAACGAATAGTTCTGGCACTGTGTGTGGGTTGCAAAAGGGCGTTGTTGGGGCACTCGCGTAACCGTACTGATTGCTGATTGCCCTGAATAAAAACAGCGCGCAAACCGACAGCAGGAACCGAGCACAACAACACGTGCGGAAGACACTACCTGGTATCCCTAAAGGTACCTTGGTACCTCGTACACCGCAACATCTGCCGCGCATTAAACTGGGACACTTTATGCATCTTGTCCCCCCCCCATCTAACGGTTGTGCTCCGCCCTGCGCCTACCCTGCCCCTTCTCGCCGTCTCGTAGTAGCTCAAAAAAAGCGTTGCGTGCAGCCGCCCGTCCGGAAAGAAGAATAAGCGAATCGGCGCGTGTTTGTACCTGCCCGTCTCGGCCTAGCGTGCCGGTGCTGGCATCGGGTGATGCAGGGGAAGGGGCCGGGGTGAGCCTTCCGATTGCACCTCCTCTAAGGCGAGACGAAAGGGACACGGCGGCGGCGGCGGCGCCAAGTCGCTACGGAGGCAAGCCGACCTTTGTCACGGCCATACCCTCTTTGATAGATCACGCGAACGCAGAAAGCGCAGAAACAGCCCCCACCTCTGTTGCCGCCACCGCCGCTGACTGCACTGCGGTGGGTTTCCCGAGACAACAAGAACAACAGCAAGTTGTGTGCTGTGGCGGCGGTGAGATTGACGACGGTCACCGCCTCGAAAACGCCGTCGCCGCCGCTACCGACAACAACAGCTGCAACCGCCATCAAACATCTGTCGACAGCACTAAACAGAAACGAACGCACAGCGGCAGTAGTCCGCCTCCATTCGCGGCAGCAGCAACGGCGGGAGAAGCGACAACGACAGCGATCACGTTAAACACTACGGAGGCTGCCCCGAAACCGTGGACCTTGGCTAATAAAATGTTCACGAACAATAACAACAACAACAACGCCCGCCTCCGCGGCAGAAACCCCCAGCGAACCGCCCAACAACACGCTCGTACGCTGCCGAGGACAGCACCCGCTGGCGGTGCTGTCCTCGGAAAGGCCGGCACCGGCGGCGGCAGCGGCGGCGGCGGTGCCAGCAGTAGCTACAGCAACAAGAATAAACCATGTCCTCGAGCATCATCGCAGCCATCGACGGTGGGTGCGGGCCCGACGGCTGCGGACACGAGTCGCTCCTCTAAAAGGCGGGACAAGAGCAACGCTGGGCAATCCGTGGAGCATGTCGTACAAGGGCAAGAACATCAACCGCTGGGCAGGTTGAGGGTGATGCAAGGAGTTGCGGGCCTCACGTTTTCTAGATCAGGGTGTTTCGATCCCGAAGATGGTTCTTCGGGCGCCACGGGTTCAGACGGGGGTACGGCGGATGGGCTGTCGGCACGCTGGAGGAGGGGGGGAAGCGAGTCCCCACACTCGTCTTCATCCGTCTGGAGCGAGAGTAACTGCCACTCCATGTCGGAAAGCACTTGGTCCGGAGCTAGCTCCGACGAAGAGGTGCGTTGGAAGGTGGGACACAATACGTGGTCGCAGTGAAAAAAAAGGGAGGACATATTTCCTCTTGAAACTCTTTGGGAGCACGGTACGACTGCGTGCCAACCTATTATCGTGGGAGTTTTTTCTAAAGAGGGCGTTCGAATAGGTTTGGCTGTTGAGGGTTTGGGGGGGGGGGAGTGCCGCTCCGCTCCGTGCTGAAAGTTAGGCTACGATTGCATAGCACAAGGAAAAGAAAAGCTTCACGCTGCGTCTCGAGCGTCGAAAACAGTTGCAACCACCCGTCCTTGCATTCACGCCACTTACACAGCCAGAAACCGACATAATAGTGCACCTGCGCCCGTACCTCTTTCCTAACCTCGTGTAAGTACCGCATTACTTATCGAGCAAATATGCTGGTATACCAACTTGATACAGACGGCAATTGTTTCAGCATGAGCCTCCAAACGTTCATGCGAAACCCTGCAAGCTTTGCGCCAGCAGCTTTTGGCACTCCACGGCGACATCCCTCCCTGCCCGTTCGCCTGCACTGCTGCAGGGAGACCAAGAAGAGCAAAATGTCGACCGCCACGATGGTGACGTCTACCACTGTCAAGGCGATGTCCCTTCTGACCGCAGCAGCAGCAGCGGCAGCGGCAGCGGCAGCGGCAGCGGCAGCGGCAGCAGCAAAATCAAAGACCCCGGCGGTATTATAACCGTGCAGCTAAAGAGCGCACAACGTAATAGTACCGGTAGCGCCATCCCTTGCGTCGGCAAGGACGGTGGGGTCGCCACAGACGCTACGAGAAGAAGGACATACCCATCGAAGCACACTGAGAGGGCTGACCCCGAAGGAGCTTCTGTGGCCGCGAGCGTCGTTCTAGCTGGGCTCCAACACCAAGCACAGGCAAGTGTTAACCGAAACCCGTACGACATGGACGCGAAAGGGCGGGGATTTGCTTCGACACAAAAAAAAAACGCGAATACAAGTCCTCTATGTACAGGGGGACGACCGACAATTTAGACATAAGTATAGGGTATTTGTCACGTACTACGTCAGAGGTCGGCTGGTGAATACCTGCGTCGTCCCGTTTAGGAGGAGATAATCAAGGTGCGTGCCGGCATAGCATTTTGGTTGTCCGATGAGTTCGTCCATTTTCTGGCGACGGCGTTAGGGTACCGCGACTTAAATGACCCCCCCCGGGCGTCCCACGTGTTCACAGAGGGGCACCGAGAGGGGGGAGGGGGGAGAGGGGTGGGGTTGGCAGCACGTCAGCACCAAGCTTGTAAACAAAGCATGTCTTGCCAAAAGCCGGTACACAGGGGAGGACGAGCTGCATTCGATGTACCGTGAGCATTATGTCGAGCATATAGCATGTTAGGTGCGCCCGGCTAATTTGCGACAGCAATTCTCTGCTGTCGGCAGCGCTTTTTCTTCCCGGCCTCGACGCCAACACAGAGCTTCAAGCCTCTCGCTATAACGTAGTCATGCCCGAATCAACTATCTGAACCACCTTGCACAAAACTAAACATACTGTAGTATACGTCTCACAAACAACTTTTAATTTGTTTCTGTCTGCTACCCTCTCCCTGTGCCCCCCCGACCCACTGATGTTCCTTTCGGCTCCTGCTGTTTTTGAAACCGAAACCCATGTCTACTTAGCAAGAGCTCAGGCACTTGTTCGTCGAAGCGGTGCCAACCATGGGCGTGCGCATAGCCGCAGACGTTCCAAGTGCGATCCAGGTACATACAGCGATTTTTTAATATTCTTATCATCATACTCCCGCGGCAATTTAAGTGACTCGCTTTCTTCGCTGGTTTCCCACATAAAATATAGAGCGCGTACGTACGAGTCGTATACAGCCTACGTAAGGCATACCAGCAGACGAAAGTAAGAGAGCAGCTGAAAATCTCCAGTCGAGATGGTGGGAGTGAAAAGTGTAGACAGGGGTAGATGAAATAAAATAATGAACTACTTGAGCTACGTACTGTAGGATTAATTAATTTAGCAAAAGGGGAAGAACAATGTACCAGGCATGATACATACGCTGGCTTGTTTTACTGAAGTTGAAAAGGCTGAAGCTCTGACACGAGTACACACGAGCGGAGCCGTATCGGTGCTTCGTAGCGCAAAGGCGCCTATATAGCTGAAGAGGAAATATACAACACGAAATGACGACCTACCATGGGGGGTGCATATAGAGCGGGTGACCCGATTTAAGAGCTCCCAAGACAAGACCATTAGGGGTTTTAACCCGTTAAGAACTGGTCCCACGTATTTGGGGACAAACTACTTGAAATTAGTGTGGGATCATTTTTTCAGTTCTGATTGGGTTAAGAGCGGTCAAATCGGCGTGTCCCGCCTACACTAAAAGCTACATATAGTGCCCACTACAGATAATAGCAATGTGCAGTTAAGAGCACTTGTCTTGGCCTGTCACGAGGCGCTCTTGAATCAGGGGTACCCACTGTATCTGTATACGCATCCCGTCTTTTTTGTACCAGGTGCTGTCGAAGGTTGGCGACGCCATACAGTGTATATTTACCCTTCCAAATAGAATAGCGGGAAAAAGCTTTGTCTGGAACACAGAACATGCACCAAACTGCTGTCCTCGCCGAACATACAACAAAATGTTTAATGAACTAGTTACGCGCCTCGGACAGATCATCAACAGATCATCGATTCCCACTTCAGGGTTTAGATGTTTCAGAGCAGATGATCTGTATGATCTGTATGATCTGTATGATCTGTATGATGACCTAGCTCATGTTACCGCGTGGGAGCCGTATAATCTGCAAGATCTAGGATATATCTCCTGGGTTGGATCTGCACTGTTCAGGTCCTGCACAAAATCTCATAACGGCAGGCTAGGATCTAGATTATCTAGAAGATCTATCTGTAGAAGATCTATCTGTACATGATCTGTCCGACATTTAAAGTATTTATTTGTAGATCGTTGTGTGTTTCCCAGAATCCCGAAAATGAAGAATCATCAACCAACCCCCAAGGAGTCGAAGTCTGCCCCAGAAATGGTTATTTTATGGTAGGATGTGGTTCACCTTTCATGCGACTCGCCGAACACCTAATGGTTCTTCGCACTTGGTTGCAAGCAATGCCTCCTCCGTTCCGGCATTGTAGGGATGCGAGGGTCTATGGTAATATACGATTACGGGCATGCATGATGACGAAATCATCCTCCCCCCGCCCCCCTGACACAGCAATTGGTTATATGTTATACTCACGGGCTGTTTTGCCTGTCATAACACACCACTGCCATGCCTCAAGCCTTGTGCCCAAGCCATAATAAAGGTAGACTCGGAAGTATCGTCGCACCGTGCTACTACCCCCCCCCCCCCAAAGCCCCACACCGCCTAACAGGCCAATGGGTTATGCCCTTGCTTGATACTTGATACAACTCTGTCCCGAAATATAACAACCGTTTTTATTGAATGTTGATGTCCAAAAGGTGCTTATAGTTAGGGACAGAGTGGTATGTAATATCTCGAAAAATATAGCCCTTGTAAAAAAAAAAAAAAAAAAAAAAACGCCGGTCTCCTCTCCTCGAAGCAGACGGTGCAGATCATGCCTCCATCGATCGTGGTAGTAGCATGGACGGCGCTCGGCACTGCCAAGGCTGCCCGGGAATTCTTGGGTGGCGGCGCTCGTGGCATGAGAGGCGTCAGGCCAGGACTTCCGGTGGTCGTGTTCGGCGGGGAGAGCGACGGCGAGGTAAGAAGGAAATATAATAAGGTGATCTGCTCGCAGATCAGCGGTAACTATATAGAAACGACGGAATGGTTGCTTGTAGGTAGGTGTCGGATTCGTACCATCTATCTGCGAAAAGGAAACATGTTTCGCTCCGATGCCATGCGAATTTTTTCCCTATATATATATATATATATTTTACTTTTTTTGTTGGCGTGTAGCACAGCAGTCTTTGCGAGTTATTGGCGATGTTTACGGCCAAGGAGAAAGGCCCAGAACAAACCAGAGCGTAACTGCCAGTTTTAAAAATTGAAATGCGAAACGTTTCCCTATTTGTTTTTACTTCTTGTGTCGGCGTATAGAACAACAGCCTTTGCGAGCTATTAGCCATGGCGAGTGAGGCACGCCCCGGTATCATAGCCGTTGAGTTAGGCCGTCGACGTTGAAAAACAAAAAAAAATGCAGGCCGAACTTGTTGCCATAATCGTGCCCACCGTGGGCATTTTTTTTTCTCATCTCTCTCGCCCAGTTCTTCTCCCGGCATCAGGCCTCTGCCTGCCTGAAGGTGTTATCCCCCACGTGATAAAGGGGTTCGGTATATAAACCAAGCTCGCACGATATATACAGGCGTCACTGCTTGGTGCCCATTGTGACGCATGTTTTCTCCTGCTGGGGACCACCCCCCCCCCCCCCCCCCCCCCCCCAGAAGCTGCAGCAAATTCCAACGAAAAAGAAAAATATCCCATCGTGGTCTCCTGGGTTTCGTTTTGTTTGTTTCGCCAATCAGAGGGAGTGTATCTTCCTATCTCATTTTAGGTTTTGTACGTATTTAATTTTTTTTCTTTAGCGTCAAAACGCTCCGTTTTGTACGGGCCCTAAGCTAGCTGTCAGCGTGTGCGTATGTAATTAGTCGTAGGCTTGTTGCTTGTCTTCTCGTTGTGCCTTAAAATTACCACATAATTAATTATAACGGACTTGGCGCGAAGGGATACCAACAAACAGCTACCTACGAGAGAGGGGAGGGGAGGAGGGGGGGGGGCGGAGGCGTCTTGCCTTGCCGTGCACGCTTAGAGTGTCTTACGTACGAAGTGTTTGCCCAACGCAGGCAAAGAAAACCCCTTCCCACCGTGGCAAATAAATATGTTTCTTCTTCTTCTTCTTCCCATGTCCCCATACTCGCGGCAGCCTTCGCTGTGACGTACGGTAAGGGTTAGCTCACGACGTGAGCTACGATATGATTGGCCAAACTATTTATGACTGACGGGTTCCCCAGCTGGGGAACTACAGTACGTAGTATCCAACATCGTCGAAATAGCATTACGTAGGTACGAAGGTGTATGCGATGATCCAATCTGGTTGGGTTATAAAAACAGTTAAAACCAACAGATACGGGGAGCTGGTTGGCTAAACAGGTGAACCCGAAGGCCCTACGTAGCCGATCAGAAGGTGCTCCGTTTGTTTTGCTAACCAACCCGCAGAGTTAACGCAACCCCAAGAACAGTTTGGTTGAAAGCGTCATTTTTTGTCCATTTTTCCCACGGCAATGTAGGATGATCCTTTTTTTTTTCTCCTGGGTTGGGATTCCTATTACATTCCCTGGTAGGTAGGAAACAGACTACAAAGAAAACCCAACCAACTTGGTTCCAACTAAACATTCCTCGCAAACACCCTGTTTGCGTTTTTTGCGCGTTGTTTCGGTCTACTATTATGGGGGACCAGTGCCGGTCGCCCCCGGTGGTCTAACTGGTAGCCACGAAGCCTGTAGGGCCGGATGTCGAGGGTTCGATTCTGCCGGTCGCCCCGGTGGTCTAACTGGTAGCCACGAAGCCTGTAGGGCCGGATGTCGAGGGTTCGATTCTCCCCATGGAGGTTTTTATTCTCAAATGACACCGACTGTCGAGAGCGCATATTATGGCGTGGGTAAGCAAAATTCGACGAAAGTTGACGAGGGAAGAAAGTGCTGAAATCTTCTCGCGATAAAAACCAAGGCAAAAACCGTAGTGGGGGAGGAGGGAGAGGAGCCCACTTTGTGACCCCGGATCTGAGTTATGACTAGGGAGGGGAGAAAGACGGAAGTGCGAAGATAGTAAATGGGATGGGGAAAAAAATATATATATATATATATATAGTAAATAGGGCCTCCGTTACACACAAAAAAAACTAGATATTTACCTATTTTTACTATTATTAACAATATTTGGTCCCCCATTTACTGTACTCGTAGACCCCCCGTAATATGTGCGTATATCTAAGTCATGGGGGGGCTTCATTGTTCATCGATTTTCCGCTTTCGTTTTCTTCTCAAAGCCACGTTTTGGGGCGGGGAATAGAGAGCCCCTCAAGAAAAACGCCTCAGGAAATTTAGGTGACATCCCTGCCGCGCCACGCGTCTCACACCGCCGTTTTACCCTGGCGCCAAACCGCGAGCGGATGTCGGCCGTGCTTGTACTATTATAGTGGCTGACGTTGTTCGTTATCAATTATATGTATGATCGTTCGATTTTCACTCAGGGGCTACGAATCAGCTTGGAGGCCATGGGTGCGAGCGCTGTTTTGCTGTGGCCGTACAAGTCCGGCGACGTGAAGGTATATACTTCGGAGTACAGTTTTAGAGGAGCGTACAAGTACATCATATGTATATATATAAGATAAGTACATCATATGTATATATATATAATATATACTTCGTATGTGTTTGTATGTGTCGGTGCGAGCGTCTCGCTTCTACTTCGATAGGCCCCTCGCCGCTAATCGGCTCGAGTGTCGGTGGTGCGAGCTTACCATATCGACGAAAAGAAAAAGTCTTGGAGAAAACAGTGCGCGGTTTTCATAAATTCGTGCACACAGTTTGTACCTGGTATGTAGTCGGAGGAAAGTACATCGTACATTACACTCAGCTAGAAAAGATGAGCTTCGACGAAATCCTCGAGCTCACAGCTGTTGTTTTTTTAATTTTTTTTAAATATGTATGAAGGGTCGTAATCCTTCGACGAGGTTTCAGAGACAAGGATGACGGATTTTTCGATTTTTCTGGCGCCAGCTCCGTGCAGGACAGTCGTCAGCGACATACATTGGTCAATGGTCAAATGACTAAGGCAAGCAACAAATGAGTACGCCCCCCCC
>MEHQ01003460.1:201895-234874 GCA_008828725.1 Saccharina japonica
CCCCCCTACTCCATGCGTACACGGCACAACAGCCTTGATATACGCCACCAATGGGGGTAAGAAGGTTCAGCAAGTTCATTATTAACCCCGATCCTATTCTTGGTTATGAAGTGGTTATACATCCCACATGGATCACCATCTACAACCTTCGCTTGGCGTAGCCCAACAAGAAAAAGTAAGGCGCGCGAAGCGCGCCGTTTCCCCCCCCGCTTGCTTGTATATACATGTGCTGGTACGTGTGCTGCGTGTGTCGATTTTTTTTCATAGCACAAACCTCGATGACGAGAGCTATCAGGCATACCGGGTCGATCACATATTTGTTCAATCAGGATAAGACTTGCCAAAGCAGATCTGTACTTTTCGTTTTTTGGTTTTTGGTTTTATTTGCGTTCTCATCGTTGGAGAGAGCGTTTGTTTGCGTTTTTCCCCCCCCCCAGTACTACGAGGTATTGTAATCGGACAGACGGAAACATGCTTTTTTTCTGGTATGAATGTTAATCGGACAGACGGAAACATTGGGTCTTTCCGTCACAGAGAAAGGACCCTGTAAGCTGGGGAACTTAGATAATAGTGTTGAACATTGGTCCTTAGGAAGGCAGTATCATATACACTGGCAGACAAGCATCACACATAATATGCCATCGTAGTTTTCCCGAAGATTGCCTGATTGCTGCGTTGATATAATTCACACTGCCGTAATGCCTTACAAAGAGGTTCCAACTCCGTTGTTGAGACCGTTCTCAGCGCCGTGCCGACGAGGCAGTTCCCAGCTTGAACGCCACTTGTTGTGTATCGTTGTGTTTGGGTGCGCACTACGTACGATTTCGGCAGATAGATGCGATTTTTGAAAGGCGGTGATATCGACGACGCACGGCGCTGCGGGGCTGTAATCCCCTGGTGCTTTGGTAGATACATACCCTGGGTACATGTTTAGCAATCGTAGTAGCTGTCCGCATGTCCCTAACTTGTGCCACTACCGAATACGCGCCAATTTCTCCGAACAGCCTTACCGCCGAACAAATGTATAAAGCCCACCGTGTGGCTGCTAAGTTTCGTGTAACTCCTCTCCGTCTTTCCCGTCCCCCTTTTTTCCTGTCCGTCTACTACAATTCATATTTTTAGGACGTGCTAAAAAAGTGTCTTCGGACGGGACGCTGAGAACGGGCTCGCTCGCTTCTTCGCCCGTTCCACGCTGGGAAACCCTACCCGCGGGACACGCCGCAGACAGACATGCGGCATCAGAGAATCAGCGTCCCCGACGCTATTATCCGTATACCAACTACTTGGTGGGGGGGGGGGAGTGTTGGTTGATGATGCGATCGCGATAATGCGGAACGGATTGCGGTATATAGGTAGTCCGACTCCATGCAGGCGGAAACGAGGAGCAGGTCCCGTCAAGGAACCCATCCATCCATCGACTCTACTCTACAGTAGTGTTGCGCGCTGCAAGCTGTAAGGGTCCTCGGCTCCCGCATCGTCGTCGCCGTCGACGGACCGCAACTAAACAAAAGCATCATACGTACGTAGCCATTTAATAACTGTAGAACACGGTCCCTATATATAGCCTTGAAGAGACGATTTTCTTTCCTATACCGTCAACTGGCGGAAAATCTACCGGGTGTACCGTTCTATGATTTTCGCGGGGTGTTGCGGACGGACAGAAGCCCCTACAGTAAGTAAACCTAGGGAATGGTTTACCGGCATCATCAGATTTCTCTTGAAAACTTTTGCAGGGGCGCAAAACGAGTTAAGCGTTGAAGTGAAATGAAAACATATGTACATACCAACAAGAAGAACGCGATGGCCTTTGGCCGCTCAGCTTCTTACCGTCGTAGCCGTATTTGTGCCAAATGCCAAATTAATTATAAAAGACTGTTAGTACGCGCCGGGTGGCGCTACGAACACACAAGAAAATCTGCGCCAGACAGCGCGGTCATAACAAGCGTGTACCCGACACCGAAAGGTCGCAAGAGAAAAAGGAACACAGCAAAATCGAAACCAGACCGTTGCCAAGGCTAGGCGTGATGATGGCTATCTTTCTGTTCGTCCGCATTTTGCTCCGACAAGCTACATAGTAGACTGCGACAAAAGGACGCCTCTCCTGACGTTGCGCGCCCAGCCTGCGGCGCGAGGAGGGTGACGTTGCAACGCATCCCCTCGATAGCAACTTTGCATGATGACCGCTACGTTTTCTTCAACCCCTTCCCCAAGTGTCGCGGTAGTAAAACAACCAACAGCAGGACGTTTCGGATTGACGCCTTGACACAAATAAAGCACCCTGACATTACAAACAACGCCTGCGTCCCACGGTATGTCGCCAACCCACCGTACGAGTAAAACACAGAACAATAAACATGGCGCGATTGCACCCAACGGGCCATTACCCAGCGGGAAAGGGCAGCGTTTTCGCCTGGCAGGTTCCTCGGCTGCACCTTGCCTTGCGTGTATGCGATAGGGCACACATTGGCGCGTTCTTGACACACGAAGGATAGCCCCAAAACTCCTGAAAAAACAACAACAGATATCCCATATCCTTAAACCGTCCCGGAGTGTTCCCACCATCGCTCACTGACATAGGTGTGTGTGGCCATAGCATCACGGCTTCGCGGCCAGTCCCCGCGAGCCCCTACGCCTTGTCCCCTACCTGGTACTTTAGATACTCCCGCGGAAAGATAAAACAAAAGGTTTAGGCTCACCACACTTTCCAAATATATGATATGTGCCGTGTGTAATCCTTGCTCTCAAAACTGTCGAGTCGCTTCGCTTCCCGACGGTGCGGGTGTACTGCACCGTCCCACTGCAACCGCTTGCATATCGTTCGGCGGGACCCGTACCAAAATCGATCGACATATAGATGGGCTTACGTACGGCAGTAGTAGTAGTAATAGTAGTAGTAGTAGTAGTACCCCTCTGAACCCACTATAATAACTGCAACCATGGTGAATAACAACGTGGAATCCGTGTGGGATCATTGTTGCAGTAGTAAGCGGCAAAAGGGCGATAACCATGGCATGGGAAAGCCAAATAAAAGCATACGACTACTCGTACGGTAAAGCATAAAACCCAAACCAAGCGCGCCATGCTGCTCAAAACCCTCTGCTACTCCAGCAGTAGCATGTATTGTAGTACAAAACCATCATCTCCCATCGAGCCAGCACGCCACGGACACAACACCAACAGAGCCTGGCGCGACCAAAGTCGCTGCCGGAGCCCTGAGACGACATTCTAACATGGAAACCCATGGCAATAATACCGTGCGGCAACCGCTTGTCCGGCCAGAAAAAAAAAAATCAAATGCGCGGATCAACCGTCTATCGGTGGTGGAGAGGGCGAAGGACTGGAAGGGCTGGAAGGACTGGAAGGACTGGAATCGCCCGTATCGGCGGCGGGATTGCTGTCGTTTGGTTCGCGTCGTTTGCGGCGATGGTAACGGTCCGCGACGGCCGCCGCGGCGGCTCTCCCCGTCGCCGATATCGAGCGATAGCTCGCCAAGGCGACCTCACGCGTTGATGTCGTACACCTGGGCAGTGTGTGAAAGACGTACATACAGCGAAAGGGGATGAGCGGCGATTGGGCAGGGCGAGGAAGGGAGAGGGGGGGGAAAGCGGCATTTTGTCGTCGTAGATGGGGGGCGTCGTGTGTGTCCCAATGTCGAAGCAAGCGAAAGGGGTAATAGCATAGCAATATCAAGCTTCGAGAAAGCAAACAGGAGCAGAAGAACCGGTGGTGCGCAGCAGCACAAACCCATGCGCCAGAACAGCAGACACACGTTCGAGTGGAAACAGCTCTGTGTCTAAAACCGTCAAGGTTCAAGCTTCGCCTCCTCTACCATCGTCTCGATGTATCAAACATGCATCGCACAAACGCGTACGTAGGTTGTAACATCTCAGCACGGGTACTGCGAAGTGCACATGGCACAGCAACGCCTCCGGAGTTATCACAGCATATTTGCGCTGCCGACAAAGCAATCGAGTAACTTCCTACGCAGTCCCACAGCCCCGAACGCTGCCCCCCTCCNGTCCCCTCTCCAGACCCCCGCCTCCGCGGCCCCCTCACCGTTTCGCCGCACACACCGCCCGTTGCCTCCAACCGGTCGCCCTCGCTTGCGCAGCTTGGGCCACCTTCGCCTGCGCAGCCTGAGCCACCTGGCCCGGCCCGCTGGCGCTGACCCCCGCCACGAGGCCTCCCCCGGCCTCAACAACCCCGTCCGCGGCGGCTGCCGCCCTCTCCGCCGCCATGGCCGCCGCCTTCTTAGCCGCATCCCTAACCCCCTTGGTGCTGAGCAACATCTGCAGGAAACCCGCAATGGCCCCGAGTATGGCGCCGGCGATGATCAGGGTGAATTCCTCCTCCTGGAATACTGGGTGCAGCACGCCCTCGAACGTGCGGGTGGACATCTGGATCGGGGGAGAGAGGAGAGAAAGAGAGAGAGAGAGAGAGAGAGAGAGAGAGAGAGAGAGAGAGAGAGAAGAGGGGGGTAGTAGGAAGAAACGTGAGAGTCGGTAACAAGCGTACACCGGTCGTTGTTGTTGCCTCTTCGGCGTGTGCGACGGGCAGAGAGAGGAGAGGAACAAAACGACGGCGGTTTGTAAGAGCGGGTAGTGTGGCCCGCTAAATAATCCGAGGGTGGCTGCAGCAACGATTTACCCCCTTCAACCCGTGTTTCTGTCTCTTGTGGTTCGAAATGCGGAGGAGAGGTAGGGCAGATGCGACGGGGGCAGAGAGGGTTAGGAACTAACAACGGGTGGTGTAAGGCCTGTCCAAGCCGCGGGCGGCTGCGGTAACGATGTGTCCCCTTCAAGCGTGTTCCCGTTCTCTGTTATTAATAGTCGGAATGCGGAGGAGAGAAGCACGGTAAATGCGAAAACGCAGGCAGCGTTCGTTTTTATCGCTCCCTCCCTCCCTCCCTCCGTCCCACCCTCTGTCCCTTCATCCCTCCGTCCCTTCGTCCCTCCGCCCCTCTCTCCCTCCCTCTTTTTCTCCAGCCCGCCCGTTGCTCGCTCCGGACAAAACAACGACAGAAAACACACACACAAACACAAACACACACCAGGCGGTCTGGTCTATATATAAGCAACAACAAAAACCACTAAACACGCGCCAACTACGATCGGCCGCTGGCTGTAAAAAAGAACCCGTAGCTCTCGCTTTCCCTCCTCTCTCGCCTTTTGCATCTGCACGGTCATGGTCGCCCGCAGGGCAAGCGTCTTGTCCGTGTAGTCGTGCAAGACGTGCACGTGGTCCACGAGCTTGTCCGCAGCCCTAGCGGCGAGGCCCCTCACGGTGAGGGGGTCCAGGTTAGCCCCGGCCACCGCCGACGCCCGCGAGACGAAGGGTACGACGCGTGCGGTGACCAGGTCCCGGAACGCTTCCGCTCGGGAGCCGCCGATCATCGACGCCCACAGCTTCTTCGACGTCAAGACATTGTCCGAGAAGAACGCGGCGAAATCTGCGGCCACCTTCTCGTTTTTGTTTTCATGTTTTCCATGTTTATTTTTTTTAAGGAGGCGGTGAATAAAGCGCGGGCAACGGAGGGTCGGGGGCGTGGGGTGGGGGGGGGTGGGGTGCGACTGATAAATATATGCTCGTTTGGTTTTGCTTGGTCGGTTTTCGAACGAAAAGAGAGGCAGGTGTGTCAGTGTGTGCTCTTCGAGACCTGAGGCACGCACTGCACTGCACTGCACTGCACGGAGCTTTTGTTTTTTTTTCCTTCTCGTTTTCGATCTACTGTAGCTCATTACGTAGCTCAAACGCGTACGTACCGCTGCCGGTCGGCAGCAGATCCTCAGGTTCGTCCATCAGTCGCGTTCGCGGAGCGAGCAAGGGCCGCGACGACACAAAAGGTACAATATCGAAACGTCGAGAAAAAGTACCCCTTTTCTTTTCTTTTCTTTCTTCTATCATCACTTCCACTTTTCCAGCTCAACTCGCAAGGAGATTTCGCCATCCTTTGGCCTTTCTGGACAAGCCGTGGTCACAGGTCCCCCCCCCCCCCGCCGGTACACATGCCTTCGTTTCTATCGCGTAGAAAGGCTCAGCAACTACTGCTCGTCGATGTTGCATCAAAATGTTTGCCAACTCGCAAGCGGCAGCTCTCTCGCAGCAACGGTCGCTCCCAAGGTGAAAAAGTCGAGTTGAGAGGATGGTTTCGGTTTTGCGGATGCCGTCAACGACTTACCTCGTCCTGCCTCTTAAGAAACAGCCCCTGGAGCACGAACGGGCCCATTTTCACCGGGTCCACGGGCTCGAATATGAGCTTGATGGCCAGCCAGTTCGTTATGTATCCCACCACCGCGCCCCCCGCCGGCAGAATCCAAGGCTTGTCGTACAGGAGCCAGACAAACATCTGGACCACACCCAGCAGGAACCCGAAGAAAAATCCACTGGTTTTGGATTGGGGTTGGCCGGGCGGCGAGAAGGGGAGGGGAGGGGAGGGGAAGGGGGACAACCCGTTAATGTCGTGGTTCGTGCGAAAAAGAAACAGATGAGCAGACTCTTCGGCGTTGATAACTGCACAACACAGCCCGCGCCTGGCACAAATTATGCAGCTGCGAGAGCGATTGGGCTCTTCAACAAAATCAAAGTGTCCATCAAGAAACCGCGGTAGGCCGCGAAAAGCTGTTTCGTCTGGCGCGTGTATACGTCGCTTGACCTTGGCCTCAAGACACGGCAGCAAAAATGTCTTGACGCACCTGTTGACGAGAAACTTGAATTCCGCCTTGCCGCATTTCTGGAACAGCGACACCATGAGGGAACGGTCTCGGAGCATCTCGCCCACAACCATCTCCTTCAGGTCAAGCACCTGTGCAATATGGGAATTTCCGCATTAAATGACACAATAAAAATAAAAATAAACGAATTCGCGACGGACGAAGCTATAATAGGTGTGTCTTGGCGACCGGACATCACCATTTCTCGAGTATTTTCGACCGCTGCCGTGGTGTACCACGGGTAAAAAAAACAGTAATATATTTTCTCACTATTCTGGGGGGCATATACTATAGCCTCCACGTATGCAACAGCTCTTGCCTCTTCTCCCTGCTGATGCGTTCAGGTCCGCGACCGCTCGCCGAAGGCGCGAGGTGGCGCAAAAAATATATCCACCCTCTGGTAGGGGCGCGTGGATCCAAGAGCCTACTGTTGAAACCTACTGTTGACACCTACTGTTGACACCTACTGTTGAAATCTACTGTTGAAACCTACTGTTGAAACCTACTGTTCAACACTGCTGTTGGAACCGGTTCGACCGCTGAGACCCCACACGACAAAATACGCGTTTGAGGTTTCGACGGCGGGTGGCACAAAAAAATAGCGTTCCCTGACATGTGTAACAGCAGTACCCGGCGCTAAACCACGCACGAGACGAATCGACCGATATAGTAGGCGTGGTATCAACCAAAAGTACCAACTTTCACGCTGAACTATTCCCTGATACTTCCGCGGTTTCCGCCTGTATATGTTACTGACACGACGCTACGACTGTCGTCCACGCAAAAACTACCAGCGAGCAATGGACACGAGGAAAAGCGACGGGCGGCGGCAACGGGAAAAAAACACACCGCGGGTGTTTTTTCACGCCGTTGGCGCTCTTTTCTACTGTGATGACTCACCTCAGTCACTTGAGCCTGCATGTCCTTCGTCAGCCCCATCAGCATGCCACGCCGAAGTCCCTTAAGCTCGTCCACCTCACATACGAGAGCGGATAATGTAACAAAAACAAAAAAAACGTTTCGTGCAAGGTCAGTATTCCAGGGCAAGCGTACACATACAGTGGATAATAGGGATTGGGGGGGGGGCTGGTAGGGGCGTTATCATGCCCGGGTTTGGGGGGGGGGGGGGTACTCATGTCATGGCATGGCCGTAGTCGTATAAACGTAGACCCTCGTACCCCTACAATGCCGGGACGGAACACGTGGGGTTTTCGCCGACCAGACAGACAGGGGGCAAGAAATGACAAGGATTCCTTCTCTCCAAGAAGGCCTTCCCGAGAGTACGCGGCGGGTGCCCTACGAGACGACACTAAAGCGGGAACATTGGAGGCAAGCCAGGACACATCCATTCCCTCCTCGCACGATGCTGCTGCATGCCGTTCACACCACCAGGTGCAAGGCTGGGGTACACACACACAAACACTTCCACCACAAGTCGGCACCACACAACAGAAGTCCAATCGACGGCCCGCCCAGCCCAGCCCACGTCTCACCGCCTGGGGCGTAAGGCCAGACCCGAAGCCCCCGGGAAGCCACGTCATCTGGCTCGGGGCAAGGTCCTCGTACACGTTCTGGACGATCGAGTTGATCTCTGGGCCAAGCAGCCTGGCGACCTTCCTCGGGGAGAGGCGACGGAACACCTGTTGGCGGGCGGTTGGTTTAGTTTTATCGACGTCAGCGTTTAAGACGGAGGCTGATCATGAGGTAAAAGTGTTCCGCTGTACAGGCTGTAGCGCCACCCTGTGAGGAGGCGGCGGCGGCGCCGGCGGTGGTGGTGGAAACGGCGGAGGTGATCGCTTTCGCTGTTCGGCCCCTCGGCCTCTCACGAGCGCGTCGGGGCCCCGCGTGAATCTTCCTACGCGGTTTCTTCCATGCGTTGCCGTGGCTAAACCAGACAAACTGTTTCACGAAAGAATCATGAAACAACAGCCGTCGACGCAAAGTCAACTAACTGAGTTTTTTTTTTTTACTTCCGGATCGCCCGCACTAAAAAAAGGAAACATAAATACACCGCCAATCCTGGTATATATAAGGACTGGTTTGTTTTGCCCCTCGTGTCTATCTATACCCAGCGACGTCCGAGTCGCGTAACAAAGAGACGCGCAGCATTTTGGGTATCATATTAGCCCCGCCCACAGTGTTAGTGCGCGCACTCTAAGTCGTGCTGTGGTAGAGGTTCCACTTTTTTTTCTGAACCCAACCATTTTCTTGCTGTGTCAGGCTTAGCTCGCAGTTTTTCTCACCTAAAGTCGTTTTTTTTTGGGGGGGGGTGAGGTAATGAGCTCCTGAAGCGAGGAGAGGAAGGAGCCTCGAAACAAAGATTGGTGCTATTAATACCACTATCGTATATAGCACGCGATCTCTACAGAAAAAAAAAAAACACACACACACACACACACAAAAGGAGAAAAAAAAAGAAGAAAAAAAAACGCACCTCCTCCACATCAACGAGCTGCGTTGTGACCATGTCAACCATTCGCTCCGCCATCACGCCGGCCTTAGCCGGAACGATCCCCTGCCAGCCTATCAGCCCCAGCGGCTCCCCATCGATGACTCGCAGCGGGATGCCGCGCCACACCAGAGGGTGGAAAATCATCTCCACGGCCAGCTGCTCCCGGAACCGTCGCACACGCAAGAAACCGAGCGCCGCACAACCAAGAGGACGAAAACAAGAGGAGGAGGAGGAGGAGGAGGAGGAAGAGAGAGAAAAACAAAAACAAACCAGCTCGCGTTTTAGATGGAGGTGGGAGGTGCGGGCGGGGGTTGCGAATCGCATTGTATTGTACGACCAGGGCGGAGCAAGGAACGTTTCACGGCAACGGCGAAATAGAACTACAGTATGTATACATTCGTTTGGGTTGGTCGGTGTTACTTGCCCGGTGTCTCAAGTTTTTTTTCCTTTTAGCTTTCAAAAGAGATGTTTTTCCTTTTTTTAGTGTTTTTCGTTCTTTGCCCGGTGGCTACGTACGAGTAGCTGGTACGAGGGACGAACGCCTACTGACTGCTGTTGTGCTCTCCCTTTTCAGCTTGCGACACCCCTCGGGGATTTCAATTCAAGTCAACCACAATCCCGAAGGGGAACCTTTTAATCTACTAAAAATACGCGTTCACGACTATTACAGAGGACCATAGTAAACACTAGTAAATATGGTTAGTAAAACTAGGAAAATATATAGGTTTTGGTGTATACCGAAGGTCCTATTTACTAGTATTTACTATGGCCCTTGCCCGTCATAGCTTTACGCTGCTCTTGTCGCCAACGCCTCCGTCGCCTGGCCCACGGGTAACGATAGAACGATAGACACCAGTCCAACATGTGGTGCACTCTGATTGGGACTGCACACGCTCAAAAACTCGAGCTGCTGGCTTCGTACACCCCCGCACGAGCACTCACTCACACGCACCCCACCGGTGCGTCGTACGAAAATGGTTACGGCACCCCTTTGCGGTACACGGCAGCACGGAAGGGACGATGAAAATGCGAGAAGGGTACCTATCGGTAGTGACATCATACCCCGTCCCGACCTGGCGGGTCGACAAGACGACGATAATCCCGTGGCCCGATACGTGCCTGCCTTGCCCCCCGCCACAACCCCTCCTTTCAAGTAAAGGCAGCGGGCGGGGGGGGGGGCTTGGCGACATATGGGATTGGCGGTAATTTCCGTAAGTGGTAACGCGACAACCACGCGGCTTTCGCTATTGAGAATATACGAGCTATTCCACTGCTTCACACCTCGGCAGATCACCGATTCCCTCTTTATGATCTATAAGCAGTAGACCTTTCAGGGCAGATACATTCACTGCTCTTGTATACGAGTATCTACAGCTCATGTTGCCGGGTATATCGGAGCCGTACAACCTGCGTGATACAGGACACGTTCCCTCGTTTCGATCTGTACCGCACAGATCTTGCACAACATCTGATCACTGCAGGTTAGAATCTACAGATGATCTATCTGTAGATGATATATCTGTAGATGATCTATCTCTAGATGATCTATCTCTAGATGATCTATCTGTAGATGATCTATCTGTCCGACGTGTGCATTAGCTTCCATCAATCCCAAAATCTAAACCGAACCTTGTTCGTGATCCAGCCGACGCAGGCTGCGGAGACCGGAATGGTGAGTATCTGAAGCGGCTCTTTCTTTATCTTGGCCAACGCGTGGCGCCACCTGCATCACCACAGAAAATGACCAACACTGAGCTGAGACATGCGGCGGGGGCGGAGGGAGGGGGGGCGAAAAAGCGCAGCCTACTACCTGGTACTGTGCAGTAAGGGCGACGCCGCCACCTACCCCACTGCGGAAGACACCCACGAGCATAGGGTGCACGATGCACCCCGAGCCAACACAGCACAGCAACGGTGGTAGCTTTGGTCCGTCCTCGCATCGTTGAAGGTTTCTATTCTTCCCTTGGCCTCCCCCCCCCCCGGATGCAGCTCACCCTTCATGCGACTCGCCGACTCGCCGAACACCTCACGGCGCTTCGTGCTTGGTGCTAGCAATGCCTTTCTGGTCGGTGAAAACCCAACATGCCCCGTCCCGGCATCATAGGGATGCGAGGGTCTATGGTCATACGACTACGCCCATGCATGAATATTGAGTATACCCCCCCCCACTCTATTGTATATATTTATAGGTTGGGTTGGCGTCGGTTGACAACGACGCTGTAAAACACGCCTCTCACTGCGTGAGCTCGACAACCAGGGGACCGTTTTTTTTTGTTTTTTTTTTGGCGGTCACCCATGCTGGCGGTCTTGTTAGATCATTTGTGCGGGGTTGATAACCTCATCTCCGCACAAGGGGAATGATCGTATCATGTATGTGTGTATATGGTAAGGCATCCACGAGGCAGATACGTAGTGATACCCATTGCTGTCTCTGGAAGTGGCCACACCAGATATCAAATCAATTCATTGGAGGCTGTCGTCCATATGCAAGTCCGCCTCATAGGCGGTTCTTAGCAGGATGCAGCTCACCCTCCATGCGACTCGCCCAATACCTCACGGCGCTTCGCGCTTGGTGCAAGCAATGTCTGCCTGGTTGGTGAAAACCCAACGTGCTCCGTCCCGGCATTGTAGGGATGCGAGGGTCTATGGTCATAACTACGGCCATGCATGAAAATGAAGTACACCCCCCCCCCCACTCTCGAACCCACCGAGGCTCCCTTTTACACGCTACCGGCACATTACATACCCGCCCATCATTACAATAGTCCACAAGCGACAACGTCCTCGATCGCGAGTGAGAGAGCCCGCTCTCACCGCCTCTTAGCCCAGCTGCTGTCTTCCCCCTCTCCCGCGGCGGCTCCGTCCGGGGCAACCGCCTCGGGCGCCGCCGTGTCTCCACCAGCCGGCAGACCCGACACGAGACCCTCCCCACCCTCGGCACCGACCCCTTCCGCCACGGCGCCCGGGCGGTGCCACTCCCCGCCCCTCCTGAACGACCGCCCTTCCTTTCGTCCCCGACACCACGCCCCTTCTCCTGGACCGGTCACTGCTGCTGCTGCTACCGTCAATGATGCTTTCCTGCTCGCGAATGTCCAGGGGGCGGGACCCGCGATTCCGTGGCACGGCGCCCACGTCCTTCCGCTTTCGGTTGGATGCCGGAAGGCTTGAGGTCGCTCAGGCGACTCGTGTGCGCCGGCTGGGCCTAGGAGTGGCGGTATAACCTAGAAGGCGTGTCGTGGTTGCGGGGGGTTTTGAAGAAGTTGAGGGGGTTCGGGGGGGTGCAGGGGGTGGGTTCGTCTTGCGTTGTAGTGCAGGGAGGGGGGGGGCAGGCCAGGCGGGGTTTGCGTGATTTTTGTCGCTTGGCATGATGACGATGGGTCGTCGATAGAACACCGCAAAAAAAAATCGAAAAAACTGAGGGTTTGCATGTTAGTGACCACTGAGATGCGATGCGGATCTTGTAAACAGGATACCTGGTACCTGGTACCAGGTACGTCTTACGTAACGACTTTGAGAAATGACAGAAAAGCTCTATGTGGAATGGCGGCCAACCGTGGAGATGTCAGGGATCGTGTAAAGTTATCTTGCGTCGCGCCGTCATCTCTTTCCTCTTTTCTCGTTTCTCGCTCCGCTCCCTCCAACAAACAGCGCGCGTACCCCCTCCCCCTTCAAAACAACCAACCCTCCTCTCCTCTGGCATACAGCAGTATGCCACACGCCACACTACGATGCTGTTGCTACATAGCAGTCAGTACTCGTACCGTGTGCAAGTACCAGGTACTCATATACATGCACGAGAACGAATGGAATGACACCAGCAATGACCTCAACAAGCACCGCACGGAAGCAGGTAACTACTACTGCTGTTGTCCCAGCAGCCTACGTGCAGCTTACGATACGAGTTTACGGTGGTATGAGTACAGAGCATGAGACCTCTTTGCCCTAAGCGTCTACCTCATGCGTTCCAGTCGCTGTGTGTCGCAAAAAACGGCCCGCCCGTGTGGCATTCAAGTGTTCACCTTGCTGCGAGATCGAAGATGCCGCGTCGACGCAACAGCAGCAGCAGCAGCAGAACCCGGATGCCGGCTGCATCCACCAGCTCCTGATACCAAGCCGAGATCCCCCGGAGAGAGACGAATACCTGGTTGAGGCACGAAAGCTTGTGCCGACATCAGCGTGCACCCTTCTGGCCCCGACGCCACCATGACTGCAACAAGGAGCAGCTGGAGCACCGAGACATGTGCGGTAAGCGAAGTCATCGACAGCTTCCGTCTCCAGGCTACCAGTAGCGACATGTTTTATTGGTTCAACACTTCTTGATGACGAGTGACCTAGAGTTGAGCCTGACGTTTGGGTGACCAGTCGGCTTGAGAGGCTGCCGCTGCGGCATAGCACACCTCCTAGCGCCCTCTGTCGCTGTCGCGTGGTCTCTGCGTAGCTTCTGCGCTCCTGTGAAGATGGCATCACCCGAACCAGTAACGCCGCAAACATTTGTCAAAACCCTCTATTGCAATTCTGGCTTTTTTTTACCGGTAGTTTACTTCACCACGGCGGGCGTGTGACGGTGGGATCGAAGCAACCACGGGCAACGGATGCCAGAGGTTCAAGCTGTTTATAGGAAGGTCAGTGATTTTCCAGACGTAATCTACCTCAAACTTTTGCTCCACGAGAACCGAACGTCTCTAAAAAGTGTGTATGACACTTCGGGAATGTAAGATACCCGCAGGATCTGCCTCATTCTCTGCATGATGTGTGTGTGTGTTCTTCACATTAAACCTTCCTTTCTACCCGTCGACATCCAGCACACCCAGTGTCCGTGCCGATTCTTCATCCTAAAAAGGTACCAGTTCTGTGGTCACAAAACTACGACACAGAGATACTACACTCAGTGCAGTAAGTAGAGCAGACAATGCAACGCCATATACGATAGGCAAGACCTACCCTGCTAGCAATCCAGGTGCATGCAAGAGAAAAAAAGCATGATGCGAATAAAGCAGGATAAGGAAACATGCACCATGATACCCATGGTATACATCTCCAACTCTGTGCACGGCCCCACTTTTGGGTTCGACCCGCCACCTATAAGCAGAGCTGGAAAGCAACCAGGGGTCAGCGGGAGTCACTCTCCAACTCTGGCATGCCTCCAGAAGATCGTCAAGATTTGTTGCTAATTAGGTTGGGAGCGCGGGTGTCGGCAGACGAGGCGACGCCCGCCGGGGCCTTGCGACGGCTGCGCGGCGCCCGGAAGCAGAACGCTCGGGGCATATCTCTCGAATATGCCCCCCACTCATACAGGTCAGTGTCTGCATCAGCTTCAGTACTGCTCATTGGCTGGCGTTTTTTTAGGGTGTTGGGCCTGCAATTTCGTGATCGGTGTGCTGTACCAGGCACCTGGTATACGTATACTGGTATTATATTATACGTACTGGCAAGTACAGCTGTCACTGAGGCTTGTTCAGAAAGACATTTAGGTGTACCCGGTTAATTCGGCATTTTGGTGCTTTGATCGATTCCAAGCAATCTACCAGAGCAGAGTACGGAGTACGAAACCCTCGTGGTACTACAGTGTAGTGTTGCGGCCGCAATGAGTCGCTACATGCAGTCGCCGTCATCGGATTCTCAAATCGAAAAATTTCCGGTCAGATTTTGCATAATCGGGCTGCATAGGACGGTGCTTTCGTTTTTGAGATCGAAAAATACAAATCTGAAGCTCGAAATCGAACCGCATAGGAAACAGCCTTACATCTACAACGCACTACAGAGCAGTAACTGGAGCCCAAATCAGTGCGTACGATGCCCACGCCAGCTCCATCATGTGCAACATCGCTTCAAGCATGCTTCAACCATTGCGCGATTTCAGCAACATCAGTATGTATCGTACTTGTAGAAAGTAGTAGTAGTACAGTGGTTGGTACGACTTGTTGCTTCGTGCTTCAAGACATTGGTACTACTGTAACACGGTACGAAATGCTCTCGCGAGGACTGGAGGCGATAATACCCCCCCCCCTGTCAACTGCGGTGTCGTACTTTTTCCGCCCCTTTCGCCTTAATGGGCCGCATTTCTCGCTGCGGGTAATCCCTCTGCCACCATTAATAGGTGTGATGCAGAGCACGTTCCGCGGTGGATAACACACTGCCGCTCGATGGTCCGCAGCCGTCGGGGAAGACAGACAATGGATGAGCGAGAACAGGCAAGCTAAAGCAGCAATAGTAGTCGTAAAAATCGTAACTACAGTAGACTTCGTCGGGACTCACGCCTCCCTCGCTTGAAGTTTGAAGAGCAGCAACAGCAGTACGAGAGTACGAGTGTAAATAGGCTGTTTTTTTTTTCAATATTGAATGTGGGACAGCTGGGGAAATACCTAATTCGCAAATAAATGTCTAATCGGATGGTGGACCAGCTATACCATGGGACACATGGCACGCAAGAGGCGAGAAAGGAAGCAAACCATGCTCGCTTGGTCAACACGCTGCAGATACCATAAGAGCCATCCTATCGCCGACCAAAGGTGGTAATGCCCCCCCCTCCTAAACATCCCACCGCCGTTTAACTTTATGTGTAGACAACCCCCTCACCTGGTTCTTCACAGCAACGACGAAACTGTGCGGACGGATGAAAAGAAGTCCTCGAGGACTTCATATCCTGGCTCCGAAAACTAACGACGATACTCTTACAGAATAAACTTAGGGGCCGCAGAGTTCACGTGGAACCACGTAAACAACCCAAAAACTAAAAACTGCTAGCGAAGACCCCAGACCACGCTCTTTGTGGTACAAGCACGTGACACATTACTCTCTGCGTGACTTAAGCGTGGTCTTTAACATCAAATCCTCCGGAAAAAACTCGCCTTTTCGACTGCAACTGCAGGGCCGTAAAAAACTCACTGCAGGATGAACTTTTGAGAGGAAGTACCGCTCGGCTCCTTTTTAGGACAAACGTGTCCGTGCTGCTTCTGCAACTAATAGTTTTGATCGTCAAGCTTTTTCGAGCTAAGAAAGTATTGAACAACATGAACTTTTCAAGTCGCTTTTCAATGTCGATGCGACCACTCCTTGCGGAACGAAAGTGTTTTCCAATCCCGGAGCTGGCCCTATTGTTGGCAGTAGACGCGATCCCCTTATGATCAGTACTTCTGGAGCAACAAAAGCCAAATCTACTCCTGCAAAGTGTCTATTTCAGTCCGTCACCTAGCGTGGATCAACTTACTCAGCTTCCGTAGTCGAGAGAGTCACGCATCCCTGCGTGCAGCCGGCTCAACGCATCGTTGTATCATACCCACCATAGCTTGTAGCATATCTGACACCGGGGGCCTGGCATGAACAAAACCGCTAAACCAATAGCAATTCGCAACATGCCACCATGAAATATCGAGAACGTAAACCAGGAAACTATACAGAAATCACGTACTTCGACAGTAGACTGTTTGTGATCACTGCCTGTCTGTGACATAGAATCAACCGCTAGCGTATTGATTGATACAGAAACATACGTATGTTTACCACCTCAAGCCTTAAATCGGTGTGTGCATTTCTGTATGTAGCGCCTGCAACCGCCCTCTTACGCTGCAGTTTACGTTCGGCGCACCCTTGCCTGCCACCACGTACAGCATTTTGTCGCCATGGGCTACTTTGCGCTCATTGTCATGCGCCGTTGGAGAAAATGGGCGCGCAGGGAAGCCGGTCTGCGGCATCTCGTCCAAACGTTACGCGTCAGGGCTGCTGTGCGACGCTGGAAGGAAGCAGTTAAGCTCACGGCTCTCCTGGCGCTCTTGCGGCGTCTGGCGGCGCGAGGGGCTTTGCGGCGCTGGAAGAAGAAGGTGGAAAAGCGCGCTGCGTTTGAAGCGGCGCGTGATCACCATTCACGAAACCTTGTGTCCAAGGTGCGAAGGTCTTCCTTCACCACTCACTACATTGCAGGAAGCTTCAGCTTTATGTTAAGCTTGTGCTCGGGCCGGTTTGCATATCGGGGGGGGGTTTGAACAATACTTGAAGAATAGCGCACAAGACACAAAGCTTGGAATGCCGACACAACGTCGGCAAATATTTCGCCATACCTATGCGCCCCCATGTGTGTACGCTTAGACAATGGAAATTTATGTTTCCTAAGGTTAGCGCAAACGTGGGCGGTTACGACGTGTCTACCCAGCACATACTCAATCTCAACGACGCCGGATGCCTCCATACCTACATGTGTGCGTCTACTGACCTTCCTCCTGGTGTGTATTTACGCGCTTCGACGGCATCCCTCACACCTACCCACCCACTCACCCACGACTGTGACACCTGGTCTAACATTATCTGTTATTGCCTAATTTGTCTTGTCAGGTTATGAAAGCCTGGATACTCTACCATAGCACAGCAGCATCCAGCCACGGCCATCTAAGAAACGGGATGGACCAATGGCGAGAATGGCTTCGACTTTGGAAGATGCGTGTCAGCGTTCTCCGTCGGTTGATTGCTCGACGGGCTGTGGCATCGGCCGTACACCACTGGCGCCTCTTGTCATCCGGCGCCAACGACAGGCGCACCCTCCTCCAGACGGTAGTGGGGCGCCAACTTGAAGTATTGCTCGTTCGCAAGTGCTTTCTGGCCTTGGCACGGAACGCTCTCTCGGCGACGACTCTCCGTCGACTGATCGCGTCATTTCGCATGCGCACCCTGCGCGGTGGTTTCCAGGCGTGGCGACAGGCGCTCCCGCGAGAGAAGAAGAAGAGTCAGCCGCCACCGCCACCACCACCACCGGCTGCCGCCGCCACCATCATCACCGGCAGGCGACGCCAGCCGGGCAACCCGCGCAAACACCACTGCCGCTGCGTCTACGCCGTTAGCCGAGGACAGCGCTGCACTTGTGCTCCCCGCTCGCATTTGCTGCGCAGGGTGGAAGAGCTTCACAGGTTGGTAGCGCAAGGTCTGGACGGAAGACAGGGAGGCTACCGCCTACTCAGCCACGTCGTGCAGCGGGCCACCACCATGCCGAGTGGTGGTGCTGATTCGGGTGGGGGTAATCGGAACCCCCCGTCGTCGTTTTTGGGAAGTAGCGACCGCGAATGTGATGGACCGCCGGGTACACCGAGGGCCGCTTTTCGCGCAGTAGAAGGTAGAGGCGAGGACCCGAAAGAACGCGTGCGGCCCGGATCCGGAAAGTTCTATAAGCGCAGTCGCGGGCGAGGGTTGCCGGCGGCGGCGGCGGCGACTACGGCGGCAGCAGCCAAAACCAGCTGCCGGGCAGCGGAAGCTGGCTTTGTGCGGTTGGAGGCACATCGCACCACCTCGCTTGACGAAGAAGTTGATGCAATCGACTGCGTCGCTTTGGCGGCCTCTGGAGGACAAAGGTGCGTTCCCGTTATATGAGACCCTAATCTGTCCTTCCTTTCTGCAGATTTACAGTAGTTAAGTCAAGCAGGCAGTGCCACATGCAGCAAGTGTTTTTGCGTTTCCAGCATTGCCCGCCCGTGCTGTATCTCTGATCACCAGTTCCTTAAAAATGACATTCCCTGGTGATCGCCAGCTCTAAAAAAACTATTATCTCTTTGTCTCTCTTTACGTGCCCGTGCTGCCCTTTCCTATGCAGCTCCGAAGGGATGCGAGGCCTTCGATCCCGCCCTCCCCGTCGAGCTCAGGCCTCACCGCGGCGGGGCGATATGACTCACTGGTGATTGCACCGTGGCTGCATCATGTAATCGCATGAAAATGCCCCACGTCGGTGCGGGAGTCTGGTGCCCTCCTCCCCCTGTTTTATTATTCGGTGCCTACACGCGGGGAATCGCCAATTGCTGCGAGCGGGCATGCTACATCTGCCGAACGAAGCAAGGTTCAAGATTCGTACCGGAATATGTTTTCCTTTGTTGGTCGGCTGCGGATACTCCGGGGGTGCGTCGCGTTGCGCGGAAACATCGGTGTGAACTTCGCCGGCAGTTTTATGCCGGCCAGTCGTGCCGCGATAAATGCACGCAGTTGCGTGTCTTGTCCAGATAAATAAAGGAGCATGGGCGTGACTCGTATTAATAGACGACCCAGCGAGCGGCGCACCTTCAACATGGCTATGTGCATACCACAGGCACTAATATTTTACAGGTCCAACTATAACCACCCGCACGGCGCTGTCACTGCGTGCTTAGGGTCGATGAGACCCTTATCCCGGACTGCACGACAGCAGCGAGATGTGCGGACCACAAGGTGGGTATATGGGGCACAAGCTGGGCTTCGGCTCATCCCAAGTTCTTGTCCATAAACCTGCAGATGACGTCGTAAAGGCTAAACTGCAGGCCGATCTCTAGGCACACCCTGCGCAGACGCACGGAAGATGACAGCAATAACAACAACAAAAAGGGGAAAAGGTTGGTAGCGTTGGCAATTGGCAACCCTGAATACGCTCGATTTTTTATAAAAATGTTAAAATACGTCAGCTGCGAGTACGACCGATTGAACGATTGAAGCTCAACTTTGCAAGCTGCGCGATACGCTAGACACGCTCACTGGGCGTGCTTGTTCTATATTCCATTATACAATGTGGTGTTTGTGAGTTAAATCTACGACATAATAGTTGATACCTGGTACTCAGTTTGTTGGTATTGCCCACTGTTCGCCAACGTTCGACTGTTCGCGCCGCAGAGGTGGTGGGGGTCAACCCCCTATCGATCCGAGGCGCACGCAACCGCTCTTGACATTAGCCGTGCGAAGCAAAACAGCTGAAATTACGACATGGTCGTACTACGTCCGGCTCGCGCCTTACCTCCCGACGTGAAAAATGTTCCACACGTGTACAGAAAAAAACGGTCACCGAACAGCCCCGACAGCCAAAGCCCACCTGGTTATCCGGGGTGTTAGCCCGCGGAAGAGACCAGAGACGCCAGAAGACGCCAAAATCTGCCTTGTGCAGTCCAGGCTTCCCGAGTACTTTGCCGCGGAGAGCCCCTGCAGGTTGGACTTGACCGTGTCGATCGGATGCGTCACCACCTGCGCACTCGCACCGCCAACAGGAAGTCCGTGGGGTTACCAACCGCAGTAGTAGAGCTATACTTGCATGCAACTACTGTAGTTGTAATTTTCTGGACGAGTAACACCCTCCGCCATGCTTTCGTTCTCGGTCTGAAGGTTGCGAGAGGATGATTGGAGACCGAATGGGGAATCGTCCTGCAACGTAAATGTTGAGGGGAAAAAACATCGTTTTCTACCGCATTTCTCGCGCAGCAACAGACAAAACGACCACAGCAGGAACTCCCCGAAGACGTACGTACAGTTGTCACGACATCGACAGTCCTAGGTATCTGTATGACACGCACCAACGCCCCCCCCACCCCCACTCACCGCACTGACAGCACCGGCGGCCGCTCCAAGACCAAACACCGCTCCCGGTCCAAGCGGCTCGTCTGGCGCGTCTCCTCGCGACCGTCGGAGGGCCCTTCCCCCCTCGTTGAACAGCCCGAATCGAATGCAGTTGTTCATCGCCCCCTTGACCACCGTCGGACTCAAGCCGCTAAAAAATCCTTTGCGGAACCCCTCTCGTCGCGGGATCTCGCTCAGCGCGTGAAAGAACCCCCTGACATATTACACAGCGGACAAAGAACGGTGGAGCAAGAAGAGCTGACACGTTACGCTACGAAGGGATCGAATATTGCGTGTGAGGCGGACGGAAACAACAGCCTGAAAAGCACGACAGCAAACAGCAGATACATAGGTACTCGTGCGAAGCCGTATACACGTAAGCGATTACATGCCAATTTTATAGCGACGCTTGCAAAGCGTCCGGCCCGCAGCACACGAACAAGTGGGCACTTGCAAGCTTACGCTCTCGCATGTACTACATACCTACCCCTTAAAAAATGAAGAGATGTTTTTTTTTTTCGCTTAACAGCAGTACAGCCAACCCGATCGCCCGCCAGACGATTACGTGTCACTTCTTCGGCGCTGGTCGTCGCACCGGTACATGCGAGCCTGCCGCGGGGCGTCGGCGTCCTGGGTCATCTTGATCTGGATGTTCTGAAGAGGGGTGAGGCACGTCGCGGATTCGACGGCGCCGGCCAGGGTACCCGCCGCGAGCGCGTTGAGGATGTGCACTTCCCCCTGACCCTCCTGCAGCCACCCCGACACGCGCTCGAACGTGGTGAAGCGCATCGCAGATCTTTTGGTTGTTGTGGACACGAGAGCAGCAGCAGCAACACAAAAAAGGAAATACGGAGGAAAGGGTAAGAATGCGCGGGGGGTGGGCGTGAGGGGAGAGGTGGCGGTCGTATCCTCATGTTGTTTGCTGCCGTAGTCACTTTGATCCACGGTTGACACGCATCCCTCTTCGAGACGGAGCGGGGGGGGGGGGGGTGGAGGATGCACGCACAGCTACGGATAGACGACCTTGCTCGAGGCTACTGGTGCAGTGCTTGCAATATGCCACCTGTCAACTGGTACTTATGATGTATACGTTGCTTACGAAGGTCAGCAGTGGGACCGGCGGCGTGCGTGCGTGTCAAACTCCAGGGATACAAGCATACGAAATAAAAAAAAAAGGTTGCATGCGTTGGTCTGCGCTCGAACAAGACACACATTTTGAAAAAAAAACAAAGCGAGAGTCTCCGAGAACGATGCTGCTCGTGCTCGTGCTCGTGCTCGTGCTCGTACCCGTGCTCTTACCGGGGAAGTGCAAAAGTAAGCCACGGCGGGAGGCCGACGTAGAGCCCCCTCGGTCCACTATGTCGAAGGGTGTGCGTGGCACAGTGAATGGGCCCCTGCGCAAAGAAAAGCAAACGTTCGGAGCTGCCATTGGCCATCTGATGAAGAAGCAATACGTATCGTACATCGTACGTAGCATATGTACAACATCGAGCTTTGCTGTTTTTCACAAATTTAATAAATTGCAAAAAAAAGAAAAAGTTCGTATATCAGCGGTATTCGTATTTTGTGAGCTTTGAAGTGTACTTTGCTTTGCCGCTGCCCTTGAACTTGATGTGGAGACGCTTCGCACCTAAAACCGATGAAGCACCTGATATCAAGCCTCTCCTCTTCTCTACACGTACCAAGTATACTTGCTCGCAGCCCACAAAACTAACCAAATACTGTACCAAACCAACCGCTCAGTTTTTTTTTTTTTTTTTTTTTTCTTTTTTCATCCCATTTATTATCTTCGCACTTCCGTCTCTCCCTCCCTAGTCGTAACTCAGATCCGGGGTCACAAAGTAGGCTCCTCTCCCTCCTCCCCCACTACGGTTCTTGCCTTGATTTTTATCGCGCAGAGGGTTCAGCCTTCCCAACGCTCGTCGATTTTCATCGAATTTTGCCAACTCACGCTCTCGCGCTTTCTGCTAGTCAAGATATTTTTTGCGAGAAAAAGTGCCTATGAGCATGCACTCGGCGGGGCTCGAACTCGCTTTCTTGACGCTAACAGGCTTCGTGGTTGCCTGCTAGCCCATCAGTGCGACGCTGTTACCTATTGAGCTATAGTCGTAGAAGTAAAAGATCGATCGACTACGTACCCAGGCCAGGGTAATCCTTGTAACACCCTCCCCCCCTCTGAACGGCGGGATACTTGGGACGTATGCACCGTATACAGCCGGACGTTGACCTACCCGCTTCGTTTCAATACCTGGGGAACCAGGGAGAGGGAGACATATTTTGAGGGACGCACGCGCAAGCGTTTCTATCAAAGAAACGTTCGAAGTGAGATTCCAACCCATGTCCTCAACGACGTCAAATGGGAGGGCTTTACCTACTGGGCTAGTCTATAGGGGTAAGAGATCGATCGATTACGCAGCCTAGGCTAGTCCTTACGAGTAGTCCTTACGTAGAACACTCACACACACCTCTCCTCGTGCGTACAGCGTATTTAAGTTTGGAAAGTCCCCCTTTGGTACGTACGTACCAAACACGTTTATTTTCGTTCAAATTTGAAAAACCATTGAAAAAAATCAACAGCAGCGCTGTGTTTGCATTTATTTGATGTGGAGACACGTCGCACCTTAAACCGAGGCGCAGCTTTACCCTCCTCTTGCAGCTGGAGCTGGACCTTCACGTACCTTGTCAGTTGTGAGGAAAACGAAGGTCGGGCGAAACAGCAGCAGCAGCAGCAGCAGCAGCAGCAGCAGCAGCAGCAGCAGCAGCAGCAGCAGCAGCAGCAGCAGCAAGCAGTGGACCGGGCGATCGACATATGATATCACGTTCGTTCATGACAGGGTGTTGAGATGCTGAGATGCGAAGGTTGGAAGGTTCAACCCGAGACAACTAACGCTCGCTCAGGAACTGGCACTGAAACAAGAAGTCGGTTTGCAGCGTCCAGCATCAGGAATACGCTTGACCCAGTGCCTGCAGGGACAGCAGTACGTAGTGCGAGATGTCACATGTTGTTACGTCGTACCTGGGGTACCCTTTTGCAACATTTTGGAACAAATACTCGACAAATGGTTAACATGTTCAAACCACTGATGCAGCACTCACTCGAAAGGAAACGTCACGCATATTTCGAGATACCCGGTGATCCCTCCCGATAGGAACGGGTGCCCCGGTCGGTACCGAGCCTCGGTATCAGGACCGCCTACCATCTACCATCTCCTTCCTCCATGTTTTAGGTGGTTTGCGGCGCGAAGGTTTTCTCTTGAAAAAGAGGCGTTTTTTCGTGACGTTTCGATTGCGATACGGAGTAACCGAATAACGTTTTCAGCAAATCTATTCGCAAACCGGCATTAGTCCAGCCGCAACTTCTACGGGCTGCGAGCTGCAAGCTTTTGACACGGCATCCACCGCTGTTGCCACCGAGAGTCCTCTCTGGCGACTGCATCCAGATGCAAACACCTTTCGCAAAGCTTAGTGAGTTGGTGTCGCTATTGGCGTCCTCCACTGAATAAAGCGTTGTGCCTCTCGCAAATGAGTGCACATGCTTCACTTTCAAACTTTTAAAAATTAGATTCTCAAGGTACTCGTAGATACCAAGTACCTGGTGCACGTGCGACTCGTATATGCCAACGGTTTTGTGTCGGCTTTGCGTCTGCGCCTGCGCACATCTGGAGCCAAGGAATGCATGGCGCGAAGAAGCCACCCCACCTGCTCCACAAACGAGCGCGTGGTGGGGAGCCTGTCGCTCCAACCATGCCCGGTGGTATAAATGCCTTGGACGGCTTCCGCCACCTCGAGCCCCAGGTGATTTCCCTCCTACAGAACAGTATACTACTGCGTGTAGCACCACTGCTGTACGCGTACGTAGTGGTACGCGTACCTGGTATACGTGTTGATTAGCATACAGGAGTGCAAGAGTCATGTTCTACGAACGTTCGTACTGAACGTACGTAGGGCGCTTGAGTTACACCCGCGATACGGTCATTCCTGGTAGTGGTTTGCCTGATGGGAAGATCGTCGTCATCGTGTGTGCAAGACGGCGTGGGTCTGTGGCCTTTCAATCTTTGCGATCTATACACAGTACGTCGAGTCGTGCAAGTATTATGTGCGTGGCAACATCGCTGATGTGCTACGTACTCGAATACGCCTTTTCGTTCGTACCTGGTACACAAAATGTGTCGTATATTATTTTATTCGTAGGTATGATATTGCCGTGGTTTCGCCGCTTGTAATTCAAGGCTATACTACTTGTGACACTGTGACTATTTATTGTGACCCTACGAGATTGTTTTGCCTGTCGAAGAAGATAATTCGTGATGTTGAGGTCGGTTCCAGCCACCACAATCAAGCTGTACGTTGAGGGTGGTAGTAACAGTGATACGAGATGTCGCGCGATGTCGCGTAACGCACCTATCTGCTAAACGCATACGTACGTACTCGTCGAAACCAGGATCGGCTGGGCCGAGATTGCCTCGATGTCGACATCTCGAGTGCCGGGACCAGCGCGGCGTCTGACGTTTTTGTCGGGCTGCAGGACGTTCCTACCCGACTGAACAAACAGCAGCTCACGTCCACGGAGTACGCCCTGCAAGAGATCAGGTAACTACTATTAACACTGCAAAGGTATACTCAACCCCTCCATTATTGTTGTGCCTTGAAAGTAGTATTTGAAGAGGGTATCGTTCAAGTAACAGGTACCTAAAGGTAAAAATGATACGTACGATAGTGTCCTACGTAACGTTATCGATACCCATCGGTACAGAAAAGCAGGTTTAGATCGGATACCGTTTGCCCGATATTTTGTGCGTGCGTGTATGGACCATAACTTTTGCCCGATGCTGTGACCACGTATGCACGATACCCCGTATGTAGGAGTCGAGTCAGAGCCATCGACGAGCGGTGGGAAGAGGTGAACGTGAGAGCAACCCACACCCTGGAAAATATCGAGGAAGACGACCGAGATCGGCAGGACCCCGATAGGAGGCGAAAGGGGTCTGGTGCCGCGGCCGGCAAACGACGAGATGCGGCAGGTGTGTCCTTCTCGCGGTTGGTAACGGGGCGATTAACTTCAGCTTTCAGTTTTGCGTCCTTTCGCTCATTACATAAAATTAGAATGAACACATAAACACACGTCAGCTGTGAGTTCTACCAATTTGAGGGGTTGATACTCAGCTTTGGAAGCTGCGTCAGATAAGACGTCATTTGTAACTGGGTAAGGCGCGATTCCTCCGACCTTCGCGCGTGAACTCGTTTTCCAGAAATACTTCATTCGGCGGACCATCTGGAATGGGAGAGAGGATACAATATATTCGGTGCACCTCCGCTCCAGAAAAGGGGTTACAATACTCGTAGATCCCGTTGACATGCTAGGAGGAAGCTTATGGTACTCTTTGCGCCACTTCTTACTACATACCATAGCTCGGATCTTGCTCGTATATATACTTCACATATTCCAAAGAGTGTTCTCGCCTCGTTTTTTTGTACGCAACCCTCTTTTTCTGTTGCATCCCCTTCAGGTGTTAACCGCAAGCTCTCTTTGCGCGGAAATCGCGGGGATGCGAGGGTCGACTTGTCCCAGGGCGAGGCGGGACTGCGAGAAGTGTCCCACGCGGCGACATGGTTGTTTGCCATGGGGGACTCGGGGCGGGCGGTGACGCGCGACGAACGTGTGGCGATGGCGCTGGCGCAGTCGCACGAAAATCTCGCCGCGGCGGCCGTGAAGTTCGAAGAGTCGCAGGAGCGGAACAGTCGGTTGCTGGGCGGGTTAAGGGGGTGGTTTGACGGGTTCACGGGCACGGCGAGGCCTGAGGACATCAATCCGATCGCCGCAATGTTGCCGGAGCCCGGCCTGGAGAGTGAGGTGGTGGCCCTCATGACGGACTGCCAGGTACGACTCCGCTGTGCGTGGCTTGCATAGGCATATGTTTTACACGGAAAGCGCCGAATGCGCTGGTTTTAACCATAAATGGTTGGGGTCCTGACGAGGGGTAAGTGTGTATGATTTTGCCCCGCATGGTATATAGATGGTGTGGCTCTGTACAAGTTACAACTTTCGTGCGACAGTCAAACTATACCTGGTACATATATAGTGGCGGAATTTGTCTCATCTTCGAAACGTACAAAATAGCATGCGTCAATACCGTCATTCATTACTTTCTGTCTAATGTACCAGCAGCTCCAATGTCGATTGCGCTTGGTTGAAGTTGATCCAATACATGTGAGCTAAACCGTCGCTTGTGTGTTTCCTATCCCAGCACCTACTGCACGTTGCACCATAGCTTTGTGTGCTCAATGCGGCATCCTGCTTACTCCTCATCCGCTATTTTTTGTGGTTCAAAACGCAACTTCTAACCTTTTATCAGGACGCCGCCCAGATGCTAGAAGCCGCCACCAATCGACACACGGGCCAGCTGAAAGAGATATTTGCCCAAGCTGGAAAACTCTACGGGTCCGAGATAGATAGGCAAGAGCAAGAAGAGCAGAGAAACCTCGAACGTGCAACATACATGCCACGGAGGGCCAGACAACAACGTTACGCACGGTGATGACGGTGAAAATCCACCACCGCTCGTCAGACCTTTCGACCACCAGCGGCAAGCATTGCCAAATCGTCATGATTGACATCACGCGTAGAAAAAGATAGGCAACAAGAACGAGTCTTTCGCGGCGGACTAGATGGCGGTGCCTTTCTTAGTGCGTATTGGCGGGTGCTGGGGTGGAAATATCGTGCAGTTGTCGTACAGACCGGTGGGGGAGACAGAGTGACGCGGACTTGTCGGAGGGGCGTATTTGCCTCCCTCGCCCCTCGCCGAAACCAGCTTGGGTGATGAACGGATGTGTGAGGGCACGCGGGGGTCTAAGAGTAAATAGCTTACAGCCACGTATGAGTACATAGAGCCCATCGGGGTGGGGGGGGAAATATGACCTTGATTTATCTCTCACGTTTCCGACCTTGGCACCAAAGCGTTCACTGCAAAAAAACTCAATGCGTCAGCTTCACTCTTCTCGCAATAGCACAGCGCCAAAATCATCAGGTGCATACAGACGACCCTGTACTGTACGACTGCTGCCATACGTGTGTGTGTGTTGTGTCGTTTGCCAAACAGGGCGCAGAAAAAGGGGAGCGAGGTTACGGTGGCGGCACGCGAGAAGATCACAGACCTACAAGAGCACGCTAGCAACGTGGAGACCCTCCTCAACTCTATGCAGGCGAGCAATGTTTTTTAGTGAACACCCTCTCTACTCCCGGGAAGCACCATCCGGCTATCCCCTGTCGGCTCGAAACACCGGAGGGCACATGCTATCTCAGCCACTGGCTACGTACCCATCTCTTCTCGGCTGGAGGGGTTGTGGCTTACTCGTACCGAATATCGGTATGGTATAGTTCTCTCGATGAGGCAGTCGGGGGCAATTTTGTGGGATAAAGTTGGTGAATGAGAGGTGCAGAAGTTTCGGACAAAAGGTGCAAGCATGTGAGGTGTCGCCGATTGTCGCTACTAATAGTCACAAGCTCGGGGTTGTTGACAACTTTGCTACCTCAGGGCAAACGGGAAAACGTTATCAGAGGCAAGAAACACGACGAACGGTGCCACAGGGTAGACAACAAATGTTTCCTCGTGCCTTCGTTGACTTCAAGAGTGTCCGTGTCACCAGCAGCGCCACTTCTAACCAAATGGTCGATGTACCTCGTTTTTTGCACCCAGGAAGAAAACGGGACCCTCCAGACGCGATTCCAGGGGGCTCAACAGCGCTGCCGCTGGTTGGAGGAACGCTACCGTGGGGACAAGGCTAAGCTCCAGGAGGGCCTCAGCACCTACATGTGAGGGGGGCAGGGGGAGCGCTTGTGGTGCGTGCTGTGTCGAACGTGGGCGTAGCCGGCAATGGTGTCTTGTGCAGAAGAGGCGAGCGGTACGTAGGTGAACCGTTTATCATTGAAATGATGATGAACTCTCGGGGGTTGGCTGCTCAACCGGGGTGTATATATATATATCCTTTCGTCTCCAGTGCGTTGGCATTGCCTTGTCTATTAATAGTCCACTTTCTTTACTACATTATGCAACGTGCTGTCGCTATCTCGTAGTTTGCGACCACATAACTTTACAATGTGGTTGCTCTCTAGGATGAAGAATCAGTACGGACACGGGGATTATTGCCAGATGTCGACCGGCGGAAATAACAGCTTACTGAGAACAGCACGCACACATTCCTTTGTATATATGTAAGTACGGTAGCATCAACAGATGCCAGTAGCATCAACAGATGCAGTGTCGATCTAGCTCACAAAGCAGCAACATGGTCTACCCCCGCGCTCGCAGCATGTCTGTTCCTGTACCCCCCCACAGTCCGCCACGAGAGCAGTGCGGCAGCGCACCGATATTGAACCCTCTCTGGGATGTGATCCACGCTCCGACCGTTGTTTTTGCGATTTGGGTATACCCAGGCATCGGGTAAAGCAGCTGCAGCAAGTTGTGGCCGGATACGAGGACAAGGCTCGTAGGCAGGAACAAGTCGACAGGTGAGGTTGGCTATTCTCTATAAGTAGGGGTGTATACTGTGCCAACGTCACCCTCACCACAGTAGCAGTACTGTAGTATTGTGTTACGTGTTTCGTCGTGCGACCGGTGACCGCCGATACGGCTTTTTTGCACAACATCTGCCTAAGGGTCGTTCTTATCGAGCAATTTTTTCCAAAATTTCCAAATATTTTTTTCGCGCAATTTTTAGGACTTCCAAATTTTCCAAAAATAATTTCTAAATATTGGAATGCGAAGCCTTCCAAAAAAATTGCCCTCTGTTAAAATTCCAAATTTCCAAATAAATCCTGTTTTTTCTTGATTTTCCTGTTTTTTTTTTGGGAAAAAAAAAATGGAAATTTTGGAAAAAAAGTTGCTCGATAAGAACGACCCTAAGACACGTGCTACGGTAGACGTGCCTCCATTTTTTTTTTCTGAGCTTGGTCTCTTGAGGAGCTCTACCTCTCTCCCAAAAACTGATTTTTAAGATAAACTAAAAAAGCGCAACTCGATGAACAATCCCATGTGGTCCGAGTATACGCGAAAGCATATTCGCAAAAAAACAAAATGTCAAATTCTGACATTTTTAGCTTAAGGAGCACCTTTACAGAGAATTTTTTTTCAGCCAAAAAGTGCTACCTCTATCGTTGGCAGATTTTATTTTCAGCTGTGATAGCGGTATGGTGCTCCAGGCGGTCGGTTGCTAGCCCATGGAATTCAGCGTGCCACACGCGGCGCGAGCGCTTTGTTCGACGGTCCTCAGCAAGCCTAGCTGCAGTAGTAGGTTTTATGCACGTGGCTGGCTCCGACGCGTCGTTCAGCGTTCTTTTTTTTTTTTTTTTTTTTCTGCCTCGTTTCCCGCTAACAGCGTCCGCTCCTTGAGTATATCATTCCAGTAGACCATGTGTTCGCTAGTTGTCAGATCCAGGCTTTATCCGTTTTGGGCCTTTGAACTCGGAGAGCTCGATGATGATGATGCATGGCCAGCGCACCACATACACTATTGCTTTCGTTCGATGTATACGTGGTTTTAAGTCCGTGCCAGCCAGCCGTTTTTAGCAATTTGAGAGGCCACGATATGTCTATATATACCTGGTATATATGTATACATATATATTTGCGTCCATTTTTTTGTATTGCATCCGAAAGTCAACACTAACAAAAACATAAATATGTATAATCAGCCTTTACAGGCTATTGCTTGAGCCCGTCACAACTTACTCGCCGCGCCGCAACGGCTTGTCGGTCGTCCAACCACCAAGCTTCTCCTGACTACGTACTGCTGTGACGTTTGTCCGCTGGTGAAAAACAGGGAGCCGCTTCTAGCCCCGATACTAGACAAAGCCAATGCTCCACTAATGCCAAGCGGCGATCCCGGGCAGTCACGGCAGCTTCAGGCCGAGAGCAACAGATTGTCGGCCGAGAACGCCGGTGAGAGGCCGAAAAAGGGGGGTTTCTCTACAATTAGGCACTATTTGACCAATCAAATGAATGCACCGCCGTATACTAACTATTTAATAGTAAAGTGGCGTGCTGAAACTCTTATTCGTTTAGTTTCGCGTACGCATTTTGGTTCTCTTCTTTAGCGGTAAGTTACTGTTCGGTTTGTTTGTTTGTTTGTTTGTTTGTTCGTTCGTTTGTTTGTTTGTTTGCTTTTTCTTTAGTTTTCATTTGATGTATTGCCCTCTCGCAGCGCTATGTGAACCCTGCCGTGAGGGGGGGGGGGGGCACTGGCACTGATACCAACCCTGATAAGCACGACCGCACACCCCAACGAGGATGGGTTTCTCGTGTTATAAAAAAAGCTACGATGTATGTACCAGCATACCATTTGTTGGTCTTCTTGTGAGTTTCAGCGGGTGAAAGAGCCAGCGGTTAGGGCGCGGAGGGGGGGGGGTATATTTCATTTTCATGCATGGCCGTAGTCGTACGACCATAGACCCTCGCATCCCTACAATGCCGGGACGGAGCATGTCGGGTTTTCACCGCCCAGGCAGACATTGCCGGCTCGCATGCCCTACAGATGTCCGCGACGGAGCAATGTCGTGGTTTTCCACCGACGCAGCGGTTAGGGGCGTGCGGGGGGGCTTGCCGGGGGCTTGCTGGCCCGGAACAAGATCGACTAGGGGCAATAGACAGCAGCGAGAATATCCAGTGAACCTGTTGTCACGCCGGCATTTTGTGGAAAAACGTCGTCGCAGCCAAGAAGAAAGAAAGCTGGAGCATGAGAAGACTTCCTTCGACGAACGAATCGGTTGCGGGGGGTGATGTGTTCTGCGTGACTGAGCGGCTGCGACACTACAACGCTCGAAAGGAACAGTACACGCCGCCACCACTCAGCTGGCATGGGATGAACGGTACCGACGCCAACCCTCTCAGCTGTCACGCTGCAATGCAAAACGTTAATCCCTTGGGCTGGTCTCGGTGGTGAATTCTTCTACTACTACTACTACTACTACTACTACTACTGCTACTACTACTGCTACTGCTCGGTGTTGAACTCTACTACTACTACTACTACTACTGCTGCTACTACTATCACTACTACTACTACTACTACTACTGCTACTACTACTGCTACTACAGTACTACTGCTACTACTACTACTGCTACTACTACTGCTACTACTACTGCTACTGCTACTGCTACTACTACTGCTACTACTACTACTACTACTACTACTACTACTACTACTGCTACTACCACTACCACTACCACCACTACTACTACTACTACTACTACTACTGCTACCACCACTACTGGAGCATATTTCACAAATCATCGTTGATTTCAGTTCACGTCCCTCTCGCTACCTTTGGCGTGTCACGCCCCCCGCCGCCGCTGCAAACATACAGCGCTGGCGGACGTAAACAAGAAACTCCAGCGTGAGCTGGTGGTGCTGCGATTGGCGGACCACAGCGGGAAGAGGACTGCCGGGCGCCATGCCAGCGTGAGAACATATATATATATATATAGATTATATTATATACATATATATATGTCGAACCAAGCGACCCTTGGAGCTGGTACTGATGTGTTTATTTAACCCTTTTAAAACTCCATCTACTGTATATACGGTAATATATAAGGAACATTTGGCATTAATATCATACTCTGAACGGTTATTATAGTCACGGCCAGAACGGTACATTGTTGTTTGTGGGGGACAAACATCTTGAAGAGTAGACAAAAAAGCACAATTTTTGCAGTCTTATATACTGTACCAATGTACGGGAAAACGAAAAACCTCCTTTGGGGTTCGCACCCGTATTGTACCATCATACGACCTCGACCCCCGCATTTCCGTTCCCTTTCCCTGCACAAAGTTTCCTCGACTTATCACTTGTTGCGTGGTGTGGTATTTGTGAATACTGGTCTTGGTGAAGCAAAGCAAAATGTTTTTTGGCTCAGTCTGTTTGCGGGGAATGGCGCTTTGTACGTACTTCATCCATCCAGTGAAACCAAGGCAAAGACTGAGTAAGGCAGCGCTCGTAAACCTATCTATCTGTGTTTTGTTTTTGGCGCTGCCGAGCGCTTCGTTCTGATAAAAGCTGCGCGCGACCGACACTTTGCGAACACCCATCTCGGAAGCACAACACAAACATGCATATATATATATCTCTATATTTCTCTCTATATGTATATATATATATATATGCTGCAGACCGTTCACGCGAACGCTCTCAAGGCAAACGCGGCGGGCGAGGGGGCCAACCCAGCGGCGGAGGAGATGCTACGCAACGCCAAGGAACAAGCGGAAAAAGCGCTGCTCGAAACCAAGGTGCAGTCAGTGACAACATCGATACGTACACTTCGTATATAAATATCAAGGAGTGCATGAAGGTGTCGAGCTTTAAAACGTTACTCGTAAGGGGATATAATAGTGGAGACGAAACATTTACTGGTAGCTGTTAGGGATTGCAATTATGTTTTGTGGGATCCTTCTCTTTCGCATGTTGTTGCCTACACCCCCCCCCCCCCCCCCCTC
>MEHQ01003460.1:234928-289378 GCA_008828725.1 Saccharina japonica
TTTTTCCCCCCCCCCCCCCCCCCCCCCCCCAACCGCTCCCTCCCCCCCTTCTCTTTCGCTGTCAACGGTAGGAAGAGAACGAAGCGCTCGCAGGCCGTGTGCAAAGCCTCCAGACGGAGCTGAGCAGGGAGAAGGGCAAGCCGACCGTCATCAACAACCACGACCCTGACGCTGTAGAACAGGCAAGCGGCGGGAAAGACTATTCACATACAGTAGTAGTAACGCCTGCTCTTATGTAATAATAAAAATGGTTGTATATGGGAAATTGCGCGTTGTACGCCGCTAATACGCACGTAGGCGGGGGTCTCTCGCTTTTTCTGCAACCCACCGCCGCTTCGTTTGAACGTGTGCTTTCATCCATCTCTCTCGTACGCAATATTTGTGTCCACGCTCTTGGAACCTGCCCAAGAAAAAAATGTGTTTGTTTTTTGTCCGCGTTGTTCAGTTTTTGTGCTCGCCGTGGAGTGATCGAAGACTCAACGAGACTGCTGGCGGACGCTATCACGGGGGAACCACAGTAGTGTAATCAGGACCCCCTACATACATAAAAACCTATATGTTACATCATTTCTACTAAGTTTATTTGGTCCTAATTACTGCGTTCAGACGACGTCGTAAACAAATAATTTGAGAAGAAACGACGGCATTTTTAACTCTGTGCTCGTGGATTTTTTTTTTCTCGTTGTTCCCTAACATCATCCGCATATATATATATATATATATATATATATCATCCTAGTACTCGTGGGTGGATTTCATTTTATTGTATATCCCTCCTTGAAATACACAGGCCGAAGTTTTACGCAACCATGTTTTCCCCTCTAAATACGCAATTTTTTCACCGTCGGTGCTAAGTTGTTCACGTTTTCAACTCATTCGCCGTTTTAAAAACCTGCGCCTAAACCAAACTAAATAGCCTAAAGTTCACAGACACAGCTTGCTGTGTTTCTCTCCAGGGCCTCCGAGACGCTCTACGGGACTTCCGCAGGCAGAGCAACGGACAGCTCTCGGGAGCAATCGACGCCCGCTCTCGCGCTACGGACGAGCTCGAGGCGGCGCTCGAACAGGCGCGCGAGAAAGACAAGGCGGTGGCCGCGGCGAACGCCGAGGTGGCGCAGCTGCAGGAACAGCTGAAGGTGGGTTTGACTCACTTTTTTAAAACAAAATGCATGTACCTGGTTCATACATGATTTCTATCTTTGGGCGGCGAAATATTACTGTATAGGTAAGGTTGTTCGTGGTATGGGGGGATATAATTAATTAATTTAGTGAAAGAGGGAAAATAGTATCATACAAAAATGGGGCGGAAACATAAGGGCCGTTTGGTTTTCATAGTTATACCCCAACGATCCTTACATTTCCGTCTAGAGATGGTGCTACGGTGGGGGGAGGGGCGGGGGAGGGTACTCATTTGTTGCTTGCCTTAGTCATTTGACCATTGATCACGTATCCCTTTCGAGACGAAGCACCGTTCCTACTCCTAATAGAGACACATCCAACACTTGGGCGCTCATTACGCTGTTTCCATATATTACAGAGAAAAAAAATGCTAATTTTATCCCCTTCCTGTTTCGCCGCCTGTGGCCACCATCTATCTCCTAAGATAGCGATCGTTTTCTCGCTACTATTTAGGGTACCAAACTGCTCCATGTCACACTCGTCTATTTTCCTCATCTCCTCCTCCAACACATCCCTTTCCTCCTTGTACCTTTCACATTCTCCCACTATGTGAATTCTACTCTCTATGGCTTTGCCACATGGGCACATCTGTGCATCTACTTGGGGGGGGGGGGTCACTTTATTAAGGTCCTTGCTATGCTTCCGCTCAGAGCCACACTCAGCCGAGTGAAACCCCTACTACGCTTCATTTGCATGCAGTTCATCATAATAAGGTTTTGTGGTTATTTTTCGTTTGTTTGTTTCGTGATAACATGGATGGCATTTTTTTTTTGTTGCGTTGCGTTGCGCACAACCAAGTTGTTTTTTTCAAGCCCCATTGAGCTCCTCGACATCTTTGCTTAACATAAATATTGGCATCATACCGCCACCCCCCCCCCCTCCCCCCCCTACCGTACGAGCACCAGTCTACCTTACATTTTCGCCCAGAGGATATACCTGGTATGTACATATGTACCACTTCTATTAATAGGCGGGAATGTAAGGAGTTATACTCGCAGGCGGACTAATAATCCAAGGGGGCATATACGAGCTGTCATTACGTACGTATATGCATGCAACCCACTCACGCTGCGTGTTTTAGTGTTAGTGTTAGTTTTCGTTTTCGTTTTCAGCTTTAGCTCTAGTTTTTGTCTTACTAGTAGTTTTAGTTTTAGTTTTAGCTCTACAGTAGTTTTAGCTTTAGTTTTAGTTTTAGCTCTATTAATAGTTTTCGTTTTCGTTTTCGTTTTAGCTTTAGTTTTAGCTTTAGTTTTCGTTTTAGTTATAGTTTTCGTTTTCGTTTTATGGCGTTTTTCTCCTGTTGCAACATGCCACTGCTGTTATATTGTGGGTGTCCTGTATTACTGCCTATCTCTGTCAAGGTGAAGAGGGTCTCCGCGCCATGCCGGTGGCAGCGGTGGGATTGGGGGGGGGGGGTTCGGGGGGGGGTTCGGAGGGGAGGTCCTCCTCGCACGCAAATGCTGGCGACCCTCTTTTTTTTATTTAGTTTAGCCGAGAGGTTCAATTAACTCTGTGGTAGGTTTCAATGTGTTCTCGATCCTCTAATGGCCACCGACCGTGCATGCATGCTCCAAACACCAAGTGGGGAGAGGGACTCGGTGAACGCATTGTTTGAGCACATCGTCGTTGATAACTATTTGGAACGTGGCAGTGGGGGTGGGGAGAACAAACACGGGGCAAGGGGAGGAGGTATGCAAGGGTGTGAGTCCTGCGGCGTATAGTGTCCTTTGCGTATATGGTGACGAGACCAAGTATCACTCGTACGACCTACGTGTCAGTTCTAGGTCGTGCCGTACCGGAAGGAAAGTATGGTCGAGAGGGGTATAGCTGTTATGCCGAGCCCATTGGCACTGAAACAGCGACTACTTTGTGCTTCCTTGCTTAGCAGGGATGACATGGCTTGACACTGCATTATCCCCGCTTTGGCTGCGACATCCCACAATTACCCCCCCCCCTTCCCCCCCTTTTCGCACAAGGGGAATGATTGTATCACGTAGTGTGATATGGTAAGGCATCCATGAGGCAGATACATAGTAATACCCATTGCTGTCTCTAGAAGTGGCCACACCAGAAATTTAATCAATTCATTGGAGGCTGTCGTCCATATGCAAGTCTGCCTCAGAGGCGGTTCTTAGCAGGATGCAGCTCACCCTTCATGCGACTCGCCCAATACCTCACTACGCTTCGCGCTTGGTGCAAGCAATGTCTGCCTGGTTGGTGAAAACCCAACGTGCTCCGTCCCGGCATTGTAGGGATGCGAGGGTCTATGGTCATATGACTACGGCCGTGCACGATATGAGTACCCCCCCCCCCCCCCTCCCTTTTTCGCCTGCATCCCATCCCCACACCAATAAACCCCTTGATGTATATATATTAAATACTATATATATTAAATATTTATATATATATATACACGCGCAGGCCCTTCGTCAGTCTGCCGCGGCAGCAGCGAACAAAGCTGCCTCTACTTCGCCAACCCCTCGCGCGACACCGACAGCGACCGACGAAACAACGGATCAGTCGCTGCTCCCGTCGGTAGCGGGGAACCCTTCCACAAACGCCGGAGAGGGAAAAGGGGAGGGGGAGGGGGAGGAGGAGGAGGAGGAGCGGGGTTTGTCGCCGGTGGACTACGACGGGCTCGTGGGCAGGGCGTTAAGCGGAGAAGATGGGGTGCTGAGCGAGTTGCGGAGGAAGGCTCAATGTGTTGAAGCGGTGAGACGTGGGCGTATGTATGGATGAATGGGTTCCTGGTGTCATGGTTTTATTGACACGGAGTCGGACGTACTTCTGTCGTCACATACATGAGGGTTTTTTAATCGTGCAGAGTCGGTTTTAACATGGCCCTTTAGTTGCATTACCGTCAAGTGTGCTTGCAGTACTCGTACGCACTTCCGGGCGTCGTTTACGCTTGCTTATAGTGCGCATTCCGTGCGGGGCGGATTCTAGCGCCCTTCCCCGCTCCTGTATACGAGTGTTGCGGCTTGGGAGAGCTGCGTTTTTGCGTGCTGTTGGGTGCACCTCACTCAATGGTTTGGCTCGGGAGACCGTTTTTTGCGTGCTGTTTGCGTCACCACCTCAAGGAGCGGAACGAGATTTTCAGGTACTAAGATACAGGCTGCTGCCGTTATTATTACCAGTATGACTTTACAGCGTAACGGTAACTTTCTGCAACTTTATTATTTATCGTACGCCCCATGTCGCTTCACCTACACTATCACCTGTGGGTCGTCGTAATGAAGGCCTAACTCCTTGCACCCCTCAAAATACCCCCGTTGCCGTGTGGCGTGCTGAGTTCATCGCTCGTGAATGCTCGTCGGCTTGCGTCGAAATACTACGTATCACTCCAGCTAAGCGCATTTTGCTATCAAAAACGTTGGCCGTCGTAGTGTTTTTTTTTCTAAGATGCGCGACGTGTACAAACCGAAATACCTCCAACATATATACGAACCGAGAATCAATCTCACCCACCACAAAAAAAAAAACACGCTCACAGCCAGCCAAAAACGATTGGGCAGCTACTCTTTAACCCATTCAGAACTGAAAAACTTATCCCACACTTATTCCAAGCAGTTTGTCCTCAACGGGTTAAGGGGGGATGGGGATAAGGCTTATTATGTCTCTTTACCTCGCTAGGACGCCCGCCCACCCACCCACCCACCCACCCGCTCTCCGATTTACTACGAGCCATCTCCGGCACTGTTTTGAGAAGGGTTCTCTCCTTGAAACTACGAAATACCCCGCCCCCCCCCGCCCCTCTCTCGTCCCCTCGTACACGCCTATGATCTCGGCCCACCGTGTCCTGACCCCCCGTGCGTGACACTACAACCTCAGACATATCATCTACAGATAGATCATCATCTACTAGATCATCACCACGCTATATATGATATGACGTGCGGGATCTGTGTAGCACAGATCCCACCGATGAAACAGGTGATACTACCGTATATAGATCATGCAGCGTATACAATACGAAGTATATACATACGGCCCCCACACCGACAACACGAGGCAGATCATATATACAGAGATTAGGAAATAGACCTACCTGGCTTCCAAAAAGACTTACCGGTAGGTAATGAAAGTGGGGAGAATGATCGGCGATCTGATCTATCTGTCTGTCTTCCCGGTGATCTGATCTATCTGTCATGACAAACGTTTTTTTTTTTTTTTCAGGCACAGCGACACTGCGAGAAAGCCGATCAAGCGTTTTCCGGTGTTGTGGACTGTTGCGGCGAGGGACTTTCGTCGGTAGAGCGCATATTGGGCCGGAACATGGCCCTCACAGACGGAAAAGACGGTGAGAGAGAAAAAAAACAGCTAGACTATACTCTATACTCTTGACTCCTGAACGTGTATACTCGTGTATATGTAGAGGTTTCGAGACGGGGAGCGGGACGCCGGAGGGAGGGGGGGGGCGTACTTATTTGTTGCTTGACTCAGTCATTTGCGGACTTCATTTTCATGCATGGCCGTGGTCGTATGGCCATAGACCCTCGCATCCCTACAATGCCGGGACGGAGCATGTTGCGGGTTTTCACCGACCAGGCAGACATTGAACGCTAGCACCAAGCGCGAAGCGAAACGTGAGGTGTTCGGCGAGTCGCATAAAGGGTGAGCTGCATCCTACTAAGAACCGCTTGTCAGGCGGACTTGCGTACAGATGACAGCTTCAATGAGTTAATTAAATTTATGGTGTGGCCACTTCCTGAGACATCAATGAGGGGAGGGGGACGGGGGGGGGGGGGGGGGGAAGGGCGTTATTGATGGAGAGGGGTTGGGGGGGTGGGGAAGGGGGGGTTTTCACCAACCAGGCAGACATTGCGGGGGGGGCGTACTCATTTGTTACTTGCCTTAGTCATTTGACCATTGACCACGCATCCCTTTCGAGACGGAGGGGGATAATTATTTTTTTTTTTGTTATCGGAGACGATATTTGACGGTAGAGCGACGGTAGAGTGACGGTAGAGCGACGACGACGACGACGGAGGGGGGGGGCGTGCAAATAAAATGAATCTGGAAGTCGAGAACCAGCACCCTTGGGTTTGGGTAGAGAAGGAAGCCGAGAGGGCAGGTGCCCTTTCTAGAGTCGCAGGAAGGCACGTGCGGCGGCTTTTGTGCTTGAAAAGGGTGGTTGCAACAAAAAAAAAAATGCCTCTTCGTGTTAAGGCTGGGAAAGAGGGAAAGCGGGGAATTATAACATTTGCTGCTTTCGTTGTCTGGGTTTTGCGGATGCTTCCCCTCCTTTCTGACCGTGAAACGGGCGACGCTGCCTTGCTCTTGTCGAAACCCGTAAAAATGATGTATGTGAAAAAAAAAAAAAAAAACGAAGCGTCTGAAATCCAGAGGGCCTTGGCGGCTGCTCTGGAGAGAGCATTGGCCTCGGCGTCGTTGCTTCTGAGGGAGGCGCTAGTCGGGCGGATCAGGGCGTGCGAGGCCGAAGAAAAGGTGCGGTGCGAAAACAAAACAAACACGCAATAATGAGCATGGTATACCTTGTTGGAGTCTTATTTTTTGTCGATTGGTCGTGGCTTATAAGGCTTATAATAAGGTATAATAAAATAACAGGCTTACGAGGCACAACCGGAGTGGTATGATTGCTCTTATTTGTGACAACCAAAAGTATCCCCCAAGCATTATAATCGCGATTTTTCGATTTCAAGCGCACGCCGCGTGCTGGTGTTCACTCGAATCATAGCGTGCTTTATAAGCGAGAGTGCTTGGACCTTGATTGGGTAGCTCTCGTACATTGAGAGCACGTGACAGCGTTCATCGTTGGTAGGTATTTGTTTGTGTATGCCGACCCATTTCGGCCACCTCAAGGCAACCCGAAACAAAGGCTCTACGTACAAGATATCAGTTTGGGGTGGAACTCGTAATACTTCGGTATTCTTCCACTCCAGAGTTTTTGGAGCCTGCCTGTTCTGTGCCCACGAACTCCTGTAGACTTTTGTTGGTGAGTTAATGTGAGCACAACACCACCACCAACAACAACAACCAACAACAACACCAACACCAACACCAACACCAACGCCACCAACCACCAACCACAACACCACCACCAACAACAACAACAACAACAACAACAACAACAATACCAAGATATTATATCGAGCATGAGCGATGACCGGTTTCGATTCGATTGCTCGCGCCGCGACCAGGTATCGGTGGGACAAGAAACCGCAGACGAGGAACGTACGAAGTCAGAGGCATTGGCGAGAGAGAAGGCGGACCTCGTCGACGAACTCCAGCAGCGTCTCGTGAGTCGCCCTCTTCTATTTGTACGGGGGGGAAACGTACTACTGTAGCAATCAGGGCCAAATATGGCGTGTAAACGTAGGGGGATATACGTATGTGTTGTTGTTTTCGGGTTTATCGTGGGTTCTGCTTACTCTTTTTACTACAATAGCCCACCCGGAATAGTGTTTCTGGCCGTGCTATTTGCTATGTACGTTCATTCGAGCCGCCATCGCGCCTTGGTCTGAGGGAGTGACCCGTGGATAATTTGGTTGAGTACATCCTATAGCTTCGAAGTACCACCACCAGGTGTGTTAGTCTTCTTCCCGGTCTCTGAGAGAGTCACACCTCCATTTTATCACCATCGTGATATACGAGCGTGTCGAGCGTGAGCTCCCCTGACCTGTCCTACCCCCCCCCCCCCTCTTACGCCTACTTTGTACGTAGAAACCTCTCATGTATTTAGTCCGGTGACATCGGTCGTGATTTTTTCGGAATTGCCTTCAGCACCCCTTCTCCCCCCCCTTAAGAATTGAGCACAACATTTCGGGAGGAAAAAAAAAACTTGGATTTAGTTTGGGATGCCTTTTTACATTAGTGAAAGAGCTAACTACAGTAATTCCACCTCTCTAAGAAAACCGTTTACACTATACATATGTCTCCCTCCCATGCGTTTCATACTCCATTCATACGGCAACAGGCGCAAGCGACTGTACTCCGGAATGAACTTGCAGCCGTCCGGCAAGAGCTGGTATCTAGCGAGAAGCAGCAGCAGCAGCAGCAGCAGCCCACTTCGCCAGTCGGAGGGCGCGACGTCGACCTTAAGCCACCACCATCACCACCAGCGGCGGTTGCCGAGACCTTGCTGGGGGAAGAGACCTCGAAGACGGGAGCCACCGAGGACGGCGATGACAGCTCGACGTGGCGCGACCGGTACGAGCACCTCGCAGGCCTGTTTGCGGATCAAGCAAAGGAGTTAAGCGAGAAGGTGGGCTGGGACGGTCGGAAAATCGATTTGCCACAATCGTCCATTATCGGTCTTCTTCTTCTTCTTCTTCTTTTTTTCTCCCGTTAAGTTTGTGCACACACACACCCAGCAGACAGCGGAGGCCGATTTTTATGTTATGCGGTTTGGTTGGGTTCGTGTGACCGTATATATAACACACATATATATATATATATTTTTATAGTGTGCCTCGTAGGTGGAAACTAATGAATGCCTTGAATTAGGATGAGCTCATTAAATCTCCTGAATATATATATATATATTATACGTACATATTACGGGTGATTTATTTTACCGCTTGGCAAAGAAAGTGACGTTTTTTTCTTCAAATGTGTCTGGCTGAGATTGACGTGATGGAACTGGGCCCTTTCAAACTACTGTATATATCATATGTACTGATGTACTGGTAAACGCCATTGGATGGCACGGTGTGACAATACAAAGATTGAAATAAGAGCTGCACTTTGTCAGATGGCAAATACAATAATAGTAAACATGCTTACGTATCAGACATAAATCATGGGTAAGGCCTCTGCCCAATCTTGGCAAGGGCAGGGACGGAACGGTGGTACGTAGGTGGTTTCCGCTAGGGTGTACTGTAAACTACGTCGGAATCGACGCACAGAAACTAAAATTTGGAGGATGCGCATAGGAAGACCATAAACGACAGAATCATCATACTACTGTATTGTAGCTCGGATGTCGACCGATTATTTCAAAGGTTTTTACCTAGGATTTAGTGTGGCATAACACACCTCGTGCGAGAGCGATGTGGAGCACCGCAAGCAACAGAAGCCTACGGTATAGACATTTGACACATTCATCTGTTACAATGCTTCCAAATCGTAGGCTCTCCGCCACAGTGAGGCGGAGGTCCGGCCTTAATCCCTTTATATATATATATATATATATATACGCAGCAGGCGCAAGGGCTTGCGGGGCGGGGTCGGCGCTAGAGCTGTAAAGAAAACTCCAGGAACAAGCGCAACGAGCCATTATGATATGTATACGATACCGGGTTCTATTGTATCAAGATCTTGTCCGTTGTAAGCAAGGTGTACCAGAAGCTGCAGTAATAGTACATCAAGATCCCGCCCACTAAGATGTACCAGGTGATATTTGATCAAGATCCAGTCCACCATAAAGGTGTTCCAGGTGCTAACTACAGCATAATAAGGTGCACCAACAAGGCGCTATCCTATCAAGATCCTGGTATTGCCGGTGCTATCCTATCAAGATAATGATAACATAACATGAACGTTGTTGCTACGTACAAAGTTTTTTTTTATTGTTGTAGACGCTCGTACACAGTTGTTTGACCAAAAGCTCTGCATATTGTGGACCGTGCGTTTCTCCCCTCTGATCGGAACGACATCATCTTCCCGCGAAAGATGTCGCCGCCGACCACGTCTACCGTTGGCACCCAAAGCGAATCAGCTTTGTCGGCGGCATCATCGGCACTACTACTTGGCGGGCACTCCGATGATAACGACACCGCTTCGGACAACTCGGAGGAGGCCGCCGACGCTGCTGAGTTTCAAGATGTTCAAAACAAAAATGATTCTGAGGGGCGGGTGCTGCCATCATCAGCCTCTGATGCCACTGCCAATGGTGGCGACAAGGCAGCCGAGGGAAGCAATGGCCTTCAGGTGAGGGGGGGGGGGGGGGGGGGGGGGGGGGGGGAGGTGTACTCGATATTCATGCATGGCCGTAGTCGTATATGACCATAGATAGACTCTCGCATCCCTACAATGCCGAAACGGAGCATGTCGGGGGGGGGGGGGCGTAAGTTGGCAATTTTAACACAAGGTCGGGTGATATCGTACGGTATTATACAAGAGTACGAATGAATATATAGCATCTATCCCTTCTTCTGAGGCTCATTCTTCCTTCCTCGCCCGGGGAGCTTTATACTGTACCAGGTAGGTACCTCACTCAATAGCCGACGATGATAATTAAAAAAAAAATGTAAGCTTATTATGTAGCCCGATGTACAATCCCATACTCAACAAATACATGCCGTTCGTCCCCCCCCCCCCCTTCACTCGGCCTTAATGGCGGCGGCGGCGGCGGCGGCCTCTTACCACCACCTCCTATATATAATATGTATATGCCAAAGGTCGACAGGAGTGGCGAGGGAGCGCCAGCGTCGACAGAGGACTCACCAGACACGACCTCCATTGAGGGAGGAACACCGACCACCCTTGCCGACGACACCACGCCCGAGCACCAGCGACGACCGTCTTCTTCACCCCCGGCGGATGGTCCTGTTGGAACGCAAGAAACCACCACCTCATCTCGTATCGAGCAGAAGGACGAGGTGGACAAGGTCGATCCGGTGTCGGACGGTGGTGCTGAGGGTAAGGTTGGCGACACCACCACGTCGGAGAAGGACGTGGAAGGGGGCGGTGGCGGTGGTTTCGATAAGGCGCTTGACGCGGCAGCAGAGATAGGCGGCGACGGTAGCGGCGAAGGAGGAGAGGGAGGAGAGGGAGGAGGGGGCGCGAAGGATGGACGTTCTTCTAGAGAAAGTTCTTCTTCAAAGGCGAGAGCGGGGCGATCGCAAGAAGAGTATATTAATGACGGCACCACCACCAACGATGGAGACGGAGCTGATCGTCCTTGGACCACGGACTCTAACAGCGCCCTCGCCACGGAAGGAGCGGACCGCCCAGGAGGGTACGGCGATATCGACGAATACAGGCTACGGGACACACTTTCGGACGACGAACAAGTAAGTGACGCGGTACGTATATATATATATATATACCTGGTAGTCCGCAATGATGACTAACGTTGTGCGACTTTTTTACGAGTTAGTTGAGAAGAGGTCTCGCCTGGCGACCGAGCTTTATACCTATCTATCTACATGCTTGGGCACGCCATAAGTTATTGGGTAGAGTCTCCGCGCGATGACCAAGCAGTCTTGGGGGTCGTTCGTTCATGCTTTTGAGCCCTCCCGGTCGGTGTCGGTCAATGCGCTTCCACTTCCAAGCGTTCAAGCCAATCGCTGTTGGTCAGTGAACACAAGTTAACACGACACGCGCATAGATTAGCCCCCCCTCCCCGTCCCGTCCCTCTCCCGCGACATCAAGCCATTATTCGACACCATCATCCAATATGCAAGAACGTCGTAGGCACAAGCCACCGAAGTCCGCCTCGCAGGCGCTTCTTAGTAAGATGCAGCTCACCCTTGATGCTAACCCGGCGCTTCGCGCTTGATTCGAAGCAATGCCTGCCTCGCCGGTGTGAAAACCTGACGTGCCTTCGTCCCGGCGTTGTAGGGAGTGCCAGGGTCTATCTGTTGTCATACGACTACGGCCATGCATGACAATGAGTGGACTCCCCTTTCCATCCCCCCTCGTCGCTCGCCCCGCCGCGATACCTGTACGAGCATACACGGCCGAGAGTGAAGATTATGGGTAGATGCCTTTCTCTCACAGCCTTTCCCGTCTGTGATAATGGCCATGTTTCGGCGGCCATGAATGACAACGAGTACCCCCCCCCCTCCCCTCCGCCATCGACATGCCACGGTATTCCCCTCACGGACAACACAGAACTGCGCCGAGTGTCCCGCACTGAGGAAAGATCTGGCGGATCAATCGGCAGAGACAGCCAGGGCGAGGGAACAGGTTTGATCCCGAATACCGATTGACAAAGAAAAGGCGTATATGTACTGAAGTATATATGCGGGGGCGCAGGGGACGATGACGCGTAACATCTATATACGTGTGGTTTGATCGGTGTCCTTTCCTGGCTTTTTTTTCGCGAACAGTTTTCGGTTGCGCCGCAACCCACCCCCCCCCTATGTACCGAGCTACCGGGGGTGAATTTTGGTTTCGCCACCACGGACCCCCATGATGTTGCTTGCTACACACAAGGGTGTCGCCCAAAAATTAATGACTTTACCTGTTCGTCAGGCTTTGTGTGGCCATCCACCCCATCCCGTGCGGATGGATGGCTTTCAACTCGGCGAAGACGAGGCACTCACGGGCCGGCCCCTACGAGGCCGTGCCAAGCGCGAGATTGATTGATTGATTGATTGATTGATTGATGCGTTGTGCGGTGTATCTCGTACGTCTTATTATTATGTAGTTATTACAAAAAAACTGCTGTCAGGTGCGATAGTTCGACCGATTGAGTTGGTTGATACTCAACTTTGCGTGTTTTTTTTGTCGAGCGATCGTTTTTTTGTTTGCGGCACTGCGTCATGTTCACCACCGCCGCGTGCATCGTCGTGCTCAGATAGATCTGCACACCTTCTATATATATGCTGCGGGAAAATGCCCTTTTTTTTTCGTCACACGGGGGGGAGGGAGGGAGGGAGGGGGGAGGGGCATCGAAAAAAAAAGCGGATGATCTGTGTTACTTCACTCCGCACGTAACGGAGGGGAGATACCACACTTCGCAAACCCGGGACCGGCGTACAATACGTCCGATACTTAAGAACACTCGTATATACGCTGTCCTACTTCGTACATACTTCGTATACATACATCCTCTGGATACTTGCCGAATGCGCGACACCTCTCTTCCCCTCCTTTTCAGCAACTCGTGTCTGAGCGGGAGCTGGAAGCGTCGGAGCATCGCATCCAAGTGATGACTGCAGACATTGCCTCTCTGCAGAGGAGGCTAGCGGAGCACGGGAATGTGATACGTCGCGCCCAAGTCCTCGCAGAGAAGGTAAACAAAAAACACACACACATATATAACATGATCGAAAAACTCATCGCCATTTATACAAATATATAAGAGGTCGTATAACTCCTTCAGATATACAACCACATATTTTTTTCAGGGAAAACTAGTATTTAAATGAGTGCGGGGTCATTTCTGTCGTGGTGTGGGTTCAGCAATCTGGTTCACATGCCCAGTCAAGATAGCCCAGTGCTGTAAGCCACACGAAAACCACGAAAACCAAAGAGAAACCAAAGAAAAAACATGAAGCACTCATGAAACGGACTACGGACGTGGCGCATTCTTTTTTTTTTAGGTGAACACGCGAACCACATCAGGCCAGACACAGCAGCAGTGAACGGTGCTATACACTGCTTCTACAACAATACACTATAATAGAGAGGGTATGCGTGGGGCGAAAATATTAAATTATACTAATTCGAGAAATAAAATTGAGTTTCCAGCTACGAGGCATACGACATCATCATCACCATCGATTTTGTTAACACCACACGGCCTTTTTTTTGCTTCAAAATCACCCCACTCCACCCCATCCCACCCCACCCCAACACCGCACTATCAACAGGTCGCCGCGGCACCGGGAATCGAGTTTGAGCAGGCGCAGGAAGCGCAGGAGTTCAAATCGTTGTCGGACAAGGTAACCGCCGGTCGAGGCCGTGGCGTCGACGGCGGTGGGCCGAGACTGCCCAAACGAAAGAGCGCCGCGGCAACTGGTACGAGGGGAAAGCGCCGGCAAGGGTCGCCACCGCACTCCGGGCGCGGCGGGGGTCGCGGAAGCGTGGTAATGTCAGCGGCGGCAGAAACTGGCGCAGGTGGTAGTGGTGGTGGTGGTGGTGGTGGTGGTAGCGGTGGGAAAAAGAAGCGCCAGTCTGTGGCGAGTGGTGGTAGCGCCTCAACTGTTAGCCGCCGGGGAAGTCTTCGCAAGAAAACAAGCGGTAACAACGTTGGTGGTGGTGGTGGTGGTGGTAGTGGCGGTGGTGGTGCAAGGAAGTCTGCTTCCAAGCGGCAAGACGCAACGGAAGGGGTAGGCGCAGCGGAAAATTCCGAGCCCAACAAGGCGGAGGAGCGTAAGGTTTCGAGGCGGTTGGAGCTTGCCGCCCAGGCCTTATCTAACGCCGGACCAGCGACCGGTGCAGCGGAAGAAGAGCAACAACACAAGGGTGTCAAAGGGTCGGAGGAAACAGCAGTGGCTGCAGAGGAGGGGAGGAGGGAAGCAGCCGAGGCTCATAACCTACAAGTCATCGCACCTGGCGCCTCACAGGGAGATGGTTCGACAGCTTCCGAAGTTGAAATCGTCCAGCCCCAGGGCGACTACGAATCGTCGCCGAACGAACGGCAGCAGGAAAAGCAACAACAACACCCCGTTGATTCGGCGCGTTCTGATGACACTTCTTCGGCTGCAGCCGGGGTCAACAAAAAAAAACGAAACGCTTCTTCTTCTGCTGCGAGTGCTGTACATACGGATGCTGCGCCGGCACCGGCGGTCGAGAGCGGAAGAAGTGGTGGTGGCGACGGTGGGGGTGGGGGCGCTGAAACTGGAAGCAGCGAAGAACACCCGTCTTCTTCCTCTTCCTCTTTGCCTCGCACGCCACGAGAGCAAGGGTCGCCTTTCGAGCCTTGGCTGCATGGGGAAGAGGAAGCGGCCAGCAGCCTGGGCTCCCCATCGAGCCGCCTCGCCTCCCCCTCCTCCAGGCTGGAACGCACCGATTATATCGACGGCATATTGGGTGGGCTCTCGCCGGCTACTTATTCGACGGACGGCGAGTTCTTCGAGGAGGAGGAACAGCAGCAGCACCACCACCATGAGGAGGCATCCGTGTCGAAAGAAAACGATGTTTCAGAGCATGGAGAGGTCGTAGGAAATATAGCCCGGGAAAGGCGGCAAGTCGGCGATGGTCACATTCCCACGGAAGCTTTCGTCCCTTCTGAGAGGTCCCTTGCCGCCTACTGCCAGGTGATGATGACACAAAGATCTGAGAAGAAGAAAAAAATAGCTCTTTATATCCGGTTGAGATAAAAGCGACAGGATGTTTTTGGTGCATTTTTGAGTTGAATGTTCAACAAACTTGAGAGTTTTGTTTGTTTGTTTGTTTGTCAGGATGCGCGGCGTGAATTATTTTGTGTATTTTGCTGGAGGTTCCAAGGGATGTTCTGTAGCATTTGTTTCTTCCTATTGCAGTATCAGCACCGCCAAGTTATCTGTGCTGGCCGTAATTCACGAGAGGCTTATGATGTTATATATGTCGGAATTTTTACCCTACGTGCGTCGTTGGCAAAGTTCTAGATGAGTAGGCAGTTCGGTCAGAGCTGTGATTTATTTATCGTTGAACTGCTGTGAATGGCGCCCCAACGCTACATATATACGTATACGACACGTATGGCCTAAGCACTTGAACGCTTGGGCATGCATGGTTTACCAAGCACTACGAAAGAATTCGACGGCACCACGTCTCAATTTACAAAAGCTTTACAGCAATGCGCTTACAAATAGCCAAACAATTTCCCATGTATTGACGACACTTTTCTGGGCCCAGCCTCGAGCCCAATTTATCTTAAAATGGCAACATGCTAATTGACAAAACAAAAAACAAACGAAAACAGGCAGCGGCTCGGTGTAAACTGATTATCGAGGAGCTGGAGACCGTGGCCGAGCTATCGTTGGAGAGCAACGCCGGCGGGGGCGGCACGGTCGGAGAAGAGGCGGACGAAAATCTACGGCGGCTAACCGAACGCTACTCGGAATTGACAGATGTCATGATGGAGTGGGGGGTGGAGGTGAGCGACACAGTTAGTGTCATGAAAAAAAAAAAACATCCATGAGGAGGGGGAAAAAAAAAGCGAGAGAGAAGAGAGGAGCCTGAAAACTCATCATCGGTCCAAAGGTCTACGTAACATGGAAGGGAATCGTTAGACCGAATGTATCGCTGACTACCAGCGTAGCAAGAAGAAACAAAGAATGAACAGTCTGAGCCGTCGACAATCCCACTGCCGGGTTCAAACCATGCGATGCCAAGGTCATGGCGCCATACACGCTCTGCTGGTGCCAAAGACGTGTCGGACACGCACCGATCTTGAGAGCTACATAGCTGGTAATATCATACCTGATATAGACTAAACCGTGGCGTCTACCCCCTCCCCCCCCCCCAACGTGCTCCGTCCCGGCATCGTAGGGATGCGAGGGTCTATGGTCATACTACTACGGCCACGCATGAAAATGAAGTACACCCCCCCCCTAATGAAACAATTTTCATCATAGATGTGGAACTCCCAGAAGTTGGGGTCGTTTTGTGGGGACAACCCGTGGCTGAAACTGAAAACACCGGTCCTCCACTAGACGCTGAAATGCGCCACTCTTGGTGTATACTCGTACGTAGCACAAATTGTTTGCAGGCATACCAGCGGGGGGGAGCCCGAAAAAAACAGAGAAAATGGAGCCACATACACAAGCCTAGCAAGCCCAAAAAGAAAAGCAAATCGGAGGTGTAGGGATATATTTCTGCGCCAAGCGAATCGACATTTGTGTTTTTAGCTTTGGTTGCGCTTGTTTTTGGTATGCCCCCTTTCCGACTGGCTCTCGAAAATTAAAATGTGGGTTCGTGTTTTTTTTTTCCCGTGCCCCCTGACTTGGTATATATACACAACCCACTCATATACGGGATGTACATCCTGCATGAGGCCATCTAAAACCCGTGGTACGCGTGATGGAAGTATCACACCCTGCTTTCAATGACGAGTTTCGACGAAAATCATCGATCTCTCGTAGCTGTTTTTTTTTTTTTTTCATTTTTTTCAAAATATTTTCACCACTCGGGGCCTGTGGGGCGTTCCAATCCCCCAGACGTTGGTGTGGCGGGGATGGCCTTGCTAGGGCTGTGATTTGGCGAACTATAAGTCGCCGATTAAGTAATTAGGTTGGCTGGGTATATATTACAGTTAGTCGCGTACGGTAATTTGTGGTATTTCTGCGGTAATTTTTTTGTAGAGGCNCCCCCCTCTTCTCATTCTGGGCTTACAACACGATGCCTACTCAGTCTGCGGCCGCACTTTTGGTCGAGGTGACCAATACTGCCGCTAAGCATACGGCAATCTCGGCGTGGACTACTGCCGCTAAGGACGGAGTCGGAGTCAGCCGCGACGATAGCGAACACGGTGGGGCGAAAAGACACCGGGACCCTCCGTCATCGCTCGATAAGACCCGGCGCGAGAGGGCGAAGCTGTTTATAATGGAAAAGGTGTGCAAAAGAAAAAAAAAAGAAAAGAAAAAAGAAAAAAAGAAAAAAAGTGGTGTTGTGTCAGCGATCTATCTGGTCTAGTACGTTCGCATCATTATGCATGTATCCCTTCCAGCGTTAGTTAACCCTTTTTACAGCTCCTAATTTTGTGTCCTAGTCTACTTGCAAGTGTTTTTGTTCGTGGGTGAAGGGGGGGGGGGGGGGGGATAGCCGTGCTACGGCGGTGTATAGGGACTAGCCGTCGGTAAGGGTTAGTCGTCGGTAGGGGGTAGCCATCGGTAGGCGCTACACTTTTGAAGCCCAAACGCTCGTACTTACCGACTTACCGACGGGCTCCTCTGCTGAGGCCCTTTCTTTTTCCTTTTTCCTTTTTCCTGTTTCCTTTTTCCTTTTTCCTGTTTCCTGTTTCCTGTTTCTTTTTTCCTTTTTCCTTTTTCCTTTTTTCTTTTTCCTTTTTCCTTTTTCCTTTTTCCTTTTTCCTTTTTCCTTTTTCCTTTTTCCTTTTTCCTTTTTCCTTTTTCCTTTTTCCTTTTTCCTGTTTCCTGGTTCCTGTTTCCTGTTTCCTGTTTCCTGTTTCCTGTTTCCTGTTTCCTGTTTCCTTTTTCTTTTTTCCTTTTTCCTTTTTTTTCTTTCCTTTTTCCTCATTTATTTTTCCTCTTTCCTTTTTCTTCTTTCCTTTTTCCTTTTTCCTTCTCCCTTTTTCCTTTTTCCTTCTTCCCTTTTTCCTTTTTCCTCTTTCCTTTTTTCTTTTTCCTTTTTCCTTTTTCCTTTTTCCTTTTTCCTTTTTCCTTTTTCCTTTTTCCTTTTTCCTTTTTCCACATGCTACTACTTTATTATCACCGCCCTTCCCTCCTGCTTCCTCCTGTAGTCGAAACTCAGATACTACGTAACGAATACCTTTCAACTCTAACACTATTTGAGGTACGAGTATACCTACCAGGTATAAAAATATATACACCCTATAGGGTTGAAAAACCCGGCCCAGGCTACGTTTTTTTTTTAAATCAGAAGTCGGCATAGAGCTCCTTCAGCGAGGAGCCCCAATAAATAAAATCGTGCTATGATACGTAAAGGGGGGGAGGGAGGGAGTTTAGCCGAAGAACCGGACGATCGACAAGCTTGTGCAAGAACATGCTCTTACAACGTCTGACATATGTAACCGTACTTGTTGTACATACGTGGGATGCCGTCCTTGAGTCGCGCGTGGGCATACCCGTCGAGTGCCTAAAGGATGCCCCTTGGGCTGTCCGTGGGATGGCCGTGGGATGCCCATGCACTGCCCGTGGGCTGTACTTGACCGTGAGATGCCCACGGGCAGGCATTCATAAAAAAACAGCAGTATACTGCCAATCGTCGAGCTACCTGCTGCCCATGCGTCCAGGTCGTGCTTCGCGAGGTCATCGAGGCCTTGGGAGGTTGGGAGGCCGCGTTTTTCTTGGACTCCGGGGGCGTTAACCTCGACATCGACGTCGGCGCCTGGCCCGTGGAAGACAAGGTACGCCAACACTTGTTATGTTGGTGTATTTTTTCCACCCCATCTATCTATAGATTGCGCTTGTCGTACTTCTCCAGCTCTCTCCCCTTTCGAATACCTCGACGGGGAGACGCAGGAGCCAGCCCAACCACGTTTTTTCACGATAAAAAAAAACAGCAGTCAAACGTATCGGAATGATAACATTTCCTTCACGCCGCGAATTCGATCCAGTCCGAGTCGATATTAGAGCACACCGCCAATCACCGACATCAAAAGACGTATGTATACAGGAAAGGGCCTAATCTCGTTTTTACGGCATGAACGCATCGGACCGAGACATTCTTTCCTTCACATTTCGCGTTTTTTTTTTGTTACCCGTCCCGAGTCCAAAAACCACGCGGCCAACCCCGCTGTATATATGCTACCAGTACACCACACAAAGTCCCGCTCCAGTCTCTTTTTTTTTCTCGAGAAGTGTGGAGTGCGGTATGTTACAGGCAAAAACAAATTGCGCGACGACGCACGAGACACACGAACCTCGGATGCTATATACTCCGACTCTTCCATTTGTGCGGTATGTTACAGGCAAAAACAAATTGCGCGACGCACGAGACACACGAACCTCGGATGCTATATACTCCGACTCTTCCATTTTCGTTTCCCCCCCCCCCTCAAAAACTGCCGCTGCCATGATACTTCGTACGAGGCCATACAACACCTGTACGTCGCACGCACAATGGGAGCATCACACACAGCTTGCAAATAAAAGTAAAACACACAGCTTGCAAATAGGAGTAAAACACACAGCTTGCAAATAGTAGGAGTAAAACACACACACGCAACAACGTGCAAAGATGAGTATCGACAAAGAAATCCTCGTTCTCATCACAGCTTTCTTTTTGTTTTCATTTTTTTTTAGTAAAAATCGAGACTGCCGCCGCCTGGGAAAATTAACATTTTTTTAGAAAAACTCTCAGTTCCAGAGAGCGCTTGCCTGGTGCATCTACTAGCGGTATATAGTATATAGTATGGTTTTGGCACGCCGTGAGCAGGGCATCCACATGCATGCTCTGACAAAACTTTGATTGGTGGTGTTGCGTTTGAGTTTTTTTTCGACTTTTTTGTTTGCGTTACTTTTTTTTTTTCAGTGACGACACTCCTCCTCGTTTATTCTGAGGGGGCCGATGAGAAAAAGTTTTTTGTTGCAAACCCGAAAAAACACAATGGGACGGCGCGGGCTGTCGTTGCTTCCGATCTGCTGACCGTTATCGAAAACGTCTGGGCCTGTACCCACCACGGCACCCCCGACCATGATGATGTCATACGTAGCTCTCCAGGAAATCAGGAGGTATTCATCCACACTCGATGATCTCTACCTTGATGCATGGTATATATATATATATATGTATATATATATAGCTTGAGAACGCGCTGATGTTACGCTGTGACGAGTCCACTGAAACCCTATAAACGCTGCACGCTGCATCTGTCGGCGAATATTTCCGACGAAACCCTCGATCTCACAGCGGATGTTTTTTGTTTCTTAATCAATCAATATGTAATACCTTTTGGTAGACTATAAATATAATATATACGATATATATAATATATATGTGTGTGTACCGTGATCGCAGTTGGCTATTTTGGCCGCCCTCAACGACCACCTTCGCGACGAGCTGGACGAGAGCGGGCAAAAGCACAGCCAGGCTCTTGGTGACCTTCTCCATCGACTGCACGTGCTCCAGACGGACGCCGAGCAGCAGCAGCAGCAGCAGCAGCAGCAGCAGCAGCAGCAGCGGGCTGAGCAGGAAGCTGACACACCGGGCCCACAGGTAGGTGTGACGACGGCACCGGAGGGAGTTTGTAAGGGACAACGCACTATACTTGTGTTGAGGAAGACGGCTGCATCGGTTACTGCTGTGGTACCGGTATTCTTTTGTCTCTGTTACCGATCATTTCATTTTTCAAGTATTGGGTTGGATGAGGCCTCCTGCTCCCGCAGAGGGTCTCCCACCCGAAATTATTGCTCTCTTTTCTGACCACCAGCCTGGAGCCACATGTTACCTCACCTCACCTCACCTCACCTCACCCAAGCTTACATTATTACTTAAAATGGAACTTTGACGAACATGCAGCGAAATCTTCCGCTAGTAGTACGAGTGTAGAGCTGTTTGCTTTCAGAACAAGAAAAAATTGAAGCAGCTTGGGTCGATACGCGCTTGCTTACACTTTTGTGTGTCTGAATCTCCTCTAAATACGTCGAGCTGAAAGGCGACTGGACTCGTACCAGAAACCACAACATCTTGGGGAAAAAATTGAGTATCAACCATCCAATCGATCGATCTCACAGCTGACGTATATATCGACCAATGTTCGTACTCATCAAGCGTTTTGTCTGTAACAATTTTACTAAAAACACTGTCAGCACATTCGTACATCGGCTCCATGTACTCCCCAACCTTTTTCCGACATAATTTTGCACTGGTTCGAATATGTCGAAGCGCAGTTTGGAGCGATGAGGTTTGCACGTAAAGTGAGTGATCGGAGTGCTTGCCCTCTAGAAACTAAATTTCGTGCGCAAGATAGTAATGCTCAAGAAGAGTAGACGTGGTTTGACCGTCGGCTTCCGTTCTGTCCGCGGCTGTTGCGCACGTTGTCGAAAATATAGGAAGTACGCTTGATCTGGCACACAAAGACGGTTTCGTTTGTTTTTTTTTCATGCTATCCACCGACCCTACGTACGTCTTCGTCGTCTTCGTCAGTCACTCACTCCCGCGGTCAAATGGTAGACGTTCTTGATAGTGAAAGACTTGCAAATAAATCAGCTCAACACACGGACTTGCAAAGTAGCTCAACAGGTTTCCGTCACAGAAATACTGTACGTACGTACCTTGCACGAAAAAGGAAAAGCCCATTTAGGCCAATTTCATGATCACGTGTTTCACCTGTTAGAGGGGACCATGGTAAGCACAATTCGACGAAAGTTGACGAGGGAGGAAAGTGCTGAAATCTTCTCGCGATAAAAATGCAAGGCAAGAACCGTAGTGGGGGAGGAGGGAGAAGAGCCTACTCTGTGACCCCGGGTCTGAGTTACGACTAGGAAGGAGAGAGAAAGGAAGGGCGAAGATAATAAATGGAATGGACCAAAAAAATAAATAAAAATAGTAAACAGTACCTACGTGAAACACATAAAAAAATATATATATATATATATATATTTCCCTATTTTTATAAAGAATCGTAACAACATTTGGTCCGAATAGTGGAAGCTCCTTCGTATTTGACATTGGTCGACGCTTACATCATACCACCAGGTACCGTATCTATGATTGGTCCGGCCGTCTTGTGTGCACCAATCACACGACGACGTCGAGTGCCTGCCGTACCGTAATACCGAGACACAAAACCATCGAAATGTGCGACCAACCATGCCAAAAAGTATCAATACAAAATGGTTGCCCGCCCCGTGCCGCCCCCCGCAAAAATCCGTCGCGACACCCGAAGTATCCCGAGGCAACACCAGAAGGAAGTGCTCCAGCGGGTCCCCAGCCCTTGCCGACGGCGGGGGGCAGGGATAGCCGGGAAGAGTTGCCAGCGGATGTGGACGGGGCACGAGCACTCGCGGAGGGCGGCAGAGGTGGGAAAGCGCTCAGTCAAAATTAAAATCGGAAGGAAAATGACATGTCGGGATGCAACTATTAATGCTGCAGTTTTGGTTTCTTCGCTTTAGGAGGAGCTCTAAAAAACTGTTAGTAAAATTCAGTATTTAGGGTCCATATTAACCCCTTTAGCACTGCAGTCCCGTTTTGGGGACACACGACTCTAATTCTAAGTAATTTGTCCCCAAAACGGGACTCCAGTCCTATAAGGGTTAACGAGTATAAAATAAATTCAATTTGGAAAAAATAAAATTCAAATTCGCTTTTCATTGGTCAACACACGCACCAGCACCCCCCATGATCCTAATCTTTGGTGCTGGTGTTATGGTATTGCTGGGCTAGGTTCCTCACACTGGTGCGCGTGTTGACCAATGAAAAGCGGATTTGAATTTTATTTTTTCCAAATTGAATTAATTTTATATTCGTTAATATGGGCCCTTAGTCACCCGAGAAACGGAGGTTGAAAAACAAAATGAAAACCGCAGCCCGACGTACGTACGAAATAGACACATTCACACAGAAAAACGAAAGCATCTACTCATATATATATTATTATTATTGTTATGCTTGCCATCCGACAATGTGTAGTGTTGTTCCAAAAAAAGACTCAGGGAACAGAAAGTGAAGAACTCTCCAGATCAAAAGCGTAGCAGTATCATGCGACAAATCAAAACCGACAAGACGCAAATAGATACTTACACGAGGTAAAACACAAACATATTATTACGTGGGACCATAGTAAATACAAGTAAATAGGACCTACGGTGCACACAAACACCTATATATGTACGTCTTTTTACTAACAATAGTTGGTCCTATTTACTTATGGTTCCCCGTATGCAACGGTGTTCATACGATACTGGGCACTGTAGGTTACACAGTCGAGGAGGAAGATCCCCTCAGTCATCAACATTCGGGCCCATAAGTGCTAGGACCCTGATTTAAAACGCGTGTACAAGAGCAAACCACAAGGAACGTCGTATAACGCCAAAACGTGGCACTCCCCGTGACCTAGATAGGTATATACACATATATATTATATACCAGGCATATATATACAGGAAACGCGAGGTTTTGATCACCCTGGCGGAGGGAAAAAGAGCGGCAGCCTCGAAGGGTAGGCAGGCAGGTAGGCAGTCTCAGCTCGGCAAGAAAACACCCCCGAGGTGGGGTACGGTTCACTCTACCGACACTCGGATCACTCTTCAGTGAGTCATCAACTGCTAGGTTGAGGTATCAGCATCATCGCGCGCTTGCGACAGCAGTAGTAAAATCTGCCACACATACAGTAAAATCACGTGACGGTCTACAGTCAGTATACAGATCATCTGGATCCTAGCCTGCCGCTCTGAGATGATGTTATGCAAGATCTGTATAGTACAGATCCAATTGCCCGGATATATGTTCAAGACCATACAGATCCACCTGGAAACGTGAGAGCTAGATCATACCTTGGTACATATCACACATACGATCAGGAGTAAGTTTGCCCTGAAATGCCTACGTAGATCATTCTACGAAGTAGTGCATTGCCACGGTGGAAGGGGGGATGTTTTTTTTCTTTTTTTTAGCTCCTCACATGAGGCGCTCAATACACCATACACACCCGAAACGCCAAATGAAGGAAATGGAACACCGAAGCGGGACATTTTTTTTCGGGTTCAGATGACATCACAACAAACAAAACAAAAAATGACTTTTTTTTTTATGGTCCCATGAATGTTCTTATTGAAATGTTCGCGCCAGTCTGTCGCCACGTCGTCACGCACAGGTACCAATATGTCCCAAAATAGAAGCACCTTTTTTTCATTAACCCTTATGGGACTGGAGTCCCGTTTTGAGGACAAATTACTTAGAATTAGAGTGGTTTGTCCCCAAAACGGGACTGCAGTCCTAAAAGGGTTAAACATGACCTCGAAGAACGTTTGTTCGCGCACTCCGACCAACCTTTCCATTTCTCTACCAATAGTTAAAAAAAAAAAAACACACGTGTGAAAAGTATCATCCTAACTCGGTAGCTCTTCACACAACACAAGAAGAGTACGCGTAGCTCAAAACCGGTCCGAAAATAAAATTGCCTCAAAAGCAAAAAATAAAAACGCAACCCCTACGTACGTACGTACGTACGTACGTACGTGCGTACCGTGGGATGTGAGTCTATACAGGGGATGATCGGTGATCTGCCAGATGTGTTAAATCTCCCCATTCTCCCATGAAGAGGGCATTGACAGCGCCTATGTACGAGAGAGGCATAGGAGCTGCGATGGAGCTCATTGCGACGGGTAACAACGGCTTGCACCCGTTTACAATTGACGCCTTTGCGCTTGCGTCCGGGCACTTGACGTCAAAATAAAAGAGATACGTAGTATATACGCCGTATTGATAGTCTATGTACGTGGAAAAATCCGGACGCGGGTATTTAGCAGACGCCAGGACAGATAGGTGTGGGTCATGACAATGCTGTGCGAGAGTCGGCCAGTGTCGAGAGTCTTGCACCCCCAAAGACACAACGACCCCTTCCTGTCGAAAACGAAAACTCAGGCGGTGAAACCAAGGAAGCGGAGCTGGACAAGGACAATCTCAAGAACCAGCTTACGATGACGATCGCTTCGCTGAGAATAGCGCGGGAAGATTTGCAAAAGGAGAAAAGGAGGTGCGTGTTCCTTATGTACCGCTGTGAACTGCTGTCTACACGCACGGTAAGTTGCTTCCCGGGGGTTGTCCCTCCAGCTTTCTTCCATAACGGCAAATGTGTATCCTGCAGCTTCAACGTTAACTTCCGCGAAACGTTTTTCCGACTTGCCCTCATCCCCGTATTGAAATTTTTTCCGCATTCCTCTTTTGCCTGCGGAGACATGCACGTTCACAATAGAGCAGTCCCGTTTGTGTTTTCACTGTCTGTACGGAGGTGATAAAAAAAAACAGTGCAAACGCAACACATGAAACACAAATAAATTATTTCTTACGTATCGGATTGGTGAACTCTCCCGTGTACGATACATTGCTTGGCGGAGCTCGAAATAAATAATTAAAAACACAAACCGTTACAATCCCCCGCGTTGAGTACTCAACAGTGCGCCCTCTACATCTACGGTGTACGCGTCTACCACGCCCCCACCTTTCACCATCCCATTCCGATCAGATCTTTGGAGTCAGAGCAAGAGCGGCGGCATCAGCATCAGCAAAAACAACAACAGCAGCACCCCCAGCGCCTCCAGCACTCGGAAGTACCGTCGCAACCGTCCCAACCGCACTCTCAGCCTCCAGAAGAGCCTCGGCCTCAACCGAAAGTACCGCCGCCCCCGCAGCCGCTGCCTCCGCAACCTAAGCAACACCAGCAAGAGCTACCGACACCTCAATCGGCGACACAGCCGCAGGCGTTGACGCCGCAGCCGCCACCGTCGCAGCAGCCAGACCCGCAGCCGGACCCGCAACAGCAATCGCTGACGCCGGAGCCGGAGCCGTGGGCGGAGCCGGAGCCGGAACGGCCACAGGCGCAGCCTCAGTCGCAACCACCGCCTCAACCACAGGTGCAAGTACCGCAATCAACGAAACAGGTACGTTTGCAGCAGCAGCAGCAGCAGCAGCCGACGCAGCAGCTACCACAGCTGCAGCCGCGGCCGCAGCAGCCGCAAGCCCAGGTGCAGCCACAGTCGCAGCAGTCGCTGCCTCAGCAGCATGCGTTTCAAGCGCAGTCGCAACAACAGCAGCAGCCGCACAGGACAGCACATCTCAGTAGTGGTGATGGCGGCGGCGGCGGCGGCTGGCGCAAAAACAAGGGCCTTGATCTGATCGCCCAGGCCGACTCGGCGGCGGTCCGCGCACGAGAGGAGGAAAAGGCGCGCGTCCACGCGGGCTACCCGCTGGAAGCACTGGCCGCGGAGAGGCAAGCAGTTGCCGCTTTACGGGCAGCATTGACGGCGGCGGTAGCTTCCGTGTTAGAGGTCTGCCAGCGAAAGACAGGAGGACTGGTGACGGCGGGACGAGCGGGACCGAACGCAGGACCTACGAGGGATGGAGCGGGGTTGTCGTCGACCGGAGCACCGGAGGAGGGTGCGCGGGGTGATCCTCGGGCGGGTGTCACGAGGGGACCCCCTTCCGCCTTGGTGCAAGTGGTATGCAGCGGGGAGGATTCGGACGTGCGCTGCGGCGCCTCTGAGTACAAGCTAAGCAAGGGGGTCGCTGGCCGCTGTTCTTCAGCGAGTGCCGGCAGTAGAACGGCAGACCAACGCAACAAGGTCAACAACAACAGCAGCAGTAGCAGCAGCAGCAGCCAACGTCAGGGGAAATCGAAGCCGTCGACGACCTCCTCGCCGTCCCCGCTTCTGCCCGCGGTGGCAGCACCGGAGACCGTAACCGGCCCTTACCACTCATCGAGGCTCCGAGAAGCAGCAGTTGCGGTGGCGCAGTCCGGCACCATGGCGCGGACGATTCTTCACGGTCTGCTGGACTCCGATGCAACCAGCATCGGCGATGGCGGTGCTGGTCAGAAGAAGGCTGCCCAGTCTCGATCCCAGTCATCTTCTCCACCACCACCATCACCGCCACCTTCGTCAGTGCTAGCACCTCCTCTTCTCCCCCCAGCGAACTCGCAGGAGGCTCTGTCGGCTGCTCGCGCCGCCATGACAGACACGAGAGCATTCTCCGACGATGTTAAGGTCAGCGTTTCTGACGAACAACAAAGGCGCCACGTCACTGAAGGGAGACCGGCCGCCCATACACAGTCGGCGGCGTTTGGTGCCGGCAGCGGCGGCGATAGCAGCGGCAGCGGAGGAGGTAGCAGCGGCGATCAAAAGGAACTCGGAATGGACACGGCCGCCACGACGAGGGTCGTGAACGCTCTTCGAGGGGACGCCGTGCTTGTCAAGTCTCTGCCAGGCTTTGTGCGCGAGGCGCTGGAGGCGCTCGTCGGCGGTGTCGACCAGCAGTTAGCGCTCAAGTGAGTCGTTCAGTGACGTCGTACTTTCAGGGAGGGAGGGGGGAAGGGGGGGGCGGGGGCCGGTGCGCGTATCGGGGCGTGTGAGTGCTTTCGTTGTCGAAAACGGTGGTCCGTTTGAGAAATCATACTGCGCATGCAAATACTACAACCAGTGAGTGAGTGAGTGACTGTTGTCCCTCTCCATGTAAAGGGGCTGCCCAGATTTTAGTAAACTCTTACGTACGTAGCTCACTCGGATATTTGCCTTGCTCTGGAGAGAAATACTCCCGATGTGCTTGCAGGTTTACGGCAGGAATCTCCCCACTTAGAGCTTGCACTTGTTTCATTCTTGCGTCCGACAAAACCGGCTCTGCAATATCTCTGACTGTATGAGCGAATGCCTTGATAAACATATTTGCGCTTCTTTCGGCGGTGTCTTTTTGCTTTTCCAAGGGAGCGAGAAATCGAAATTTTAACAGAGACGCAGCGCGATCTGAAACGCGACCTCCGGGCATACAAGGCGGACTACGTCAGCGCGGACGTTGAGGATGTTATTCTAGCGCTGCGCAAGAGAACGCGCGGACTCAATGGCCAGGTGATCCTTTGCCTCTTAGACTCGGTTGGTCAAATTGCGGGGTATGTATACGTACAGTACTGTGGTTTGTCACAAACAAAAATGGCTTGGTGTCGAGGAGATATAATACATATTAGATGGTTTAAGCACTTATGGCATGATATAATGGCCATGGGTATGTGAGGCTCACGCTTATTTGGCGCTGACCCTGGCGATGTATCGTACATCAGGAAGGGAGGTACTGAAAGGCTCTTACTCGTGGACCTTCGTGAATATGTGCCGCCACTATTAATAGTGTGGCGGCTATTCTCTCTCTAACAACACGAGCGGTAGCCAAACGTTGGGGGGAACTCGCGTTTCTTTTATCCAGACAACAGTCTACGAGCATCCAACCTATGTCTTCCAGTGGACGTTTTTTCTTTCTTTCTGTTCATGCCATGCGCAACGAGCCCACGATTGTTCTGTCCCATGTCACGGCTTGTTCCACATCAAGACCTTCCGCCTGGTGTTAAAAGTGTAGCGTAGTGCGACCGGCGGGCAAATCAGTCAGTACCTGCTGAACGAAGGCTCAACATGTGCGGGGCTACGGCGTAGAGCTTGGACCAATCTCCTTTCCACGATTATTCAAAACGACACCTCTCGCGCCGCATCCCCCCATCCATCCTTCGGATGAGGTGATCATCTACCCCCTCTACGTAGCTCAGGCCGTTTCACGATTATTCAACACGACACCTCTCGCGCCGCATCCCCCCATCCATCCTTCCACGTTTACGAAACCGTTTGCACGTGCATAAAACACCACAAGGTTCGCTTCCTGGAGCGGCAGCTCGGCATGGTGCAGCAGTCTTCGGAGGTGGAAGGCGGCGCGATCGAGGTGCTCGAAGACATCCTTCGGCAAAGGGACACCGACAAACAGCTGCACCGCGGATTGGGCCTCAAGAGCCTGGAAGTCGGCTTGAAGATGCGATTGCTGGAAACCGATTCCGGCGGGAAAACCCTAGAGGCGAGGAAAAAAATGTTGGAACCAGTATTCGAACTATTGCCGCTGAGTACGTACATCTTCAACGTACGTAACTGATATCTATATACCACTCTGTTCCGAAATATAGGGTACGTTTTGTACAGCAATATTTGATGTGAACAGTTCTTATATTTTGATAGAGAGTGGTATATGTTTTCCATCCCATCTATACCAGGTATTATATTTTTCCTACTCCTCCAGCTATAGTTATCCAGCTATTCGTAGCTCTCCCTCCCTTTCGTGCCGCGGCCATATAGTGGGCACCCCCCCCCCCCCCCTCCCCACTACGGTGTATGCCTCCATTTAGATCACGGGGAGAAGAGTTAGGCATTTTCTTCCCTCGTCGACTCAGTATGTAGGTTAACAGGAGGCGTTCACCCGTGTCATACATACGAGCCATAAGGGGCTCGACAACAATTGAAAACGCAAAACATCATCCTACCCGACACCAGTATCATGGAGATGGAGGGGGGTGGTCAGTTTTTTTCGGCGTTTTCTGTTCTTTGCAAGGACATTGCCACGAGAGGCGTTCGGTCTGCCGCGGTGGAAAGTTTTTCAAACGAACTCTATTTTCGCGCACCCACCCCCGCCGCTGCGTGAAAAGAAATTCACTATTGGACAAGGGCACCGGAAAGAATGACGCGTTCAGTGATAAAGCCCGAACCGAGGAACCTGTATCGTCGTAATGAACAGCCGCCCCGTTTCCATCGCGTTCATTTTTGGTCGCTTTTGTTTGCGTTGCTCTCCGTCTGTCAAAGGTGAGCCGTATGGATCAGCACCAGCAACGAGCCGTGGCTCATCTTAAGGGGCGCCTGGAGAAAGAGCGCGGGACTCTTGACGCAAGGAAGAAGTCGGTGAGTAAATACTTGCCGCTTTTTTGCGAAGCACTGACCGCACCCGTTACTCCACACCCTTTTGGCAGAAAAAAATATCGTGTAATCTCCCGCGGGAACGTTGTCGGTTGCGTCGTCGAAAGCACGGAGCAGGCGGTCTCTCTGCTACAAGCGGTCAATAATACGGCCATTCAAACCAGCATTTTTGTTGCCCTCCCGTGCACGGGGTAAGAACACGCTACTATACTGTACCGCAGGACAACCATAACACGATAGTACTCGTTCGTGCACGCATCCGTTGCCAAGGGCACCCTCACCGGGCATGCTCATATATATATTCGGGTAGTTTTGTGTGTGCTCTCGCCCACTTCCACGCACCCGTCCACAGCCTCCATATATATGTATGTATGCGCCCTGAACTAAGCCACGACAATATCTTTTTACAGGTGGCGGGCGAATTGGAGCGGTCTCTTCCGCATGGCGTTCGCGCCTTCGAACGAGTCAGCCGCGCCATACAACGCCTCTGCAACGGTTACACCTCGCTCCCGGGGCTTCTCGAGTGGGGCCGCCTCAACGCTGCTCGCCTGGAGGGCCACGGTACCGGCGGAAACGGAGCGGGATCTCTCGGCGACGGGACCAATGGTGCTGCCGCCGCGCATGGCCTTCAAACATCAATCTGCTCGGACGGCGGCGGAGACGGTGACGGCGGTGGCAGCGGAAGCGATTGGCGCCACTCTTTCCCAAAACGGGGAGCGACAGCCGCGCCGGGGGGCGGCGGCGGCGGCGGCGGCGGCCGGTACACAGAGCGTTGGGTAAAAGGCGACCGAGCGCGCAGCGGGCGAGGGTCCGCAGAATCCGGCACAGCAGTGGTCGAAGAGATGTCTCCTTCAAGTGCGTTTGCCGTCACTAGCGGCGGCAGCGGCGGCGGCGCTACGTCTTGTTCTTCTTCTTGTTCTCGCTTGCCGGAAGACAGAAGAGGCGGCGGAGGTGGTAGGGAGGGTGCGGCGTGGTCCTCGTCCCTCACCGCGTCGCTGTCTTCTGCTTCTGCCGCGTCGCTTCCGGAACGGGCGCCGCTCGCACCGTCGCGGCATCCCGACTCGGCGGACGTGTATTACTTGCCCAGGATGGTCAGGGGGGCTGGACGAGACTTGGGCGCCGGAGGCGCGGGGGGGGGGGCGCGACGAAGGCTGAAGACGGCGGGGGACATAGGCGGCGGAGGCGGTAGCAACAGTGGCAGCGGCAGCGGTGGCATTCTGTGCGCCGCCGACTACGGCGAGAGCATGGCCGGGTCGACCTGGGAGGGGGGCGAAACAATGGCAGCGCTGATGTGCGACGGAGGCGATTTATCGAGCTTGGGTGCTACCCACCACCAGGGTGGCGCTATGAGTAGTGCAAGCAGTGTTGCGAGCCTGCTGCGAGAGGAGAGGGCTTTCCAACGACGGAGCAATACGCTTCAATGGTGAGAAACATGAAAACTGTCAAGGGCCTTTTTTGTGCAGTACTTTCCGCATATATTATGTAGGAACTGCTGTGAGCATCCGCGACTTAAACCAATGTACACACGCTGTCTGACACGAAGATGCACACCAATGCGACCGTGATGAAGTGTGGCGCACGCGAGGGTATGCCGTTCGGCCGTTCTTCCGCCGAATGTCAGATGTTACACTTTAACATGTGATGAAGGTCATTGGCCCAGGTTACACCGCATTTGGATCAGGCTGCACCGCATATAGTTTGTCTAAACGTTCGTGTATTCTCAGATATGTACAAGTACGAGCGGTCTTGGTTGAATATCGACCTCAGTTCCTCGTCCGCCTACATAGCGCGCGGTGTTACACCGTTCATATCTGCTGGCACGGATCGCACGTGTCGTGTAGTCCGTGTTGGGCATGTATCGCATAGACCCAGCAACAAATTACAGTTGTAGCTGCCGCTTTCGGACAAGGGATCACAAAACCATACTGCTGTGTTGGCCTCGGCTACAGGTCGGCGACAACGGCCCAGTTGCACTTCGGACCCAATGATTCTGAGGAAATCGCGCCACTAACGTACCTGGTAGATTCAACGCAGCCAAAAAGTAGACGGGGATCATCTTGTTTATCGTAGCGCTGCACGAAAACAAACTGGCGGGATCTCGTGCACCCCCCCCCTCCCCCACTCACTTTATTCGCCCTTTTTTTTTTTTCTCTCTCTCTCTTTTGTAGTATCAACTCAGACCCGGGGTCGCATAGGAGCCTCTCCCCCCCCCCCTCCCCACTACGGCTCGTGCTTTGCATTTTTTTTAATCGCGAGAAATCTTCAGCCCTTTTTGTCCCCTCGTCGTCGACTCGCCCCTTTACCCGTCCCAAGGCCACGAGAAGACGGCAAAGGGAGAGGGCGCGGTGGCCACGCCACTAGGACGGAGAGCGGCCCCCACCACCAGGGCGCCGTTCAGGGCCTGGTGCCCCTCAACAACGTGGGACTTCCCGTGCGCTTCCGCCAGCAGTCGCGAAGGGGCCACGCACGAGCGGCCCAATGACGACAACGTTAGCTCGCGACTGCCGTTGTATACCGAGACTTGCCGATACACTTCTCTCGGGTATGCTCATGTATAAACGCAGAGAGAGAGAGAGAGAGCGAGAGCCGCCCAGCAGGTGGATGGACTAATAAAACATAAAATGTAGCGCGGAGATGCAAGTGATTGGAAGCATGCGCTCTAGCGATCGCGCCGTGATTTTGTTTGTGCTTCGGAGACGTCGCGGGGAAAAGGAGTATATAGGAGTTGGATCGGTCTTTTGGAGGGGGGCAGCCAGTCCTTACGCGCCAATCTTACGCGGTATCATATCATACAAACATACATCATGTGTTGGACGGGGCGGCACCATTTTTTGGTGGCAAGACAAACCCTCAGCAGATGTAAACCAACCCCCCAGAGCAAGTCAACGTGCCACAATTCAGGCGGAATTCCACCATTGAAGCGTCGACCATAAAAACGTAAAATAATCGCACCAGACACGTAACCGCGTTAAGGGTATATATAGCCCTTGCCGGCATTTTTTTTTTTCTGTATGACGGGGATCCTCAATCAAGGAGCTACTGCACCCAATATCGTTTTGGTTCATGACACTTTTTTTTTTTTTTCAAATGTACACCTACTCGTAAGGTCAAACCGCTCGTCGGGCTTTTTTTTGCCTTACGTACTTTCTCGAAGTCAATTTTGAGCGGAGTTCTCGTAGCGATCTCCTTATTAAGTGGAGAACTTCAGAAAAGTCCCGGTGCACCTCGTACCGTAGCATGCATCCAGCACCTCGGACAGATCATCAACAGATCATCGATTCCCACGTCATGATCTAGATCTTTAAAGACAGATACAGTCCTGATCTGTGTGATCTACAGCTCATGGTGCCCGGTGAGAGCTGCATAAACCTGCATGATTCGGGGACATGGTTCCTGGGTTGGGCCTGCTGTACTTTACGGACCCTGTACGTACAACATCTCATAACGGTAGCTTAGGATCTAGATGATCAAGATGATCTATCTGTAGATGATCTGCCCGACGTGTGAATAACAGTGTAATAGCTCAGTCGATAGTGTCCCAGATTCGTCGTTTAGGTGGCGAGTTACACCCCGTGGAGAACCACAAACAAACTCGCGAGAGAAAAAAACAACCGGACGAAAAAAAAACCATGGCTTTCAGTATTTAAACGGCACTCTTGTAAACTTTAGCCCCCCCCACACCAGGGTGGCTTTTGCGCCAAGCATCAACACGCCTCCCTATCTTCCATAAAATTTCGCAACCACAGCGTGGGCTATACTCGCAGGCTCAACGGCCTCCGCACGGCGGCACTGGTTTTCGCTGTACACACATGACACATCACCCTCCCACTTTCCCAGCATTCAGCAATGACTCGGGGGGGCACCTTGCAAAGACTATCAGGAGAGCACAAAACTCTCGACTATCTCTCTCGCCCTCAGAGGCCTAAATCACACAGGGAGGAACCGCAGCTCGGCTCCTTTTATTTTTTCGCGCGCCGCGATCGCACCGCTACCCCGCCCTCGTCATGTCAATGGACACGCGATCTGGTTGGCCCTGTACACGAGTGCGTTAAACAGAACGAGGGGAAGCAATTGGGCAGGGGAAACAATTGGACAGGGGGGCGGGCGGGCGGGCAGGCGCGAGAGTTCGCGTGTGAAGGGCACAACACAATTACCACCGCCGGCCTAACGCGAGGGTTGTGTTCGATGGCCACGGCGAGTTTTTTTTGGCACAACGTGAAAGCGTGCTACGAAATAAAGTATTGCCAGAATAAACCAGTGCACAGGAACGCAAACAAAAATGTGAGCGCAACCCACAATAAGCATATCTCAAAACAAAAGGAAAAAAAATAGTGAAACGAAGCGCTTGGCGGTTGTGGGCACTTCCATCCTTTTATTAACCAAGCAAACCCTCTTGTCACCCCGCACCACACAACAAAAGAGAGCCGATCACCCTTTCCCGCCCGCCTGGCCGCTCGCACCACACACGCACACTACACACCGGCGCATTTTACGTTCAAACAGTGGGGGGGGAGGGGGTACTCATTTGTTGCTTGCCTTAGTCATTTGACCATTGACCACGCATCCCTTTCGAGACGGAGCACCGTTCCTACTCCTAATAGAGACACCTCCAACATTTGGGCGCTCATTACGTTCTTTCCATATATTACAAAGAAACTTTTTGCTATTCTTATCCCCTTCCTGTTTCACCGCCTGTGGCCACCATCTAATCCCCTAACATACCGATCGTTTTCTCGCTACTATTTAGTGTACCAAACTTCTCCATGTCACATTCGTCAAACAGGGGGGGGGGGGGGGGTATGCCAGTCTGAAACTTACGAGTCCACGCAAAAAGGCATCTCGTGCCCGTATATAAGAATCTCTCACCTCGATCCCCGCCAGGGCGACGGCGCGCTCCAGCACCTCTTCCACGTACGGCCGCTTCCGTGGGTCCTGCTGAAGAGCGAACATCACCAGCTCCTTGAAACCCTCGGACGCCTGCCCTCCCGGGGGAAACGTCACCTGCCCGATCACCCGGAGGAACGAGCACTCAACCACCCTCACTCCGGCCAGCCCCGCCGCCGCCGCTCCGATCTCGACGTCGACGCCGCCTACAAACTCGCACTCGAACGGGCTGAAGCCGTACCTCAGCGCGTAGAGCAGGCACCCCAGCGACCACACGTCCGTCCTCTGGTCCAGGCGCGCGTCGCTCGCCACGTCGAACAGCTCGGGCGCTCGGAAGGGGAGCGTGGAGTGCCGCGCCGCCTCGTCCTGGACGGCCAGGGCGTCGGTGCGCCCCTCGATGAGGCACTCCGCCACCGTGACGCTCCCGAAGTCCATGAGGACGGGGGTGCCGTCTCTGCCGATCATGACGTTCTCCGGCTTGATGTCCCTGCGGGTGCGGGTGTGAGTGTGCGGGTGTGAGTGTGCGGGTGTGGGCAGGGGTACGGGTGTGGGAGCGGGTGCGGGCACGGGTATGGGTGCGGGTACGGGTGCGAGTGTGGGAGTGGGTACGGGTGTAGGTGCGGGTACGGGTGCGGGTACGTTTGCGGGTGCGGGTGCGGGTGCGGGTACGGGTGCGGGTACGGGTGTGGGCACGGGTACGGGTGTGGGGGCGAGTACGGGTGTGGGTGCGGGAGCGGGTACGGGTACGGGTGCGGGTGCGGGTACGAGTGCGGGTACATTTGCGGGTGCGGGTGTGGGCATGGATGTGGGTGCGGGTGCGGGAGCGGGTGTGAGTGTGCGGGTGTGCGTGCGGATATAGGCGCGGGTGCGGGTGTGGGCGTGATTGTGAGAGCGGGTACGAGCACGGGCACGGGTGTCGGAGCGGGTGCGAGTGTGGGTGCGGGTGTGGATGCGGGTACGAGTGTGGATGCGGTAGTGGGTGTGAGTATGCATGCGGGTACGTGGGCGGGTATGCGTGCGGGTGCGTACGCGGGTGCGGGTGCGGGTGTGGGGCGCGGGTGTGGTAACGGATGCGAGGTGCGGCCGCTCGATTCGGGTAACAGAACACAGTTTGGCGCAGTCAATCAGCCATCGCAGACGCTCGAAGGTCAGTGAAGTCATGTGCCATAGCACGACTATCAGTAAAACCATATGCTCAACGCACGCTAGAGTCGAACGGCTAAAAGAGACAAGATCCACGCTCCTCGTTAATGTTTGAACGATATGACGAGTTACCAAGGTTCTACAGCATGCATGTCTGGTAGCCCCTTCTGTGAGTAGAAAATCCCACGCGCAGCAGACAGTATCGAGAATGTGTGTATACGGATTGGCGGGTTGGCTGACCTGTGAGCCCACGACGGCGTGTGTTGATGAAGCGCTGCGACCCCGCGGCACACCCCCGCGAATATTACCAGGGCCTCCACTTCCCCCAGCGGAGGCCCGCCCCCCAGTAATCGCGTGTCGATCACGTCCCGCAGAGACCCTGCAGATAATCGTCACACGGTGTTTGTTCAATTTGTTTTTGCTTCGAGAAAACGGGATATTATAACAAGTGGCATATCATCCCTCCGTCTCGAAAGGGATGCGTGATCAATGGTCAATGGTCAAATGACTAAGGCAAGAAACAGATAAGTTACACCCCGATTCCCACAGCACCCCCCCACCACGTGCACACAGCTCCCGTCCCCAACCACCACCAACCACCTACAGTTCCTGCCGCCGATCAACAAGAGAGCGCATCGCAATGGGCGTTTGGCGAAAAAAGTCCAGAGCGTTCCGCTATGCAACGCTTTGACAGAAAAATATTCCTACGTACACAAACATTACCCCCCTCCCGCCCCCCCTATCCCCCCAACTTGCCTAGTACCGATCACCGACGCGACCGTGCAAATTACGCAGTTCATACACTTAAGGCACAAACCGTGAGCAGTGCGTTGCAGATGGTTTCAAATGGACAAAAAATGACTCACTCTCCAGTGAAGGGGAAAAAGCAAGGAACGACCCGCTTCCCCCTGGGGAACCCCGACGAAAGCCCAAGTCCAGCCAGCGGCAGAAGTTGGGGGTGGGCGACTCCTCTGTGGTGATCGACTCTCCGCCAAGGCTAGCTCTCGTTGCTCGTCAACCTGAACAACAACAACAACAACAAAAACATTACCGTAGGGCATCAAAGAAAGAGCGATGAAAACATACGCGCACGAGGGAAGGGGAAAAAAAAAACGCAAAATAATACAATAATACAAGGAAAAAAAAAACTTTGTCGGGAAAATTAGACAGGGTGGTCAACCCCTGACTTTTCCTTTGCCGGCTGGAATGGTCAAATCAGTTTCCAATATGTTGATTGATCCAGTTAAGCAGTCTTAATCTACACCGAGCGTTGAACGGAACCTACAAGCAAGTTATACACACAGGCGTGACACAGCAGCAGCAGCAGCAGCGCAAAACAGCGGCCTTTTGGAGCGCGTTTTTGCCTCGCCCCGGCGTGTGCGCGTGCCAGACGTGGGGCGCGCGCATTCAAAGTGTCAAGCCCGACGAAAATGAGAGCATGTGTGGGCCGGTGGGCCGGGGCGGGCGGGTGTTTCTATTCAATGCTGCCGCTGGTGTTGTTTGCAAGCGTAGACCATCAACGGAACGACCCAACGATATGATACCTCTTTTCCCTGTGGTACGTACTGCAGTAGGGGCGTATGGGAAGGGTTAGCAGAGAGTGCATACACACAACTGCTGGCTGGAAGACGCTCTCCCCGGCGCAAACCAAGGATCGACTTCGATCTCCCAAGCCAAGCAAGACACACAAACTCCAGTGACCAAAATCGCAAGGGCAGCGGAGCAACGCTTGCAACAAAAAAAAAAAAAAAGTCGTTCTGCAGAGACCAGTCAGATGCCGCATATAAAAAAAAGTCGTTCTGCAGAGACCAGTCAGATGCCGCATATATAACAACTCGCACTCGCACGTTCTTGATAATTTCGTTAGTTGCCGTCTACAAGTTCTGCACTTTCGCGTGCCTCGCCCACCCCTAACCCAGTACTTTTATTCCGCCCATGGGCAAATAGATCTACGAAATCTACGTACGTACTGCTTGACAGTACGTAGTATAGGCCCACGAAGAAGAAACAACCTTGTGAGGCTAATAATAACATTAAGGCTCGCATGTTTGGGGGGGGGGGGGGGGGGGCGCTAAGAAAGTTGGATGAAAAGAATCGTGCTCAGCGCCGAGCACCAGACGCGTGGTACGATAGAGGTATTAACAGCACTTTTTGGGTCGAAATTATTTCTGAATGATCGAGGCCCATAACCCAAAAGTATCGATCTTTCATTCCTGTCTTGCAATATTTTTCATTAAATAGTGCAGGCCAATGGTAATTGCTCATCGGGCAGACCTTTTTATTTTCCCTCCAAAATCCGTTTTTTTTTTCGGGGGGGGGGGGGGGGGGGGGGGGGGGGGGGGAAGGGGGTGTAGAGCGCTCCTCGAGTGACCACCGCCAGGAAAAATCATGGCGTGCGCCCTCTACTTAACTCCTACCAGGAATATAATGGCCTCTGTTTAACGTTAGCCCGTTCAGAACTGAAAAAAATATCCCACTACGTAGTTTGTCCCTCAAGTATGTGGGGACCAGTTCTTAAGGGGTTAACGCAAGGATGGTAATCACAACAAAAGTTCTAAATCTTGCTCAAATATCACTACTGTCTGTACGCAGGTGTTTCTTGTTGGCGGGCCCGTACTGCTGTTCTGTATACAGGTGTGCATCAAAACACGAAAATAGGGAAAAATACAAAAACAAAAAAGGAAACAAAAAAAGATGCGAAAAACATACCGGTACATATATGCGAACATACCTGACACAATATTTTTTTGAGAGCGTAATGCTCCCCCGTCGAAGCCTTCCTGGCCCGGTAGACGAAGGAAAACCCTCCCTCTGCTATCGGCGTCGTGTTATACCTCACCCTGAGACACGATAAGCGGACGAACATCAGCACGGCCGGGTTTTTTTTTTTGGAGTTTGTACGAGTCGTAAATATCACACGATATTTTACATGATACGACAGCAGCAGCAATCAGGCTTTTTTTATCAGGTACTTGCTTGCGCGTAGTGCATGTTTTATCAGAGAGATGCCAGGTTCTATACTTCGAAGTATACACATACGAAGTATATATATGCCCACGTGCTGCTTGCTGCGCGACGTCTGGTATATTTATAAAATAAAAAATACAAACAGCTGTGAGCACATGTGCGCAGACACCACAAAGACAAACTACTGTACCTGTATACGAGTATTGAGTCGATGTCGAGCACCTAGCGTTAGTATATACACATCAGCTCTGCCCGTAGACATGGACGTGGACACCATTCTTGACACGGGGCACGTGACACGTGCCACCGTTGATGGTCACTCTTGTTTCTTGATCTCGTGTGCTGTGTGCCAGACTATGGGGTCATGGCTACACCCTTGAGTTGGATGGCTAAAAGTCGCCAGCTGGGTATTAGTCGGCTAGGTATTAACGTTATAATAGTTGCAAGCGGTGACAACAATTCGACTTGTACTAGTTGGTTTTCCTTGCTTGTGAATGGCCTTTTGCTACGGGGTGCATATTTCCCCTTTAGACCACTCGCTCACAAAGGGAGAGAGAGAGAGAGAGAGAGCTAAGAGGTCTACGTACTGCAACTCATGGCGCGTCAAAACCCATCGCCATCGACGATGCCTTTGCCGATAGCAGTGCCGAGACTGTTGGCGTGTGTTTCGCCATTTTTTTCGTATGTAAAATGAAGCCAAATACGGTCGTAGCGCCAGCCGACTATTAATAGTCAACTACAGTAAAGTCACATACTGTAGTTGATCGACTGGCTTAGTCAGTCAACTAGTAACTAGTCGGTAAGTCCAGCCAGCTCACACAGGCTGTTTTGGGTTTTGGGCCATGACCGTATGAAATAATCAATCATACTATTAAAATACAGCAGTATGTAGGTCATGCCCAGAACCCCATAATCATGAACAAAAACGTACTGCGAGTATTACATTGTGAGAGTTCCTAATTGCAACACCACTTTCCCCCCTTAAAAAGGTGCTACACCACTGTCTGGTTGGTCGAGGGTCGAGGCTGGCGTTTTGGCCTGCCGTGTATATTTGGAAAAACGCCACCGATTCACGCGGCGGAGCCGCGGTGACAGCCACTACCGACCTCGAGCTTCGAGCCCCCCAGAGGAGGGATTGGGGGTCAGGGTTCGGGTTCGGGTTCGGTTTGGGGTCGGGTTGGGTCTGGGCTGGGTCGACGTGCAAGATAAGAGTAGACTAAACGGTGCCGCACGAGTGTATTTGCAAGATGGTGCTGCAATCAGAGGCACCCACGTACTTTGCGTACATAAATAAAAGAAGAAACGCGTACGAGGTATATACGTACGAGTATTGGGTACCTGGATATAAAACCTGGCAAGTGATAACGTGTATCTGGTAAATACCGTACAGCCGTACATGTTCCTGTCTGTACGTTTATTATACTTCGAAGTTTGTGTTCATATATGTATAGTTATGTTTGTGAAATTTTCGCACTTTTCGCAACTTTTCTCTCCGCGCGAGCGCTTTTCGGCAAAACGCTACGTACCCCGACACGGGAGGCTCGGCCGGACACATTGGTCGAGGTTTGGGCTCGATCCGAGCTCTGTGCCTCGCGTGGCGGGCGTTCGAAGTTTTTTTTCCCGCGGGAGTGGATAAGCCGATTTCCCGGGTTTTCCGCATGAGGCCGTATTTTTGTACGTACGTGCCAGTAAATAATACGGTAATGTTCTTTTTTTTAATATCTTGTCTGTTTTTTGCTCTCACATGCACACAGGCCAGAAACATGTACTCGTACCAGATAGACAACAGACAACATGCACAGGGTACGGCGTTCCAGCGTTGCCGCCCGCACCAGTAGGGGAACATCGTGCGTGAGTGGCACATCCATCTGCGCTGTATTGCTGTGGCTAGCTGTGTCCATCGGAGGAACCTGCGGTCTAGAATCCTCACCATTTATCTACTGGTACGTACCTTTTTCTGTTCTGCTGCTATGTGTGACAGACCCACGCTTACTATGACCGGAAATGTAATGACCGCTTTGAATAAATAGGAGTACCTCAACTACTGCTGTCCTTATATTTTCCGTTTTTTTTGTTCCCCGAAGCTCACTCCAGAAATCCACGAGACATCAAACACCATGCAACGAATACGAACAACGCCACAGCCCCGGCTAGAAGCACAAGCAGCAGACGTGCCTGTGGCGGGTCCACCGTATACTACTGCTGTGGTTATTAAGTATAGTGGTTGCTTTATGCAGGCTTGCATCCGTCATCAGGCTTCTGCTGCTGCTGCTTGCTGCTGTGCTTGCATTACGTATGTGCGGTGTGCGACCTGTCGTGCCTCTGGGGCGCAACGACAAATAATACTGCTGTACAAGTACATACATGGAAAATGTATCTTTAAAAACATAGGGTTAGGGTCACTGTATCCGATTTCAGATTTGAAGGATTGAGTTCGATCCTTGGCGATGCCTACGTATACGCTTTTTTTTCTATTTTTTTTTCTACTTTTTTTGTATTGTACGTAACAAAACCAAGTGGGTTTCTTAGGCAGGTGTTGTCGAGAGTTCCAGCCCTTTCTTCGGTGCATCCTTTTCTACTTCTTCTGCAAATATTATCCCACCACTCCTGTACATGTGTCACGTGTGCGTGCGTGTACGGTGTGTGCCGTGTGTCATGCGTGCATGTATGTGCAGCGTATCACGCTTGGAGTGTTTTCAAACATTTTCTTGCGGGGAGTCCTCGGTTTTGTGCGGGATAGGCCTTCCTTCGCTTGAGCTCCAAAACAATTAAATATTGGCAAATACGTTTGACGGGATCTCTAAGAGTCAATAGTAACGGTTCCACCATATTTCCGCGTATGTTTTTTATCCCCCAAAATTCAGGTGCAGCTCTGAAAAGGTCTACATTTATGAACAATAATATATAGTATCAGATATTTCATAGCGTCGTATTTATGATATGTACTACGAATTGAATACAATATGATATGCGTATGACGCAATATCGCATGCTGTACAAGTAGTAGGTTTTCGATTCGTCCTTGCGCCACTCCCCTAGGCACGTCCCGGAGGGGAACCTTGTAATATGTACGAGTATTAGTCTAATAGTTAATAGTGAAGCCGTGAAAAAACCGTGCAACTCTCCACTTGTTTATCTGTACGTACGTAACTCTGTACGAACCTGTACCGGTACTCTGTACTGGCATGCCAGGTTTACTCGTGTACATAACAACGGACTCGCGGATGAAAAAATATGACATGCCGACGTGCCTCATACCACCAGGTACGAGTCGTATCGTGAAACAAGTGCGGTTCCGTCTGGCTTGTGCATATCCCGACGTCACCCACAGCGAGCGCTCACAAAGCACGTTCGCGCATACGTATGATATGTACTGGCTACTGTTACGTAGACCTACAGCAGTATCAGTACCTCGCACCTCGTACAGCAGCAGCATTATGGTACGTGTAGTGCTGCTGCTGTCGTACTCGTACTGAGGGCTGAGGGGGGGAAGACGAATCATTCCGCAAATACGAGCTGCTCTATTTCGAAGAACAAACACAAACACACCTCGTTCCGTTTTGAAGCGTGATATAGTTCGACCCTCCGCCGCTGCCGATAAGTGCACCCAGGGGTCTCAAGAGCGCGAGCACCATGTCCCAGAATATCCACATCGCCAAGCGGGCCTGGCTGACCAGGGCGCACCAGGTGCTCCTGCTGTGTAAGCTGCCTTTCGCAGTCCTGTGGGCGCGGGTGGAGGTCCAAGCGGATGGAGCAAAGAAGCTGATTTGAGAGAAAGAAAACTCAACATTTTCGTTTGAGTGCCCGTACCTTTAGAACACGAAGCATCGCGAGAAATTAGGCGAACGGCGACGTCATGATCAAATGTGGCTTCACCTGGAGTACGGTTGCGACATCACCAAGTTGAATCCCGACAGACTGGCAGGGGAAACACTCCGTGAACCTCGACAAAGCAGCAGAGCAGAAGCACACTCTGGCGATTTTTTGCTCGGTGCCTCATCATTTGAGACCCGTTTGAAACATCCCAACCGATGCAACTGAACTCCCCAGTGCAACCAACTCTCAAAATCTCAAAAACTCAAGTATATACTCGCTGTACTCTGCTCGGAGCTGGGAACAGGTTCGCCGTTCATCTTGGTTAGCGATCGCCGCGTCAACTCAACCAGCGGAGCATGTGGTGGGCGGATACAGGGAATTTTAGTTTAGCATATATCATGGGAGTTGCGGTCACGTCGGCTGTATCGGTCATCGGCGCGCTGCTGGTGCTCCGTAGGCAGAAGGTCGGTCGGGACCAGAGGGCTTGCTTCGACAGGCTCGATCACGCAGGCTTCCAGAGGTGAGGTACCCATCCATGCATGGGAGCGCGGGATACACTTGGAAGAAAGAGTCGCAGGGAGGTTTTGTGCGTACGACATATAGAGGGAGGGTTGTAGTTGGCAAGTTGCGACTTTCTCGGAGTTGGTGTGCTTGTTACTTGTGATGAGAGGCAGCAAACTACTGCAGGGCAGTCCTTGAATTCGTCTTGTATTTGAAATCGGACCTCTTTCTTTAACTCGTATCATACCTTTTGGCGGTACAGACCGTATGTACGTGTCACGCTGTCGCGAGTCGAAACCTCGCCGGTGCCTTCAGAGTCCGGCGGTTACGTCCGGCGTACTTGTATCGCACAGCAGTGTGATGTAATCCCATCCTACCTATATACATGGCGGCGTTTTTTCGGGAGTACAGCAGTATTAGTAGCCTGGCGTGTGATGGTTGTGGCCTTGCTGCTGTACTGCTGTCTACAAGGTACAAACTAGCAGACAGACGACGCCAAAAGTCGGCGGTACTATCAGAAGGTACGACGACTATGTAAGGTATCGTACGACGTATACCAGGAGGTACCATGCAATTGCACTGAGTACCGCTGCTGTGTAGTATTCGTACAGAGCGAGAGTACCAGGTACTAACTGTACTGATATGATACGCTGTCTATGGCCGCATACGCACGAGTATTATTACCCTACGACGTAAGGCTAAGAACTAAGAACCGCAAGGTGCAAAAACAAAAAAGGAAAAATAACAAAATAACAGCTACGGTACCTCAGGTCGGCTACCTGGTACATATGTACGACGTACATACCAGGTATTCATAAAAAATACCCGTGGTATTGCTGCTGTGCCTGTTCGATGCTCACAGAGTCTTAGTCTTGCCTGTGGGCCTACGAGTGCCGGTATTCGCATTTTTTTTGCAAGTGAGAGTGTCCAGCGTGCAAGCTGCGAACACACAAGACGCAATGAAAGGCACATGTTGGAACCACAGAGGAGGCCGATAGGACGGGTCGTTGGGATTACAGCCTCGTGGCATGGCGTGGTCAATCCAAGCGTCTTACTTAGCGTCTTACTTAGCGTCTTACTTAGGGTCTATGGTGGGCGAGCCGGGGTATCATCTACGAAGTATACTGCTGTACGCGTGTAGCAGCGTTAGCGTTGATGCTTCCTGCAAGGAGAAGGCAACATCAACATTCGGATAGCGCTTGATTAATTACCCTACGATTATAGGGCCTATTACTAACACAGCAGCGGCTTGACCACGTCGTAGTGTTAGCACAGGAGAGGCAATCGCTTATTGCGGCGAACAGAGCTGTCCGTTGCAGACGCGCAAGCTTGCACATGTTGTGCACACGAGGTAACGTTTTAACCCGATTTCGTCGGCTCTCAGGTACGGTCGGTATCATTGCATTGTCTTACGACACCTTGATCGATGGGTGTTCTATACCTGTAGCATTACCAGAGTTTCTCACGGGTCGGGTTTAACCTCGCGGGTCGGATCGGATCGGGTCGGGAAAAGGTGACCCAACCCGGCCCGGCCCCGCCCGGCCCGGCCCGTGATACATCAAAATGTTCCTGACCCCACCCGCGGGTCGGGTCATGACCCGTGAAGAGCCCTGTTACCGGTAGTACTTACCAGGTACCTGGTACCAGGAAGCACCGTAGCTCAATGTTGGGATTTGTTCAGACTCGTACATAGGTTATGACCCTTACATGCACAGAGGCACCATCCGTCGATTTGCTACTCACAACTTTAGAACGTGTATTTTACTCTCTGGTGAGCGTTAGATGTAACATTCTAACATAGGGTGAGATGCAACATTCTAACCTTCCTTGTGTAAACATTCAAGGGAATGGTAGGCTTACCGCCCTACCTGACACGACACTAACAATGACAATGACATTGGTGTTGGCCAGCACTTTAGAACATACCTGGTACCAGGTAGTGCCAGGTAGTGTTATTCGAACGCTGGTTTAGCCAAGTTTAGCTCATCAAGTTGCCTTATTAAATATTAGTACTTGCCTTGATATAGGGTAGGATAACGTAACACTTGACGTGCGGTTGGAATATACAAATTGCAGTCGGAGCCGATTGCTACGTAGTTAGGTACCGGTACGAATCATGGTTGTGTCAGGATGTTACCTAGAGTTGAATGTCGAGGGATCCCTACGTGACATTATGTTGTGATGTTGGATGTTGGTATGTTTACAGGTAAATCTGACGTTAATAAGTGTTATGTTATTATGCTACCACAAAGGCCAACGCGGTCGTACGAAATGACATTATGTTGCTGCATAAAGGTTGGAATCCAACAGAATGTTGCCATATGTTACCGTATCGGTCGTCCCTGTATCTAACATCTAATAACATGAGTTTATATATACCATTAATACTGCTGTTATTGTGTCGCGGAGTAACATTATATTCCCGTGTTATTAATAGAACAAATGTCGAACAGATCCCCATGGAATTATCACATCGACAAAATAACCGCATACTCAGCTACTCGTAATACGTACGACAGAACGAGAACATACTTTGCGAGAGTGTTACGTATGTACACGTGTGTGTGTGTGTTCTTCACATTAAACCTTCCTTTCTACCCGTCGACATCCAGCACACCCAGTGTCCGTGCCGATTCATCATCCTAAAAAGGTACCAGTTCTGTGGTCACAAAACTACGACACAGAGATACTACGCTCAGTGCAGTAAGCAGAGCAGACAATGCAATGCCATATACGACAGGCAAGACCTACCCTGCTAGCAATCCAGGTGCATGCAAGAGAAAAAAAGAGAAAAGAAAGAAAAAAGCGAAAAGGAAAAATAATAGAAAGTAAACATACTGAAGCAAATCAACAATCAAGCAACCAAACAAAAGCATGACAAAATGAAAAGAAAACAAAAAAAAAAATGTCGTGCTTCTCCCAGATGAGATGCGACATCTAGTTAAAAGAAACCAAATGAAATGAAATGAACCGAAAAAAAAACAGTGCCAACAAAGCAAGACTAAGAACGACAGGAAAAGACAGGCAGCCAGAGCACACCAAAAGTACCTTCCAGCCAGCTGAGGCAGGTTTGTGCCCTTAGTACAGGCAGGTTCTACCAGCTAGTCGGTCTGGTACTGGTACCTACTCTGTTTGCCGTCTCTTTCCTTCTTTCGTCCGCCGCGGTTTCCCTACGAACCCCCCCACCCTCCGTCTCCATTCCCTTGGGCGCCACCATACAACGGATACGTGGCACTTCCTACCAGTTCCGTTTCTTCCTCGTGCCTCACACGAGAGTCCAGGAAAGAGAAGAGGAAGTAACAAAAAACAAAATGTATACGTACGTAGCTAAGCAGCCAAAGAAAGTCCTAGGAAAATTCGGGGGGGCGGAGAGACAAAGGCAAAAGCGATCACGGCAAAAATAAAAATAAACCAAAACAAATGGATGATGCGAGGGATTGTAGCATCGCTGTCGTGCCCGCTACAACAGGCGTTACACCAAGCAAAAACATAAAAGAATTAAAAAAAATAATAAAAAATAAAAGATCACCAGAAATAACCAAGGGAAACAATACCCAGTTCGCCATCCACCCAGCCAGGTAGTACTTCTTCCTCATCACAGTGATAAGGACGAGAGTAACAACGAAACTAAAGAAGACGTAACGAAACGAAAAAAACAAAAAAAACAAACAAACAAACAAACAAACACAACACAACAGAGCCGCGTTCGAAGCAGCTACAGAGGTGCGCGGCACGGGTAGTCTAGGCGGGACTTACTAGTCAGCCTGGTACCTTGCTATCCTGTCGGCTGTCTCCCTCCTGCTTTCATCAACCGCGGTTTCTGTACGACTGTTGCCCCCTCCCTTCCCATTCCCTTGTGCACCCCCCGCGACGGATGCGTGGCGCTGTCTACTCAGTTCCGCCTCGACCTTGTGCCACCGGACTCATGAACTGTTCAGCCGCTTCGAGGACCCCTCCTGTCCACTTGCCCACTTTAGTTGCTGCAACGGTCCAGTACTGCGGTCTCTACTCCAAACACCAACGGGACCTGTGCCGTGGACCGCCGGTAGGCTCGAAACACCTTGAGGTCTTCAGCAAGGCATTTCTGCCAGGACTTTGGTTGTCCGCCCGGTCTGCGTCCCTCCCCACCCGTCATGGTCCCGAACATACCGACTGGGTAAGTCGCCCCTTGGGTTGCCGTGCCACGGCTCCCGCAAAGAACAGCGCGTCGTTTACGGATTGTCGTTTCGATGCTCTCGCATCGTGTCTGCTTGAGAGCCTTTGCGTACGAGAGGGTCCTATAGTCGCCACGCTGCCGACGCTGGAAGCCAATGACACGCAGGAGGATTTGGTGATGTACCGATCGGAGCCTGGCGAAGTGTTGTGCACTGAGGGTCCACGTCACACATCCGTATAGCAGGGTCTCAATCACCTCGGCCTTCAACATGCGGACTTTCAGACTGAGTCGAGCCGTCTTCATGTCGTACAACTCTGGTCCGAACCGTTTGAAGCACGCCCACATGAGACGGATCCGTCGTTCGATTTCGAGTGAGAGGTCAGCGTCTTCGTGGATAATGCCGCCGAGGTACAAGAACTGGCTCGTTTGTCTATACCTCTGACCAGCTGCTTCGATAACGAGCGGCGGAGGAGGGGGTGTCTGGTCCCGTGTTCGTAAGATCATCGTTTCGGTTTTCTTTTCTGAAACCGTGAGGCCTGCTGCTTCGAAGACAGTCACGATGACTGTCATCATTTTAGCGAGACCCTCCGCAGACTTTGAGACAATTCCTGCATCATCGGCGTACAGCATACCCCATACAGCCCTTCGCACGCATGCCAATGGTACCTCTTTTCCAACGACTACATCCTCCTTGAGGTGAACCAAATCCCTCATGATGTCTTCGTCTTCGCTGAAGCGTACGAGAACAACGTGTATCACAGCAGCGAAAAACACGTTGAACAGCAGTGGCGACAGCACGCAGCCTTGTCGTAGCCCCTGCGTGACATTAAAACCAATCAGAGTGCTCACCATCATCTGTGCGTACGCGCATGCCGTCGTGGAACTGGCGGATGATTGTAAGCATCTTGGTTGGTATGCCAACGCGCGTAAGAACCTGCCACAGCAGCTCTCGGTCGACAGAGTCGTATGCTTTCTGCAAATCGATGAAGCACATGTACAAAGGGATTTTCCTGTCTCGTCCGAGTTCTTGTAATCGTCGTACTACGAACAGCATGTCGACTGTTGATCGTGTAGGACGAAAACCGCACTGTTCCTCAGGGAGGATGCCTCGGTCCTCGCAGTAGTTGCTGAGACGGGATGCGACGATTTCAGCAACACTCTTCCTGCATGGGCAACAAGCGAAATCCCTCTGTAGTTGTTGCAATCAGTTCGGTCCTTCTTTTTGTAAAGTCCTTGATGATCGCGTCTTTCCACTGCTGGGGGACTTCACCCGTTATCCAAACATTGACAAGAATGTGGTGGAAGCATTGGATGAATCGGGGTGATCGATTTTCAGTAGCTCGGCGGGCAGGTCGTCTGGTCCTACCAGCTTTCCAATTCGGCACTATGTTAACGGCTCCATCATCTCGTCCACAGATGGCTCATCGCCAAGTGATGTTCAAGCGGTCGTGGTGGCAATGGATCGATGATAGTGGGAATCAAGTTTCAGTGATTTCGTGTTCAAGAGTTTGTTGGAAGGCTCTCATCCACCCGTTCACGAGTTAGCACTTTATCCCGTAGCAGCGTGCCATCCTCGTCCCTAATGAACTGCTCGCTTCGCGCTTTCTTGCCCTCCAACCCTACAGTACCCTTCAGGTGCTTGTAAAAGCCTCTCTGGTCATTATCAGCTAGGAGTCTCTCGGTTTCGGCTAGGTACTCCTCGAAATACGCATGTACCCACAGCGACCACCTCCCTAAGATTCGCACACGCGGTCCTCAGAGTCTTCCACGCGGTACTATCTCGGGGGTGGACGCGTAAGTGTTGTCGCGCATCTTCCCTCGCGGACCATGCTATTTTGAAGGAAGCCGAGGCTTCGGCCGACTCACACCACCGACGCTTACGTGGTTGGTGCGATGTGGGTGGTACCTCGGCTTCTACCGCATCGATGACGGTTGAGGTGAACGAACGAACGAACGAACGAACATAGTAACCATACCAGCAATGTTGTGTGGTTGGAAAGGTTGGTTGAGAGTGGAAACGACTCTCGCAACTACTCGCTCACGACATTTTCCGTCGGACATAAACACCTTGCGGTCAAACGGTCGGCATTTTGGTGTCTGGCGTGCTCGTCGGTTCGATGCAAAATGTCCGGAGAGACGAACCTTCATGTGTACGATGTTGTGGTCTGAATCAGCCTTAGCGGGTGGCGGAGGGTGAGGGATAACSTTTAACATCGTGTACTCTAGACCGATGGACTTGCCGGGTTAGGATGTAATCAATGCGCTTACGGTCATTCGGGCCGGTGCCGTTGTGAGTATGCGATATTCCACCTTGCGTGTGCTGAAAAAAGTGTTGGTGAGAGCTAGCTTGCAATTGGTAGCGAACGACAGAAGTCGTTTGCCATTATCGTTTGATCAAATCGCGGCCGTATGCTCCCAGAACTCTGTTTTCATTATCATCGCACCCTAGTCTCTGCCCAGTTCGTGCAMTAGCATCCATCAGTACGAACAAACACTCTCTAGTTGGAATCTGTCCGACTAGGTCCTCCAGTTTCTTCCAGAAAACACGTTTCAGCTCGACGTCTTTGGTACACTCTGTTGGGGCATACGCAACGACGAAATTAACTGCCTCGTATTTACCAGTCAGCTCGAAACGCATCGACATAAGCCGTTCGTCTATGAAATCGTGGGTATACACAGACTTACGGCATATAGACTCCTTGACTGCCARACCAACCCCATACAACCCCTGTCTGGCTGCTGTTTCTTCCTGACCTGAACAAAAAACTTGATAGCCAGCAGCGCGGAATGTCGTCCTGCCGGTTCGTCGAGTTTCCTGCAGCCCAACGAAGTCACAGCCAAGCTGTTGCACCTTCGTCAGGATGCGCTCGTCGTGTCCATATCCGTTCCTCCCCTTTACAGCCAGGGTGCGCACGTTGTAGGTCGCTACCGCCACAAGTGCCTCCTTCTGCCTCGTACGAGCCTCGCGTGCTGACTTTCTCGCCAGCCGACGTGAGGCCCGTCCCCTCCTTTTTTTATTATTTTGCAGTTTACGTAGTTCGCAATTTAACAAGATGTGGGCAGCTGATTGGGGCCCTCTGATCTCTTGGGGTTCGTTGGCATTTGTTTGGTCGACTGCTTTTGTTGACAATAACGATCATTACATTGCTTTCCATCCACATGCTATCACGGGGGACCATAGTAAATACTAGTAAATAGGACCTACGGTACCCACAAAAAGCATAATATTTCTAAGTAAAGTACAGAAAAGGAGAAATATGAGTTTTGTTGTCGACCGACGGAATTATCCTTTTAATAGTCATGGGCTCTACCGACGTTCATTTGCCACAAGAGGCAAAGTACAGGAGAGAGATAGATGCTCACTTTCGAGTACCTCAGCTTGACGTGCATAGCTGCGCCGGGCACAGCAGAGGTACACGATATTGCCCACTGCCGAGTGGTAGGCCTAGTCGAGGCCTACCGTGTAGTTTCCTATATGTTTCCCTATTTTTACTATCAATAACAGTATTTGGTCCTGTTTACTATAGGTTTCCCGCAATAAAACAGCAACAGATATCATATTGTTGTTATCGCAGCATGTATTTTGTACCATGTGCTATCAGACTAACGTGTGTCTCGAAGGTGTTTCATCTACTGTATGTACATATTATACGTAACGTCGAACACATTTACACGATGTTTGCGCACAACAGAAGTGTTTTGTTGTGTCGTTGCTTCTCACTGCGTAAAGCGTCAAAAATATATATATTAATAGTAAAATGTCACATGAGAAAACCGGATTTGTACCGTATGTTACGGCGTTTACTGCTTAATTTGCATACATACATACGAGCTGACACAGCAAGTAACGTAATGTTAGTTCTAGGTTGGGAATGTACGTTCGTGCTATGTATACACGATGGATAGCAACTATGATTTCCGAGAACACGCTGTTCATACATAGCACTATTATATATATAAATATATATATATATATACAAGGTTCCCCTCCGGGACGTGCCTGGGGGAGTGGCGCAAGGGCGAACTCGAAAACCTACTATCAATATCAAAACAACAGCATGCGATATTGTATCATACGCATATCATATTGTATACCTGCCTAAGGAAATCCACTTAGTTTTTGTGTGCTTCCTGTCTTATATTATGGGGGTCTGGGTTACGTACAATACAAAAAAAAAAAAAAAATCCAGAGTCATCGCCAAGGATCGAACTCAAGCCTTCAAGCATAAAATCGTGCATGGTGACCGTTTGCCTATACTTTCAAAGATACATTTTCCTGTACTACACGATTATTTGTCACGGCCCGCGTCAGCCACACGACAGGTCGCACATACATGATGCAAGCACAGCAGCAAGCAACAACAGAACAGCAGCAGAAGAGAGAGAGATGGTGGTGCCTGATGACGGATGCAAGCCTGCTGCGATGAAGCAACCACTAATTAATAGCCACAGCAGTATACGGTGGATCCGCCACAGTCACGTCTGCTGCTTGTGCTTCTAGCCGGGGCTGTGGCGTTGCTTGTGTTCGTTGCATGTTGTGTGATGTATCGTGGTATTCAAAAGCGGTCATTAATTTCCGGTCAGAGTGGGCGTGGCTCTGTTTCACACACAGCAGCAGAACAGAAAAGGGTAGATAGATGGTGTGGATTATGGACGGTAGGCTCCGATAGACACAGCTAGCCACAGCACTACAGCAACATCAACAGCAGCAGCGGGTAGAAGAGTGGTGGTGGTGGTGTCGTTTGGTGACGGATTGTTGGCTCCTATGAAAGCAAAACTACTCGTAGCTCGTAGCAACAACAGAGAACATCACAGATCTGCCTTCGAGGCGCACAGTGTTGTATCACTCTGCCCGGAAAAGTAACGACAGTTTATATATAGTTTTAATGAAAAAATGTTCTTACATTTCGGGACAGCGGAGAGATTCGTACATGAGCATCGATCTCAGGTATTATATACCATGACTCGGAAAATCGCAGGCTTCGACAAAAGCAACTCGTCACGGTACAGCACGGATCTGAGGCACGCGCATGCATGATGTAATGGCTGCTGCTGCTGCTGCTGCTGCTGCTGGGCAGCAGGTTTGTAACATTGAGGTTGTACTGTTTGTAACACGCTCTCTGTGGTGCTGCTGTTGTTCGTGTGTGCTCCCCTGCTCTCGGCAAGAAACGCACAAAAAACGCACGACTGAACATAAACAGGGCCTCACGCAGCGAAACCCGGGAAATCGGCTGTATCCACTCCCGCGGGAAAAAAAACTTCGAGCGCCCGCCACGCGAGCCACAGAGCTCGGATCGAGCTCCAAACCTCGACCAATGTGTCCGGCCGGGCTCCCGTGTCGGGGTACTTAGCGTTTTGCCGAAAAGCGCTCGTCGACGAGAGAAAAGTTGCGAAAAGTGCGAAAAATTCACAAACATAACTATACATACAAGGCTCCCCTTCGGGGAGTGGGGTGTCCCCCGCGGGTGACGCAAGCTCGCACGTCCCACGGAAAAACCGACCTATCGCCATCCAGCTGTAATTGTAGAAAGGGGGGTGAACGAATAATCACCTTTCAGCGATTATCGTATAGTAAAACGGTTTTCGCTAACGTACGCATATTTAAATTTATAATAAAATTGGCGTTATACCACATAAAAAACATGTTATTTTTGTCACGAACCGCGATGTCAAATTTTCTTGAGTTCGCGGAAACTTGTCATTCTCATAGTTTGTGAAACAATATCACGATCGGCGAAACTGTCAAGTTGTTTTTCGTGACATATTTTGTTCGGTAGATATGGCGGTGTGTACCACAGCGAGCAGTATGTCGTTCTCGTATACGAACAGCAAACGCCAGAAAAAATATAATCGCATTTCGTCCAGTAAATACAGTACCTAGTATACAGCAGCAGCAAGGAGTACAGCAAGCAGTACAAAGCAGTAGCAGCGGGCAGTGTAGCAAGTAACAGCAACACAAGCAGAGCTACTAATGGTAGTATCTACGTACCTACAGCAAGCAGCAGCACCACCAACTACTTCTGCGACACGGCAGTTAACGTTCAGCAGTAGTAGCAGCACACTTCTGCTTTATTCAGCGCACAGCAAAGCGGTACAGCTACGAGTAGCAGCTGAAGCTACTTAAATACTACTCGTCGTGGTAAAGCGTACATTCCCGCCGTCCAAGCGAAATAAACACAAGGCTCTTGTGGTGTATTCGTACATCATATAAACATGCATCATTGTGGTATGCCAGAGCGGGGCCGGTATATAGCGGACGAAATCAAATAGCAGTACGTATGTTGGGGCAAATGGGTACGTACTATAGGTGCAAGAGGTTGTTCCACTATGAAAAATATCCTATCCGGTCGCCGGCATCTATGCGTAGCCCTTGTATCATAGCGGCCTAACAAAAGTAGGGAAAAAAGTGGGGGCGCACAGCAGTAGTCCCCATCCACAGACGTGACAGGACTCAACCGCGTACCAACCCACCCACCAGAGCATCCACCCACCCACACATCACGTGCTCTAACAGTACAGCAATACAGTAGTCCGTACTGTAGGTGGGGATAGTGCGGTTGTATTGTACTGGCGGGCAAAGGTAATATACGTAGAAAACAAACCAGGGACAGAGCAGACACGACAGCACTCAACCACGTACGAACCCACCCACCCAAACACCCACCCACCCACCCACCAACTCACCCACACACCATGTGCTGCAGCAGTACAGCAGTACGTAAGTGGGGATCAAACTTTGGATCGATCGCACAACAACAGGAGGAGTAAGAGTACTACAGGCCGCAGCAGCGGAAAGAAGCAGCAGCACTCTGCAGTAGTAGTACCCACTTTGAGTATCATATTGCGGCTGCTAGCTGTTGTTTCATGCCTGGTACGTATGATATATCGTACTTATCGAGGACGTCTGCAGATACATACCTTTATTCCTGGTATATACGTTGATACGTCTCAGTGTACATACCAACCTTTGAATGTACGACCGTCTGGATATTGACACATACACCAAACGAGTGCTTACATTTCCGGACAAATCATAACAAACTCCATGAGGTGAGCTCGTATTTTCTGTTCAAGCGCGATCTATTATGTTCAGCAGCACCACGATGCCCCACCTAA